>CM076727.1:4367500-4813496 GCA_038501795.1 Pseudopleuronectes americanus
CCTCATTTCTCCTGTTAAAAGATGCACCTGAACACACCACCACAATAAAAAACAATAACCAATGATTGTTGGAAAAGTCTTTATAAGTCATAATAATGAAAAACTTTCTTTAAAT
This sequence comes from Pseudopleuronectes americanus, assembly GCA_038501795.1. Classification (NCBI taxonomy): domain Eukaryota; kingdom Metazoa; phylum Chordata; class Actinopteri; order Pleuronectiformes; family Pleuronectidae; genus Pseudopleuronectes; species Pseudopleuronectes americanus. Next base: position 4,367,616 of record CM076727.1, read on the forward strand.
ACAATGTAGTAACTTACCAGCTCAAAACAGTGACTCAGTATCTAAAGATAATGTCTGAGCGTCTCATCGTTTTGACTTCCTGTCTCAGCATTTATCTTTTTTCTTTCACTGACAGAACGTGGAGGATGAGCAGAAAACAACAGTTCCTCTTCTTGATCAGTTTTTTTAAAGTTTCACATGATCATTTATGCTCAAAATAATAAGTGATAAAGTTTCTATTAAATAGAAACTGAATACTGGGCCCTGTGTGTATGTGATGTTCTTTAACACAGTGACAGTGTGCACGTTCCTCTGTGTTACCTGCGTCTGTGCCTGTGTGGGTGTGTACAGTACAGTAAGTGTCTGTGGAACAGAAGCAGTAATCCACTGAGCTGGATGGTTGCTCATAGAGAGACTGTCTGCTTTCACCTGCCATCATCTCTAATGTGGAATTACAGTGAGTGGGAAGCAGCAGCAGAGTGTGTGGGCAAACACTGAACCACACATTGTGTTCGACTTAACGTTTTCACTTCTGAGGGGAAAACAGCTTCCAGTTTTCCTTCTGATTTCTTAAATCGCAAAAACGCTCTTTAAAAAATATAAAAGTAAATTTTCTACATTTGTTCTACGTGTCCAGGATTTAGCAAACAGTTCCCTGCAGTCCTTTGTGATGGTATAATTGCATCATATTGTCGCTTGGGAAAAAGGTTATTTGTAGTTCTCTCTGTGAAGGAGGTTGTTTTTGTTGGTGTTTGTCTGTCCGTCACCAGGATCACTTAAAAAAAAACATCTGATTCAGGAATAATTTTGTTTTCACATTATTTAAAAGCCTCGTTGGAGGTGTTTGATCTCCTAACGCCTCTTCATTTAGGGGGTGAAATACACTTTATTACAGAGGCCTCTCCCTATTTATTGTATTTAGTAGTTGTAAGTGGGTTTGTGTTGCAACCAATTTACTTTTTTAAATTATACTTAATGAAAAGAAAATACTACAATAATGTACAGAGTGCTTTGAGTTTATATTCAGGTAGGGAGATGGATGGATGAAGAGAGAAAGAGATAGATGGATACATATATAGATATATTGTAAATAGGTAGATAGGTAGATGGATAGAAAACAAGTATATACATTTTATTCCAGAACATGAAGGAAATCATTATTAGAAGACTGCTCCAATGCAAAAGTCTGAGACCAATAATTATGGCAGGTACACATATACACATATCCTTTAGAGAGGCTCTTGGTGGTGAACAGGCAGCAGAGCACCCACTCACACACTGACAGGCCCAAACCTCCACTGTCTCATTTCACTGGTAGACAGTCAATCAATATGACAGATTAATGTTTGCCAAACGAAATAGAAAAATGTGGTTATCAGTTTAAAAAAAGACATGAAAAGAAGATGATGATGGAGAGGATTTCAACGACAGGAGAGTTCTTCCGCGAGCAATTATGAGGATGAAAGAGAACTTCAGTACTTTTTCAATGAGGGACAAACTTCCTAGCATTCCCATACTTTTTAATGTGAATATGTGTATTGTTAGAAACAATTACTGTTGCCTCTTAGATGCCTTCCCGTAAGGAAATATTTTTGTTTGAGAAGTATAAATGTTTTTTACTTCCCTTTATAATCATTTAAGGAAATATCAGGTCCTTGCGTCAATGTTCAGTGTTTTCTCAACATAAGCACTTAAACATACCTTTATCCTAAATTAGCAGCAATTTATATGCATTAATATCAGTTTAAATATGTAAACAAAGAAAAAATCTGCCCAAGAATCTCATAAACCTGATGTTAACAGTCTTTTGGTGCTTTAGACACATTTCAGTGTCTGTAGATATTGAACAGAAAGTGTAATTAAGTTCAATAATCCGCTTTGTTAGTGCTGCATCACATAAAGCGTTTTCGAGGAAATTGAATCACTTTCAAGATTTCAGTCAGGCGTCGTTGTTGAAGTGAGCGACGTGTTTCAAACTTCACTGGATGTGTCCATGAGCTTTAGGATGAACTATCCTTCTAAACTCTGCTTTTCTAGAAGTCAGACTGAAACTGCACAAGTTGGCATCTAAAGGTTTGTATTCATGGCTGAATGAGTGTTTGTCCTGCTGCTGTCAGTCTGTGCTGGTGTCTGCTCTGAGCTGGGTTTCTGCTGTGTGAACATTTATTGACAACACTTGACTTTGCCGTGCACGTGGGTGCGTGCGTGCGTGTGTGCAGAAATGAGTCGCGTCAGTCCACATGGGATCTCAGCCAATGTGAGCATTTAAAAAGATATTTGTACCAGTGTCAACTCTGGGAACTAGACACTCGATATCCGTTTCCTGTCCTCTGAGTCCAATTGCCAGTATTGTCAGTGTGTGAAATGCAAATGATCACGCAGTTCACAAATTAAATTCACAGCAGTCAGCAGTTTGAAAGAATGAAATCTCAGTCAGGATGTGAGATGTGATGACATGGTTCACACACAGTTCAGCAGCATTTGGCTTGTGTGCCTCTGCTCTGAACTTCTCTTTAAAGCTGTTTCAAAATAAATGTCATTTTTTATTTTGCTGGTGCTAGGGTGAATGAAATGCTGTCCAAACCTTTCTTCCCCCTAGACATTGATGACACCATATATTGGTAATTATAAATAGTATTCATATAGAACTTTTCAAGCTTTGCACAAAGTGCTTTCCAAAGAAAATGGAAATCTCCTCCATAAAACCAGTTACACCATCATCTCCAACAGGAACAGACTTTTCAAAACCTTTACCAAAAAACGTTCTTTCCAAACTGGGACTTTTATCCTCAATAAACCAACCACTGCCCAAAACCACCTCCTGTCATCTTCACCTTCAGGTCATAACCAACATGCAGTGTCATGCTTCCCTTGTGAAGTAATACCTGTGATGTACTGTGCAAATATATAGAACTTGAACATAAAATAAAGAGTTAACCTAATGTTTATTTCATTTTGAATCCAGATATTCATCTCAAATACAATCTTAATTCCACACAAAAAGAAAAAAACAGATGTGTGATAATAAAATAAAATTTACAATTTATTACATGGATTATTTATTTATTTTTGAAAATCCAGACACCAGGTCTACACACAAACAAGAAAGCGCAAAGTGTAAATACAGAAGGATCCCACAGCCATTAACTGTATTCTTGAAATAAACCTGCAGCAACTATAAATTAGAAAACTACTCCCAACAAGAAAGTACATATTTGTAAAGAGCACAGACAGATTATCAATTACCCAGATGTCAATACAAAGATAAACATCTCAAAATAACAAAACAATCTTTGCATTGCATTCGTGCTCCAGTGCACTTAGAGACTGGTTAACGATGCAGACAAGATGCTTAATGTTACATGTAAATGGAAATGGTAAATGGATTTGCATTTATATAGCGCTTTTCTAGTCTTGATGACCACTCAAAGCGCTTTACATTACAGTTTCACATTCACACACACATTTATACAGTGCATCTACCCCAGCACTTTGTTATTCTAAGGGGGGGCCATTCGGGGTTCAGCATCTTGCCCAAGGACACTTCGGCATGCAGATGGTTCAGACTGGGAATCGAACCGCCGACCTTCAGGTTGGAGGACGACCACTCTACCCCTCAGCCACAGCCGCCCCAATGGCGGTACTAATATAATGTGAAGTATGTGTATAGCTCAACTGTTTCTATCTTCCCCATAATTCCTGCACAGATCCTGTTTCTCCACCTGCACGTCAGTGTGAAGTATAGTTTGCTGTGTATGCAGGTCACACAAATCATTTGTATGCCTCTGGCCTGGCAGCAGCCGTGGCCGCTGGCACCGAGCCGATGGCAAGACAACATAATGCACAACTGTTGAGCTACGAATTTGTTATTTGGAGTTTCCTGAGCATCAGAAGGCAGAAGGTAGAGCTGCAGAGAGTAAATATGTGGAGAATGTTTTTTTTATGCCTTGGCGCTTGTGACAGCCAGGGGTTGTCCAAACATCATGACCGACTTTCTTCAAATTTAGTGTTTTGAACGTTCAGTTTCACTCAAGGGTTAACTGGTTAGATTTTGTTGGTCAAAGGTCAAACCCTATTTTTGGTCTATAATTTGGCAGACATTTTTCATTTGACTCAAGGATTAGAACTGATTAGTGTTAGGTTGTCATAGGTCAAGGTCACTGTGGCCTCCCAAAACAAAACATGGCCCCTTGAACATATCTCTTTGGGATTTCTTCAAGTTTTGACCAGTTGTCACTTGCACTGAAAGATGAGTGGTCAAAGGTCAAAGTGATCTCGTATAAAGAATTTATTTCATATTTGTAACTGCACTGCTTGGTGGAGCCATACAACTGCAAGGTGTTGATTCTAGTTGTTTCCATTGACGTCATTTCAAATCCCATTGCTTTCCTGTAGTCGACACTGACACATGTATAGCAATGATTTAGATAATGGTGGGAATAAGTGATCATGGTAATTGTCATGTGGCTTTCACAGTATCAGTATATAATCTGTTTGTTTGACAAGTGGGTTAGACGAGCACATGGTGCATCACTGGTTTCCTGTTTAAAACACAGCCAGTGGTGCCCACTCCTGTGTTCACTGCTGTGGTCCCTCCTGTGCTGCTGCTGTCTGTTTCTTCTCTGCACCACCTGGGCACTGGTTTGTGCCAAAATTGGCCTTATTGTCAAGTTGTGAGTGTATATGTTGGGTGTGGGTTATTACCTAAAATAGCAGATCACGTGGAATGAAGAGAAGAGCACAGAGTCAATAAAAATAGGCATCCGTGGAGTAGTGAGGAAAGATTAATCTCACTTTGAAGTGAAGAAAAAAACGGATGATCTCTCTGTTTCTCAGTGAAGCGGTGGGTGAAAATACCGATTTTTATTTTGTACTCCCTTGTCTCGGTGGTTAAGTAACATACCACAGAGGAGCCTTCAGTGAAGTGAAGCAGGATGAGCGAGGAAGAAAACACGATTCCATGAGGTTTCAGTTTGAGACGGTAACAACATAAAACCTTTTTTACCTTCCCTGCAGATATCTCGATATAACATTTTGAATACACCTAAAATAAGTGCACACCAGCACGCCAGTTACCAGACTCAAGAGAACTACAAAGCAAATGTAACAGATCCACAGATGTCTTAACAGACCATGACTAAAAACAGGATAACAACTCAAATGCAAATGTATACAAATGTGATTTTATACTAAAATGAGCGGGAAAGCCTCACATGAAGCCGAGGCGTTTACTTCCTGGAAGCACAGTTTCTCAAAATCAGGTTTCTGGGAAATCTGCTTCTCTAAGAACAAAAGACATATAATAGATATGCACAGGAACACAGCACAAGCAACAAGCAGGGGCTGTCACAGAGTCGATATTCACAGGAAAATATTCTGTTTAATTCCTTAATTTTCATTATCAATGCTCACAGAGCTTTAGCCCTCAAGCCTTGTTAGCAGAATGGGCTATTACTGTTAAAGCTATTAGGTAACCTTTGAATATGTTGTAATAATTTAGCTCTTTCTTATTATAGCCTATTGTTTGGGTGCAGACATTATTAGACTCCATGCAAAACGGATTATTCTAATGTTGTCTTTTCTAGAATCTGCTCAGGTCCAGTCGGCGCTGCACTTTTATACAAATCTATCTCGATTGCGCCGGGTGTCAGACAGCTCCTATTCAAACAGCCATTACTCCCCCGACACACTTATTTACAATATTCATGAGTTATAATTAGTTGTCACACATGATGTTAGCAGCATGTCAGTGAGAGACGGCCTTATCAACACAGAGACACATTTCAGGAGCCACATTTGCAGCGTTCACGTCTCTCTTTACTTCATTAGCTTTTCCCGCTCCCCATCCCTCCCCCCTTTCTTTTCCCCATCTTCCTCTGTCTTTCTTGTGCAGAAAGAATTAATTTTTCCAGCCCGGCCGCCATCACTCTTCAGTAAAAGTGATGAATCTTCTTTCCTGCCACTAATTGTGTTTTCTGGAATTTGATGTGCCAGTAGGAAAAAAAGAAAACCCTCCTTCCTATCTCTCTCTTTCCGCCTTAAAGAAAGATGCCTAAGGCGAGATATGCTTTGTATATACGGTGTTGGTGAAATGGGGAGAAATGGGGTGTCAGCTCAGGTTTGGAGGCAAGTGATAGCAGGAAGCATACATAGTTGTTGGACTTGCTAATAGATGGAAATTAACTCTAACATGCGTCTGTGGCTACAGGCAAAAAAAATAAACAGGTTCTGTGGCCTTGGGCAATATTCAGGCATGAAAAATGACTCCCTTCCTAGAGGTAGACGGCTCTTTAATTGTGTGTTATTTTCTGTATCAGGGACAGTGATTCAAACTCCCTTCCTCCTCCAATATTTAAACTTAATTTGTGTTAATTAAATCTACAAATTCGATACTGACATTTATAGAAATTCCGTGTTCAAATGTTCGCTAGACAGAAAGCAGAGCAGCAGTCAGTCGTTCAGACACAGTCCTACAGACGTGGTAGGACAGCAGCAGGAGACTTCTCTAGGTCAGACGTGTTCACAGCTCTAAGAAAATGTCTGTAATTGTCTGGCGAGGAGCGACGTGTGGGTAGAGGAGGCAGGAGTCAGGACATGATGTAGGAATTGTGCTGTGGAAATCCGGTGCTTTTGATTACAGCACATCCCCGTCGTTGGCCTTTATCACCAGAAGCTCTCAAGTCGTCTTGTCTGTGTATATCAAGACATTTTCCTGCTGTATTCTCAGATATTTTACTGAGGAGCTGGCAGGAAAAGTGTCTGTCAATATCCAGAGCGACTGACTTGGTCATTGGCTGCCTCACATAAAAGGAACATTTTAGGAAAATGTCCAGAATTCAGGACAGGTCCAATGTTGTCTTTCCTTTAAGAGACGTTTTTCCTCTCTTGCGCTTTAAAGAAGTGACAAAAGAACAAGAAAAAATACATCATGGAGCAAAATAGCTAAATATGGGTGTCATCTCTGTCGTTTTATTCAGATAATATCCTGCAGACACTGTGAGAAAGAGCTACAGTTGCATGAGAGGCTGAATTGCCTATGGATCATCTCAACAGTGTTGAACTGGTATATTTTAATCATGACCATGATTTTAAAGCATAAAGCAATAGACATCAGACTGTGACAGGGAGTGAACGAACAGTGGCTTATTCAGAGCTTCCATATAAACATGGAATTTGTGAAAGATAGTTTTCCCTCTCTCCGTATGACTCTTCTTTATGTGGGACAGGTTGTGAACAGTTTAAGTGAAAAATAAACGCTGCATCCTTCCCACACGTTGTGTAGCTTTTATTCATCCTGTCGATGGCAATCAGGCCATTCAGGGTTCGGTACAGGGGGAAGATATTTGAGGGAGAGGATGTTGAGGCGGAATTGGTATTCTCACAAGCTTTGTGTGTGTATATGTGTGTGTGTGTGTGTGGCTTTGTTCCAAAGTGGTGTGAAGAGGAGATGGACAGGGAGGGGAGGGGGACACTTTCTGGTGAAGGTCAGCGGGTTAAGCCGATGGGAATCCTTGGAGACGGGGTCCTGCCGAAAAGATGGAAATGCCCCAAGCCATGATTCATCGCAAAGGCATCCATCTGCGTGTATGTGTGTGTGCGTGCCTGTGTGTGCGTGTGTGTTTACAATGACGTCATCCCATCAGTCCGCGGGCTGACAGGGGCTGACAGGCAGGGGCTGTGGAGAAGCAGTGTTTTCATTTCAACAGGCAAAGTGATAGACTGCCACAGAGGGGGCGGTGCTGCTCTCTGAATGGCAGGTGCCACGCTGTTCACTATGCTCATGGGAAGTGGATTCGAGGTACGCAGTAATGTAGAGCGACCAGCCAGCCGAGCTCCTGCAGAGCGCATGAGTGACTTTCTGTATATTTATTTCTCCAGCTACTTTGTGCTCAGTGTCTGGAGTTCAGGTTCCATTTTAATCACAGTTTGCTTTATGTAGCCGTCCCCCGCCTCTGTCGCTCTCTCTCCTGTGCAGTCTGACGCAGGTTAATTGAAGGGAGCTGCTGTGGGAGACGGGGAGATGAGCTGTAACTATCAATATGGGCCAGAGCCCACTTACCAGCTGCAGGAGCTAAACATAGCTTTACAAGTCTAATGGAACGATCAATCTCCACCTCTAACCTGTGCTTGTTTGAAGCACAGAGGTTTCAGCTGGTTTTTATTAGGAGTTTAGCCTGGTTGCAGCGGCTCTAATCTATATTTTCACATTAATAATAGATCTAATGACCCGGTGTAATTTGTTGCTCGTAGTGACAAACGCACATAATCACCTGGGGCTCATTTCAGCTCTGCGGATGGTTTAATACCTTTCAGCCCTTTTACGGTTAAAGTGCAGAGTTTTACTGTCCTGCATCAGTCTCAACATCCTCGTTAAACTCATTTCTAGCTGGACCAACATAATTAGCAACAAGGTGGTGAACGTAAGCAGCGGCTACAGAACCAGATCTCCTCCATGGAGTTGGTGGACACTAGGGGCCACACACATGTCAATGTAGCAGTGGCAAAACGTCCCTCCCGTTCACCTACAATCTGTGCAAGCAAGGAGGCGAATAAAATTCAACTTTAGTGAACTTTGACGCATGATATTCACTTTGCATACGCCAATGTGTGACATGCCTTTAGTTGATGTTCTAACAAATACGTAGACAATCTCAACTGCTTGCTTATTGGGTCTTTTTCCTTCATGCTGATTTGTGGACAGCTTTGATTTCTTCTTCTCCTCTTTCATTTTCTCCCCAAATAACCTACCTGAGGTGCAACAGCACCGACTAGCTGCAACAACTCATAGCAGTATATCAAGTTAAGAAGAAGGCTACACACAATTGCAATTTAACTCTTCTTAGGTGAATGCTAATGTCGTACAGTGTTTGCAAGTCATTGTGGAAAACGTTAACACAAAAATGGAAATTAAAATATGCAATCAATTATTTATTTGGCCACCAGGGGGCACAAAAACAGACTGACAGACATGTAGTCAATTTGCTTAACGTACAATTGCCTTGAATACAGGTTTCTGTCTACTGGATACAAATGTTTGTTGTTTTTGCTCTTATTTGGTCTCCACCATCTCCTGCGAACAATATCTGGCTCCTAAGCTGCTCTATGTTTCACCTTCTTTACCAGCTTGTCGCTAACTTTCAATGTATTCTGTGCAGTTTCCATTGGGTTTATTTGTTAGAGCTTTGAGCTGCGTCTCAAATGATCAAACATGGCATCAGAGAGGAGGAAGAATTACGTCTTTTTCAGTGTTTTGGCAGTGCAAACAGTTCTGGCAGTGTGAGCAATCAAAAAGCAATCACACAGTCATGAATCTTCTATGAATATGAGCTTAGGATAAAAGCAATAAAAGACGTCCCAGGACATTGCCGTTATTTGACTACAGCTCATTAAACTGTGGATTGTACTACTCTACTGTCTGTTGTTTTCACTCATTAGCAAGAATTTATGCAGAGTCTAATCGTCCAAAATCATAAACTTCCAGTCCTGCAATCACATTTGAAATTAAATGCTCCATGATCCGTGAAATAAAGAGATTTCTTCTTACACTGCATAGTTTGAACTCACTATATTGCCCACATGAAGATTCTGGCAGTAGTTTAAAGTTGTCATTAAATGTATTCATAAGATCTAATTTTCCCTCACTGAGTCTCAGGTCTATAGAGTTTTTGAAGTTTTAATTAAAGCAGCATGAGGATCCAAAAAAGCAGAAGTGATATTACCCAGGGAAAAATTCACACCTTAAAAAATTCAATCTATTTATACATAAATAGGTAATTTAAGAGGAGGTCTTCGTGGTGTCAATGTGTTTTTTTTACCTTGGAGTTTGGGGTTTATTTGAGTCGTTCATCCAGCTCCTGGAATACTGACCCAGTTCGGCGTTGACTCTTGGTTGCCCTCAGTTGGCAGGCTTCGCTGAATGTTGGGTCACAACTCTGTCACACTGGCAGATTGTCTGGGGGAAGGCAATTCGTGAGATCTAGATAATTATCCGCAGCGTGATGTCTGGTGCATGACAATAATCCCTTTTGGGAGAAGAGAGAAAGAAATAAAGCCAGGCAGCAGAGAGATGGGGAATAAGATTATGTTATATAAGGGCAGACTTTTAAACTTTTAAGATATTCAGGCAACCTTCCTACTTGGGCAGTGAGATCAGAGAAGAGGAGGAGAGGGGGGTGGATAGTAAAATGAGGCCAGTGACACACAACAGGGGTCCCCTGGCACCTTGCACATATACAGTTTATGCCAAAAAACAGGGACATCAATCCTCTTAACCAGAGCCTGTGCAGTTCAGTTGGCCAAGCAGCATGTGTATGCACAAGCTTTAGTGTGTTTGCAGTTGTGCGCTGCTGCTGCTGCTGCTGCCTGCATCCATAATTAAGCCCAAGACACAACCATCAACAGGAATTGGCCGGTAGCAGCGAGGGTGGTGGGGGAGGCGAGTGCTGCAAACTTTTCTGAGAGATGGAGCGGGGGATGAAAGAAGGAGAAGAAGGTGGAGAGAAATCCATTAACATGCTAATGCCATCCTCAGCCCTTCAACTGCCTCGTTTGGGTACCTTGCCCGCCACCCTCGAATAGGCTCTTGGCGGGCAAACCGGTCGCCATGTTTACACAATAAACAAACAGCAATGAGGTTAAAGTCCTTTCATGCATCTGTTTGTGAATGCCTACAGTATTAGCAACAGTCGGTCGTTACGTAACTGTTCTTCAGCGTCTGAAGGACTCAGCTGACTGCTTTTTCGGCCTCTTTTGTCATCCCCCGCGCTTTTTTCTTGTTTCTCTCTCCCAGGCAACAGAATGGGCACCGGACGAGGAAACCAGGAGATCCTGTCAGAGCAAAGGCAAAACAGAGGTAACCTCAATTACAACACCACATGTCAGCGCTGCCGGGCTCACGGAGGGGCCATCTTGATATCTTCTGGCTTTTGTGGTGGGGTCCTTATGGGCCTCAGGGGAGGGCTCTGTACAGAACAAGTATTTCAGACCCTTCAATCAAGAGCCGTTTTCTCTTTCAGTGAAGAGAGGGCATAACGAAGGGAAGGGAAATGTGCACAGGAGAGCTCGGGGCAAAACAGTGAGACGCACAAAAAAACTCCTTTCAAATGTGTCTGATAACTAAGGCTTTGATCAATTCTTCCATGACAATTATTTCTGGTGGGACTGATTGTGATTGTTACCCCCTACTGTGCCTATAGTGCGAAAGTATCCCAAATACACAAAACAGAAAATCTATCCTCTTTGAAATATGTCACTGCAATTACCTCCGCTATTCTCCACAAACAAAGGCAGCAGCTTTCACAATAAATGTATACTCACATAAAATGCCATTGCAAATAAATCCATGTCGCACCTTTGTTAGAGCAGATTTGACTCTCCTCTGACATGCATACTGAACGTAATGTGAAGCCCCCGTCGATACCACAAATAGGCTTCCATTCATATTTCTGAACAACCAGAGTGAAAAACTGCACACGCTGAATTGCTGTGCGTTTAGTTTTGTGCCAGACTGGTTTCACAAAGACTCGCTCCATTGTTCTTCTCAGGAAATGTCGCAGGGTATTTAGCCAACCACCTGAGCGTGTAACTGCTGTGTGTCTTTCAAAGCTTTCCTCTGGTTTCCCTGCAGATTGAATGTCAGAACTACATCCGAGTCCTGCTGGTGAACAAGACCGAGGTCATGACCTGTGGAACCAATGCTTTCCAGCCCCTGTGTACCACCAGAGAGGTACAGATAAGTGTGTGTTGGACTTTTTTCAGGAACACAGTGAAACCACTGCAGGTCGTTTTATCCCTGTGTCTTTCTCTTTTCTCCCCCCACAGGTGGGCAACATGAGCAGCGTGCTGGAGCGGGTCAACGGTGTGGCCCGGTGTCCGTACGATCCTCGTCACAACTCCACGGCAGTGGTGACGGAGAGCGGAGAGCTGTTTGCAGCCACCGTCATTGACTTCTCCGGCCGGGACCCTGTCATATACCGCAGCCTGGGTGGGATGCCTCCTCTCCGGACCGCCCAGTATAACTCAAAATGGCTAAATGGTAGAGTCAGGCACCTACATATCCTTTGTATTAGGGATTTTGTTGTGTTGTAGACAATCATTGTTTTCATTAATAACCAGTAGGGCCATCAGTTGATCGCGTAGCTCCATGAAGGGAATCACCATCGAACCACAACAAATTCCACACACTCATTCTCGTAAATATGCCTGATGTTTTGAGGATATTTTTGGGGCATTGTAGCCTTTATTGATAGGACACCATTTGTGCATGAAAGGGGGACAGAGAGCAGGGAAGACTAGCATTAGAGGGCTAAGTTGGGTGAGCCAGGTGTTCCAACGGGCAACGTGACAGATTTTTTGAAGAGATCCAATAACTATTCCCTGGGAAATTGGTCAAAATGTCGAGAATAACGACAACAATAAAAATCCTGGATTCCCCCCTTTAAAATGTAACGGGTTCCTTTTGGCCCTCGTTCCGTCCTTCCAACAAGTTTCCATTTAGTAGTTATTGCATAATCATTGCATACAAATCAACAAACAAGTGGACTGGGGCAAAACATAACCTCCTAGGCAATGATTACAGTTCATTTCTCCATAAATAGCATCCCAATCTTATAGCGCTAAACGAGACTCTATCAAACTGATTATTTGTCCAATAACCAATGATGTTGACAGGGAAAATATTTGTCACATCGGAGACGCTATAATCATCAAATTAACAGGCTAAATGTTTATAAATTGCTAATTAATTGTCATTCGTTAGATTAATTTATTTCAGAGCATTTGTGAAGTTTGCATGAATAAGGAAATACAGGTTCAAGTTCCAACTTTCTCAGGGTCAGTGTTTTCTCAGTTTCATATCAGACGGGAGAAATCTAAACCAACAGGCTTAGTAATCTGATCAGGTCTCAACTCCACATGAGAGGAAATAGCAGGGTGAAGAATTGTGTCAAACAATCTGTGAAAATTCCTCCTGTTATCTAACACGTTTTCCTGGGCTTGCTTTCAGCAACACACGGCCCAAGTCGGCACTTTCTGCGTCCAATATAATCGTCTCTTTTGTTACAGCCAAGATGGATCAATTGGACAGGGGTGTTTTTTCAAAGGATCAGAAAGACTGTTTGGATTTGAAGTTGTATGTGGAACACACAGGGCAGGTTAGGCATAGGAATTGGTGGGATTATGGAATAGCGTAGAACATGAAATGCTGTCAATCCTCCTGGTGTCGGTGTCAGTAATCTCCCTGCTGCTGACACCGTGACTTTCCCCTGACCGTGCTGCAGGCCAAATCCTCTCACACACATTCCGGCTCCTGCAGGAATGTAGATGGCAAGTCCACTGGAGGAGGTTTTCATCAACTTCCTTTGTACTAGAGCTTTGATTTGTCAGTTTCGATTTGATTAATGACATCCAATTACAGAGTCCTATGTGGTATAAGCCCTGCCAACAATGAGCTGAAGCTAATGGTAATAGTCAGTAGAAACCTTCTGAAACATTTGGCCACTTTCAGGTTTGGTGTTTCTTTCTTTCATCGGTCCTTTGCTGAGCTGGTCAATGCAACACTGATACACATGAAGAAGCACAGTGGATTTTTCGAAAAACCCAAAGATGCTGAAATAACTATGATGTGAAAATGAGCCAATCCTCACAGCTGAGGAGCAGAAACCAAAGTAAGCTCAACATTTTCTGACTATATGTTGATGGATTCTCTTTCTCGGGACTATTGCATTAAATAGCTAATCATCAGCACTAAATTTATCATACATATATTCACATATTTCAGGTTTAGGTGAAGAACGAGGAGAACTGGGTTGCGTGAGATCTGAATTTTCGAGATTTGGCCGGAATAAAGGAGAGACGGAGTGAACGGAGGGTAAAATTGGAGAGTGTGACAGTGTAAAGGTGTTTGCGTGCGTGTGTGTGTTCGTGTATGTGGTGTGATGTGAGTGGGGGTTCAGGGACGAGGATGAGGAGGGAAGCAGAGGAGATAGACTGAAGAATCAGTGAGCAATGTAATTATTCCTCTCGGCAGGGAGAGGGTGAAATTACAACACACAGCATGCTTCCCTACCAGGACCACACACTGCCTGCATGTGAGTGTATGTGTCAGTACACGATATGTTCTTAGACTGTATGCACCCTGTATGAGTGTCCATGCATGTCCTAACTATGTGTGCGAGTGTGTGTTATAGAGCATTAGACACACACACACACTTACGGAGCATGAGGGAGGTGGGGGTAGCATAGTAGATGTGCCCTCATCAGCATAATCATAATTTGGTGCACACACAGTCATATAAACATTGGTTGCTGTACACACACACACACACACACACACACACACACACACACACACCATCACAGACAAAGCCGGTTTCCTTCATGGCTGATTCAGGGAGGGTTGTGGAGTTGTGTTCCCGGTGGAATTGGGGTGTGAATGAAAATCTAATTTCCAGCTCTAAGCCTCTCCAGTTCAGGAGAACTCAAGACAGGGAGGGGGTCCTGGATCTAATTAATCCGTTCCCTTATTGGATTGGTTGCCCGCCAGGTGCTGACCAACTGTTTCCCATCATGCACCTGAATGACATGAATCTCAATACATGTTGACTTTATCCGCTCTGAGTTTTTGTGAAGAAAGAAGAAAGTGTAGGTTCTTTGCACATGTGGGCCCGAAGCTAAAGCAAGAGATTTTCCAACCCCTTGTTTATAACGAGCACATGTTACGTTTCAACCTCAAAATTCAAATTAATATTTTTATAGATCTGATTTACATCAACTAAATACTCATTTGCAGAAAATGCTGCAAAAAAATGTATGGGACCTGTTATGCGTTTCCTTATTTTCTGTCTATAATGTAACCATGGCAGATGTTGTTTTTAAATAATGAGGTAAACAAACGTGATCCCCCTGAGACAAAGGCTCACAGCAGGCGTCCACTGCTCTGAGGTTTCAATGCTCATTACTACTTCCACAAGGATGTCAGCTCCTCTCACACTTTTTCATATGGTCAACCACTCCATGATCTCCCTCATCAGCTTGCTCTCTGTAAACCGTCTACCTGAGAAGTATTATAGACATTAAAGGGCCAATGTGTAGAATTTAGCGCCATCTAACTGTGGGGTTGCAGATGACCCCTCTGTGATAAGTTAGTAGGAGAATCTATGGTGGCCTTTTGGTATCGTAAAAAAGGGAAAGCCCATATCTAGATTCAGTATTTGTTTTATCCATCTGTAGAAACATGGCTCTATATGTAGGTATGAAAGGTTCATTGTAAGGTAACAAAAGGAAAACACAAAAAAATGTAGTTTCTATGGGTTTATCATGAATATCAGGTTCAAGTTCTGGCAATATTTTCTCCTAAATCCTGACAGTGGTAGACAGCTACTATAGAACATCAGCTTTTTATTTCCTTACAACAGATGTTTTCCACTTTGGTCAATATTCATGCTGAGGAAAGAAATATGCACATTACAACAGAATAATAATTAAAAAGATAAAGTTCTGTATGTGACAACACAGCTGGTTTACAGCAGGGTATAGAAAACCGCTCAAACCAAAGCTCATCCCATATCACTAATGGGCCAGTTTTGCATCCTCTTATATGAATATTAAACAGTGTTGCTCTTTGTACCATAGCTGTGTTTGATCTGAAATGTCATGTGATGTCAGAGATGGAGCCTCCGCACCTCCAGCACCCAACCAGCGCGCCAGATTGAACAATCTGTTTACCGCTCGGCAGGGTGCTGGAAATAGTCCGTTCATCACATTTGCACCCACGCAGCTTCAGTAATATTATGCAGAATCTGTCAGCTCCATCTGCCCTTTGGCTGACACAGGTACAGTATTGCATGAGCACAAGTATGTAAACATAGAGATACCCTGGTGTGCATATACATAGCTGTGTACACACACTCGCATGCACCTTGCATATCATAGCTCAAACATGCAAATACACCATTAGCTCCTTTGCATCAGCCTCTAGCTGCAGGTAAAGTCGCACTCAGGCATCGTGATGGTTGTCTCTTCAGTTGCAGTAATTGTCAGTGATCCAACAAACATGACACCTCTCACTTGTTCATCCGCCTGCTTGTTAGCACCAATTACCTGAACAGGGATGTGCAGTGCGTTACAGTGATCAGTCTGACGAGTGCTTTAAACAATACCTTTGGGTGTCATGAATAATGGGGATAATGAAGATAATGACACGGCTGGGTTTGCTATATTTTCTTAAATGGACATTTTTGAATATTTAACTTTGGATTTTAAATGCATAATTAATGAGGAACTAATAACAGTCTCCACTTTATTACATCAACCAAGGAGGTTACGTTTCCCCCCCTGCACATTAGTTTGTTGGTAGATTTTTCTTTAACCAGGAGCATGTCAAAACTTCACCTGGGAAGTACCCATTACATTTTGATGTGTAACTAGATCAGGCGGCAGATGCAGGATTTAACATTTTTTGATATAAGAGGACTGTTGGGCATTGGTGGAGGTATTTACTCTACTCGTTGGCTTAGTTTATTTGTTTGTAAGCGGGATTATGCAAAAACTACTGAGCACATTTCTACTAAACTTGGTGGAGGATGGCAAATGGGCCAAGATAGAGTCTCCTAAATGTAAATATTGCAAAATAACCAAACAATTATCAGCTGTGAAATCTTCTGAACCAGCCGCTCCTTTCAAAGACCTTGATCAGCGGCTGTAGGCAAAATGCCCCAAAAAAGATCTGTTTCCTTTTTCAGATGTTGTTTTTCTGAGCACCAACACAAAATCCCCTGGAATACACAGTGTTGAAGTGTGTCAGACACAAATATCTTTAAATGTCTGCACATAAAGCCAAAACAAGGTGCATGATTACTGTACCAGGTAAGTGGGGAAATGGGGGAATTTGTACAAACATATCCTTTAGGATGTTATAAAGACTTTTATGTAGTTGTTAGAGTCAATTTTGTGGATTTAGGACTGAAATGAATATATAAAGTCCAAGCTCCCTCCATGCTCATAACAATGAATGAGTATTTTGTGATGGGTCGTGTGTTTACGACGGGATGACAGTAATTCCCAATTCAAAGCATTATTCAGTCTGCCTTACCTGATAATCCACCCAGTAGGGAGGGCAGTGAATCATTCCTCGTGTCATCCAGGGCAATAAAAGCAGCACGGGCATCCAGTTAAAGAGACGTAGCTCTATGGAGTTACCATCAAAACATCAGGCAGATTTATTAGCAGCCATTTTTTATCTTCTCCTCGCCGCCTCCCTCTGCACTGTCTCTCATTTTCACATTTGACATTGACACTCTTTTTCAGACCATCATAAACAGGAGAGCAACATTATAATTTAGAAGTTTTTATTGCAATCAATAATAAGGAGCACAGGGGTCAACGCAACATCATCTAGAAGATAAATGTTGCAAATATTTCTTTTTTTCCCTGGAGTCATCACGTAATGATCTCCCCCCCTCCACCTCCTCCCTTCTTCCGCTCTTCTTCGACAGAGCCACACTTTATCTCGGCATATGACATCGGCCTCTTCACCTTCTTCTTCCTGAGGGAGAACGCAGTGGAGCATGACTGTGGCAAGACGGTCTATTCCCGTGTGGCGCGAGTCTGCAAGAACGACATCGGAGGGCGATTCCTCCTGGAGGACACGTGGACCACGTTCATGAAGGCCAGGCTCAACTGCTCGCGCTCCGGCGAGATCCCCTTCTACTACAACGAGCTGCAGAGCACCTTCTACCTGCCGGAGCAAGACCTCATCTACGGCATCTTCACAACCAACGTGTGAGTAGAAGAACATGATTTCCAGCCCTGTTCTCACATTTGAACCCACAAATCTTTTAATGTAGTGAAACATATAATCAGAAATTATTTATGTATTATTAGAGTTTAATTTTGGTTATATAGTTCTGATACTGAGATACAAATCAATGCATTAACCATAAATTACATAATTTTCTTACTTCTTCATGATATGATGGTGAAAGATTCAGGTCAATTTCAGCTTTAGATTATTTCTCTAATATCTGTGAAGGTATCGGGGGGGAAATGTGTTTTTTGGACCACAGTTTTGTTCACTTTGACCTTTGACCGTTTGACCAGCTCAAAACGTTAATGATCTGGAGCTACTCTCTCAAGTAATGTTCACACCAGGTTTGGAGAAAAGCAGTCCATGCATAGTTGAGTTACCTTGTAAACACACACACTAAAACACACACACACACACACAACATTTGGAGATTTTCTCATGTTGTTTTGTCTTTGTCCGGGAGCACTGGTGTTGTATTGAGGGTACCTCAGCGCTGCCCTGCTTCCCCTTCATGTCATATTCAGCCACTTGTCTGACCACCTGTGCTTTTGTTTGCAGATTTTTCATCCTTTATTATTCACATGTATTCTGAGAAGTATTTTCATCCTCACAGCTTAACCATGAGCTGACTTTTTATCAGGAAAAGTAATTGGAAGAAACAGCAGCAGCCGAACAGTTGATCCAGTTATCTTGTCATAATAACAGCATTTCAAGGTCGGATTTAGTTTTGGTGTTTGTATTAATGAGGTCTCGAGTGTGTGTCTTTGATTCGGTGCATATTATCTGAACTGATCTGTGACCACACATGTAGACAAGCTCAAACTCCCGGGTGTCAGCAAATGCTTTTTCTGGGAAAAGGGGAAAGATTTTGATGAGAATTCCTTGTAATAACAGGATCTCATTTCCCACAGGTACAAATCCTGCCACACTTTTATTATTCCATCCGTAAAGGAGCAGCTGATTTGTCAGCACCTTGTTCATCTCTATATACTGTATCTTTCATTACTCATTTCAAAGCTTTACTGTTGCCTTGGTAATTACACCTTTGGGAGACGAGAAATAAATTGCAGCTGCACACTTCTTCAAAGGGGTCAACTCAGATTATTAATCTGAATGAAATTAATGAAAGTGGTTACAGGACACCAGGTCTGCTATCGCTATAATCTGGTTATTGCCTGCCACAGAGGTCACGTTTTAACTGTCAGTTAGCAGGATTTACCAAAAAACAACCGATACTTCTTTTGGCAGATCCTAATAAATGAGTGGATCTGGGAATTTTGTTTCACTTTTTCCACCTGAATTTGTATAATCCCTGGTGGTAGCAGGGTGTATGTGCACACACATGAATTTCGCTAATATGCACAACAGACTCCGAGGGCAACAGGTACACAGAACAAATAGTGAAAGACAAGTTCTCGAGGCACAGTATGTGCACAACTGCAAAAATTAGGTGTAACTGTCTTCGTGGACGATAACAACTTTATGGACGACATGTATACTTTTCATCACTTTAATCTGCAGTCATCTCTGGTTTGTATGTAGAGTGTTTGAATAAAGTTATTGCAGATTGAAGCTTTCAGAAATGCAACCTCCATTCGCACAGTGTCACAGTAAACATCTATATAGAGAATATAAAAAGTGAAATGACAGTAATTTAATACTAAAGTCTGTGCACAGCTCCTCAGCATTGTCCTCGCTGTCGAACAGTAAAAACGAAACAAACAGCAGCTGTGCTGAAGAAGCCTTTTAACACCAACAAGAATATTAATGGGGGAATAGTGACATGCAGACCAGAACACTTGAGCTGGAGCTGCTTTTCAGCCCTCACATTTCATCACTTCACGTGGTTTGTTACTGTGACATTTTCTCCCGCCCATAGAGACCTATTTTTTTCCCTTTGGAGTTTAGAGCCTCCCTGCTGCTGCTAATGATCAGTGTGTATGCATACAGCTCTCAGCCGCGCTGAATACACAGACTGACTCACGCTCCCTCTGCTGTTTGATAGCTCCAAGTGGGGGTGTTACAGACTTCATTACAGAGAGGAGCCAAACTCTGTCGGTTGAAGCTCACGTTAGGCTTTTTATGTTCGGTAAAAGTGTAACTGCATCACTTTTTTGACGATAGGAAGCTGTCGCCAAGTTTGGTTTGATTAAAATAAGAAAGTATAATAACTAGTGGCTAAACTGCCTCATACATGCAAATGTTAGTGGTCCCCAGATTCATAATTCTTTCCATCTAAATTCACAACCCTAAAAAAAGATTTAAAAAAAAGGCTTATGTTAAAAAACACATAGAATGTGGAAACCTGACCCGAGCCTGTCTGGCTGTGTTTTGATCATGTTGCCCGGGCGATGTCCTAGGTATTTACAGTGTTTGGGGAAAAGATCAGGCTCGAGTACGGTTTAGACAAAAAAAACTTAACTCCTGTTGGGTTTGTGTGATGTTCAGTGTTGCCAACTTTCACAAGACAAATGAGCAGCTGCAGATTTAAAAACAAGCCCATCGTTAAAACATTAATATATAGGAATTAAAATACTACGAACTGTATAACTATTTACTTTCATTGTCCAGTCTCTAAGTACTTTCCTTTTTCCCAATTTTTTATGTATTGTTTCTCCATACTTTGACCACATTGTTGCCGGCAGCGTTGTCATCTGGCGGCTCAACAAACTGGCCGTGGCGGGTCCAATGGGCTGCGACTTCGGCAAACTTGAACTGCCACAACATAATTGACATGACATAGATTTTTCTCCAATGGGGACGATTAATGGGTGGGATAGGCCCAAGTGGTGATTTATAGCAGGGCCAATCACTCAACAGCACTGATATTAGTTGTTAGTCAATGCATGGGGGAAAAAGTGAACAGATATCTAAATTAAATTAACTTAGATATTCATAATAAGCAGCTATTTTTTTCAAAATAAACCCAACAAAAACCAATGTAAAGAGGATAGTATACAGTATTTGGATAGAAAAATTGCCTCAGTCTAATTTGCTCTACAGAGTGCACTTAAAGTTTTATCAGGAGTCAGACAATCTGAAATCAAAAGTCTGACCGCCCACAGTCGTTTGTGTTCAGGTGGATTCTGTGTTGTGTCAGGAGACAGAAGCTGAATCCTGCCTCTCGCCCTCTGCTCTCTCACCTGTTAAGCTGCTGGGATTCGCTACCACACGGCTGCTTTCTTCTCACCCTGCACTCGTCTTTTTTTAATAGATAGAGAGAATGGGTATATGGCGGAGAGAGACAAAAGAAAAGGCCAGAGGAATAAGAAAGGGGAGCGAGATGGAGATAAACAGAAGAAGGAAATGAGAGGAGGTGATGAGATGAATCTGCAAGCCCCGAGCTTTTGTTCATTGTCCTTTGTCTCCTCCTTCCTTGGCCTTCCTTTCTGAAGCAACTCATTGAACCTGCCTCTAAAACCTCCTCCCTCATCGGGGTTGGATATGTTAATGCAATCACCACAAACACTGTCGCTATCTGCCTGGGCTAAATTGAACAGCTGCTCCCAGGAATTTGGGGCCGTAAAACACAACAGGAGGAGTTGGAAGGAAGAACCCGCTCAGTTTGCTGCCGATCTGGTCCAGGTCTCCCCTCCGACTGTCTTGATGTTTCCCATCGTGTTCCACAAATGTCTATTGAGGATCTCATGAGTTGTTAAAAAACAGTTACGAGAATCTCTAACTATGTTTCCCTGCTTTCTGCTTTACTTAATAGTACATTTGATATTTTGGGGTTGGATGAGAAAGAAAGATGAGAAGTTTTGCTTTCCAAATGATTTAAGAAGTACTCCACTTGTTTAGTATTGCACTCATAAAAATCTAACTAGGAACCTGGCCATAGGCGTATTTAAAAAAGAAAAAAGGCCAATACTGCAACCAAAACTGAAATCGATAATGCAAATTACCAGCATCTCCTGTGGATCGAAAGCTGCAGCTTTGTTCCTCTCAGTGTGTGTCTGCACATGGTGCGTTCAGGCACAGTATTGAGTGTAGGTCACCTATGTTTTAGAGCCACAGGCTCATGAGTGGGAATCTGGAAAGCCGTGCTACTTTTCAAAATCTATGTGGAAACTATACCCATCACATCATCTGCCATTCAGAGGTCTCCCACCTTCTCCTGCCCCTAGCTGTCTCTCACACACACTGTTCAACAGGAATATTGCCTGTGGAGATTCCAAGACCATGACCGGTTGAACAGGTCAGAACAATGGTGGTCTTGGCTGTCAGGAAACTCCAGAGGCGGGAAGTTCTCTACTTTATACATTGGTGTCTTACCCCCACCTCCCAGCACTGCGCTCTTATGACATTTCAGAGACAGCCAGTGGTGTAGATACACTTTATAGTGGAAGCTTTAGAAACCTCAGGAAACCTCAGATTTTATACAGCTCAACTATTTTCACTTGCAGAGGTTATCTCATAGATGGTGAGCAGATTGTCATGCGTGAGGCTGCAATAATATTAATGGCTCATTCAGTTACTGAAGGCCAACATCCGATGAGGAGTTGATAGAAGTGAAGGGAATGACTCTGCTGAGACTTTCAGCCGAGCCTGTCGAGTGGAGCGGTTATCAAGTGGAGGCTTTTAGTATTCTGTCAGAATGTGGACGTTTTAGAGCTCAATGCACGGCCATGTCTTTTAATTAACTCTGAGCCCTTATTGGCAGAGTCCGTCTCACATTTGCTCAGCGAAGCCGAGACATTCTCCTGCCGAGCTGTAACTTGCCATCGCTAACTAATTATGAGCCACCTTATCTATTTCTAGGTGACATCAGTGACACCCCCTCCACTTAATTAGAGGGTCTCACATCTGAGAGTCTGAGCAGGGATGAGGAGGCTGAAAGAAAATGGTGCATTTAGTCATTAGAAGATCGAGAATAAAGTATTTTACAATACACAAGTATGATAAGTTTCATTTGAGTCATTTGTGAGACGAAAACATTTGCTGGTTCCATCTGAAACGTGAGAATTTGCAGCTTTACTGTCTGAGGTAAGAGCTCCATGGGTTTAACTGTGACGGCTGCACAGGGTCTCTCTGTGTGGAGTTTGAAGGTTTTTCTTCTGGATCGTTGATGGTTTGGTCCAAAGACATGCAGACTGTGGTGAGATCCATTGGAGACTCTATATAGACCAGACGTGTGAATGTGATTGTTTGACTCCGTGCGCCTTACGATGAACTGGTGACCTGTCTAGAGTTTACCCAGCCTCTCCCTTAATGTCAGCTGGGATAGGCTCCAGCTCCCCCTGTAACCCTCAAACAATGTGCGAACATATAGATGATGGACGGATGCATTTGATTGTGAAGACATCCTGTTTAACTACTGAAACTTGTAAAGCCTATTTTAAATTTACAAACTAACAAAAGCACGATAAAAAGGTAATCTTTACACATGCTCCAGATGTCTGAACTGTCTATAAATCTCTGAAGTTTTCTCCGGCTGCAGAAACAACAGACTAATCAGAGCTTCAGCAACATGATTATGGATGTGGAAA
Source organism: Pseudopleuronectes americanus (assembly GCA_038501795.1). Lineage (NCBI taxonomy): Eukaryota > Metazoa > Chordata > Actinopteri > Pleuronectiformes > Pleuronectidae > Pseudopleuronectes > Pseudopleuronectes americanus. The sequence goes on from CM076727.1 coordinate 4,390,887, forward strand.
AGACTTGGTTTGTAATTTGCAAACAAACTGCAACACTTTGTTTGGTAGAAAGCTGCTAGAGATGTTGTTCATATGTGGGAAAATGCAACATATTCTTTAACATTCTCTCCTGGCAGATATTTGTTTTCTTACACTTAAGTTTTATGAACAAAAGGGTTGTTTAAGCCATCAGACTTTGTCATACTTCATCCGGTGCAGCCATATTAAAGACCTTAGTTATTCTCTATAGTCAAAGGTTTTTATCCACTGGGATAAGAAATCCACTGGGACATGATACCACATAATCCTGAACTCCTTCCTCGCAATGGAAATATGTGACTGACTCCAATTTCAAATCAGATTTTGACGGACGTGATGAATTATAAACTGGGTAGCAACTGTACAATATTTCTGATGTTACACAACCTCTCATATCATCTCACTGGCATCAAATCTACCTTGAAATGAACTGCAGGTCCGCAGTGGCAGACACGGCCTGATCGGAATACTGTTTAACAGAATCTTCTGTTTGTGGACCTGTGTATTTTTTTTATCATTCCTCCTACAGATTTTCTTTCAAGTGAAACCCCCTCTTGTGCTTTCTTTCGTTTCAATATCTTCAGGCTCATTTGCATTTAATTGAAAATATTGTGAAAACAGGTCATGTCAAACTAAGATTAAAAAAGTGCAGCTCATCAAAATTCTCTCAAATCATAAACAAAGCCTTCATATCATCATACTGTCCTCGTGATAGCTGAAATCTAACACCCGGAGTTTGTGGAAGTGGCTTTACCTGTGCTTTTTCTTGTTCAGTGGAGGTGTTTTGCTGACTCATGCTGACTCTAAATGTGACTGTTTTGGGCCAAAGCTAATGCTTTTGCTGGCGTATTGTTGTGCTGTATAAAAATATGTATGGATAATCCCGGCAGCCGCGTTTCAATCTCTGCAGCCGTGCAGCTCTGCTGAGTGGGCCGTTTTTTCCTTTTCTGCTGCGATGCAGGTATTCACTAAAGTTGAAACATTGGCCTATTGTAGTTTTAGCCGTTCCCTTGTTATCCCCCACATTAAATGAGGTAAGGTGCATTAGCCTAAAGCCTGAGGTTTCAGCTGGACCCACTGTTCTCCAATGAACTGCTTATTATGCACATTTTGTTCTGGTCAAAGTGGTTTATTTATGTAGCGCATTAAAAATAAATGTTGACCAAAGTGGTTTGGAAGGGAGGTTAACAATACAGTGTGATGCATAACGTCTTAGAAATAACAGAATACATTTTAGATAAATGTAACAATAGAACAGATATTTTGTACAGAAATTGTTCAATAATAAATAAATCATATCTGTTTTGTCTGGTTGAAAACATGTCAGGTTATCAGACCACACTCAGTGATGGCTGATCTGCACTGAATGTGATTGGCAGAGAGCTTAACATCTAAGCTGAGTGAGAAATAAATGTGTATTTTGGTGATAAACTAAATATGGATCCAAGTATCTGACAAAGGGAAAACAAATTTTCATTTCCTGATATGCAGAATCAGATAGGTATTCATGTCTACTTCTTATTTTCAATTAGTCTTGAAGAAAGAGCAGTGTGTGACTATATGTAGTATGTAGGTACGACTCAATGTCAAGTGTTTTTATAAGGACCATGTTATCTAGTAATATTATTAAGAGCCTTTGTACAACAATGGAGCAGTAACATGTACCAGACTATAGAAATACTTAATACGACGAAAATAAAAATACAAAAAAACAGAATAACAATATACTTAAAGCATTAGCAATTTTTATGTCCCATTTGGTTTTTATATAATATCAAACTCGTAGCACATTTCTTAACAAAGTTATCAATGATTAATTAACACAAAAAATGTATCGAAATTAAAGTAACAGAAATTAATGCACAAAAGATTATTTGTGCATAATGTTTATAAAAAAGCAGAATAAGAAAGTAAACAAATATCTCAAACATGTGTAGAAGATTTGTGATTTAAAACAAAACAAAATCAAGAAGTGATATGAAAGACACCTTTCCTGTTACCAGTCACGATCTGGGAATAACCGGCAGAGGCCTATTGGAATTATTATACGCAATACATTTACTAAATGAAATACTTAAATCATTAAAAGTATCTTGAGCTGTGTGATAAGTGTGGTTCAAGAAAAGGTATATTTTCATTGACATGTAATAAAAGTACAGTTACAAGTACCTTTAAAAACCTTAGCTTTATCCCTATGTATACTTACGTCTTAGTGCATGCTGTTTGGGGAACCTGGAGGGATGTAGGGATACCTCTGTACACACTGATCCCTCCAGTGAAGAGGGAAGAAGCAGGGAAAGGGGGAGCAGCTGTATCTGTAGAGTGCATCACAGAACAGAGACAGAGCTTCCTGCTGATTCTCTCTCTCTCTCACAGCGACTTGCTTACATCTCAAAAATCCAAACCATCTCGGGATATCAAGATTTGCTAAAAAAAAGGTTTGAACAAATTAGAAACCATAACAAGGAGGGAATGACTGAGAGGCGTATTGGGATGAATTCTGTTAAACAAGAGGATATTAAGAAGAGTCTGAGAGGACAAGCAGGGATCCTTCCCCTTAAAAGGAAAGTGTTTATTGTGGTGTGCCGGCCTCACACAGCTCCACCAGCAGACAGCACAGCAGATGTCACACAGCTTTCACCCAGGTTAAAAACAGACTCGAAACATATGTGTTGCATCCATTAGTGCACAAGACTGTATTCGTCTTAGTGCTCGCTTACACTCTGTTCTCTTGTCATGTAGTGCAGTGAGTAGAAATCTCAAATGAAGCGGACACCTCCAGGGTTTCTGTGGCAGAGCTGAAGCTGCAGCTCGACCACAAACCAGCAATTTAACTTCCTATTATGTCAGACTGTGAGTGTATGAAGCTGCTGCGGCTGCTGCTCAGTTATTGCAGCTTATTTGTGGTTTCCTCCAGTGTACCACAGTGCTCACTCTGCTTCACATACTCCATGTAAAAAGTAATTTTGCTGGAGGCTGTTTGGCCCAGCATCCTGCCAGTCCCTCAGCGGGCCGACCTGTTCTGCTTTCCCTCGTTGTTTAGCCAGAGCTCATTTGGTGCTGATCAGCCCTTTGCCACTCTGAGGTAACGGCAGCATTACGTTTTGTTTCCTCACAATCCTGAGCTGGATCTCTTGTGGAAACCGGTATTCAAAACCAAATGAAGACAGCCGCACATTTCTCACGTTAGAGAATCATCTTCCCGGTGAAAATGAAGATTTTTGCATGCCACAATTCTTAATTTATTTCTGTTAAGCTGAAATTAAATGTTAGAAATCAAATTAAAGATAGGGATCGGACACTTTGTTCTGTCATAGCAGGACAGAGGTCATACACATGATGCTGGAATCAGAACAACTTTACGTCGAAGTGTGTTAAAGATCAGATTAATTAGACTTTCTCACTGTATGTTACAACCAAAGGTCAATAGTGAACATCCATACACGGTCCACAAGTCAGCAATCATTTAAAATCATATAAAGTGGAGCTCTTTCAAATACAAACTTCTACCTCTACCAAGGAGGTCATGCTTTCTGGCCTTTTCCATTGGTCAGTTTGGCTGTCAGCAAGATTGCACAAATACACTAAAATATATGCTACAAATCTCTGTGGAAGGATGTGTTACATGTGATGGAGGAACCCATTGGTGCAGATCCAGGAATTTGTTTTCACTTTCTTTATTATAGCATTTTCAACATTTTCACCATATTAATGGATAATTAATGGATCTTGACGGACAACTACAGCATATTTAGGGCACTGATATCTATGCTATATGAAGGGTGTGTAATTTGGTGCAGCTTGACTGAAATTCTAGTTTTATCCTTAATTTTGGTTAAAAAGTAATCCAGTAGCTGTCACTGTCGTCATTGTGAATTTACGGTGTGGTCTGCCAAGCTCAGCGATTAATGACTGTGTCATAAAAATCTTTTTAAATCAGCCTAAGGGTACAAGTAACAACAAAGTATTTAGTTCTCAGTAAAAACATTTGACCAAACCCTGGGGATCATTTTAGCCAGTCGGCCTTTTCTTTCTCAGCTTTGTCCGTTGTTAGCTTTCACTGATTAATACTTTTCCCCAGGCACCAAAACAGTTCACGGTAAAGCAACATGAGGTTTTTTTCTTTTCCTGCCTCGTCTTCGCTCTCTGCACAAAATGGTATCGCTCACTATCTGCTAACCCGTGTTTTATCAGCTTTATTTTTTTTTATCTCCCAACCCATGTCAAGGCACTGAGCTGTTTGAGTGAAGCGTTGGGTGTATATGGAAGAGAGAGAGAAAGCAGTTAGCAGTATAGCAGGAAGTTAAGAAAGTCATAACCTCGCTGCACGTTACGGCGAGAGAGGGTTGCGATAATAACTTTGCACACACTGGCAGTTTAGCTCCTGTATGTAACACCTCTGTATGTGTGTATGTGTGTGTGTGTGTGTCTGTGTGCTTTCGAGTGTGTGAGTGTGTGTGTGTGTGTGTGTGTGTGTGTGTGTGTGTGTGTGCGTCTATCTGTGCACTGCTCTATATCCTCAGCTTAATATTGTCCCCATTCACTGTGCAGCGCTGATAGCATAGTTTACCCTGCAGCCAAAGCAGGTCTGCCACGTAGCTCCTGTTCGCTGCAGGTTGAAGCTACAGCACTTCCATTAAGAGGATGGAACACTTTACAAAAGAGCTTTAATACTCTGATACGGCTTCTCATTCACATCCGACATTGTAATGACATGAATACCACTGTTGAAATAACGTCTTTATTTTTTGCCTTCTTGTCTTCTCCTCTCATCTCTACCCGTCCTTCCCCCCCCACTCTTCCCCCTGTTATCTATCTCTAACTATATAGCAACAGTATCGCAGCATCCGCAGTGTGTGCCTTCAACCTGAGCGCCATAACCCAGGCATTCAACGGACCCTTCCGCTCCCAGGAAAACCCTCGCTCCACCTGGCTCCCCACTCCCAACCCCATCCACAACTTCCAGGTGAGTTTATCATTCACGGGTTTGTCTTTGCACAGTTCAGCTCTCCACAATCGTGAACTGTGACAAACTGTGACAGAACCCATCACAGGAAGAGTCCTTTCATCTTTCATCATAATTGTAATCTAATTCAGGCATCAGGTCATTATCCATGATACTTGTTCTTTAAAGGTCAAACCTTGTGTGAGATGTGGGGTGCACCCTGGTCAACGTACAAACTGATTTTTACTACTTAAAACTCTGCAGATTGGTCAATTTATACCATGTGAGAATACAGCAGCAAAATGTTTGCGAAATTCAAGCAAGTGGCCGTTTTTGACATCTAACATAACACAAAATTGAAAAGTAAATTAAAAAATTAAAAAGAATACAGTGTCCTATTAACCTAACGCTAATCTATATGTGTTTGGACTGTGGGAGGAAGCCTGTAGAAAACCCACACAGACACGAGAATAACATGCACACGCTGAACTGGGCAACCCTGGGCTGCCTCCTAAGAGACAAGTAATTCACATTAATTTACTAAGTAAATCAATAAAATATAATAATATGAAATATTCATCACATTCAGCATTACTTGTGAAGATATTATAAATCTCCAAATGGTCTTATTAAGTTTAAGTATTGCCATCATTTAGAGCACTCATTTTTGCATGTTTTTTTGAAGAAGTTCCTTCAAATTCAGTCGCTGTGAGCTGCAAAAATCACAAATAATTGAAGATTCTGAGGGGGCTAGTTATTAATACATGAAACCATGCTGCACTAATCCAATAGTAAAGATATCAGACATCTCCTGCATGCTCCAAAGTGGAATCTACCAGCAAATCAATCTCTTTTTATGTCACCAGGACTGAGCAGGAGCTGCAATCCACGGCTGAGCTCTGTAAACCAAACAAAGCTTTTCAGAGGGGTTCTGTTTCATATTTGTTTTGTCTGCAGCGTCTGATTATGCTGCTGTGTGGTTGTGTTCAAATCACAATCATAGAGGGGTTTAGAAAGAGTTGCACTTACTGAGAATAGTAATGAAGAACAAGCCTTGATGTAGTATTCCAAGTACAAAGAAAGGTGTGTGAGGGGACTTCTCCTTTATTCTTTTTCTCTCCTCCTGTATCCATTCCACATTGTCACAATCTTCTCTGACATCCACCCCTCCTCTCCCAATCTTCTTCCCAGTGTGGTACCATAAATGATGAGGGTCCCAACGAGGGTTTGACCGAGCGCAGCCTGCAGGACGCCCAGAGGCTCTACCTGATGAACGACGTGGTCCAGCCGGAGTCCGTTGATCCGCTGGTGATGCAGGATGACGTTCGCTTCTCCAACCTGGTGGTGGACATCGTCCAGGGCATGGACACGCTCTACCATGTTATTTACATCAGCACGGGTGTGTAGACGAGCAGAGAGGAACTAAATGTGACTAAATGTGTATATTTCGAAATCTCTCTGATATCTTCTCGTGCTTCTTGTGGAATCAGAATATGGCACCATCCTGAAGGCGCTGGCTACGCCCAACAAGAACCTGCAAGGCTGTTACCTGGAGGAGATGGAGCTCCTCCCACCAGGGGTACGAGAACCAATCTTTAGCCTGCAGATCCTGCACAGTGACAGGTCGCTCTTTGTCGGATTAAACAACCGAGTGCTGAAGATCCCACTGGAGAGGTGCTCCACCTACAAAACTGAGATGTAAGTACAGTATAAAATCCATCCTCCGTGTTATATTTAATCCAATATCAAGATATCACCATAATCCATTCAAATGCAGATGATACCACTTTATCAATTGTCAAATCAATTTACTACAGTCTGTCTGTATCTGGTATTACCTTTATGTTTGTAGTAGTTTTAATCCATCTGTCAATTTGGACTCCCATTTATCCTGGGTTGGTCTCCATGGCAGCAGTTTATGCAAGACAGTCCACACACTCCTGTTCCCAGACATGTTTTCCAGCTCCCCCTTGGGATTCCCGAGATATTCCCAGTCCAGTTCGGATATTTAATCCCTCTATTGAGTTTCGGGTCCACTCCAGACTCTTGCTCATTGTTGAACAGAATCAAGAAACCTCCTAAGGACGGTGCATGTAGCAGGAATCCTAATCAGACACCCAGACCACAACAACTAGCTCCATTCAATGTGACGGAGCAGCATCTCTTCTGAGAGCTCCATCGTGATGTCTGAACTCTCTCTTAGTGTAAGTCATGACGCCCTACAGAGGAACGTTTTTTTCGTCACCTTGTACTCTCTCATTCTTTTGGTAACAACTCAGGGCCATAGAACAGTTTTTCCAGCATCTTCATCTCCCCGACTAAATCCAGGCTGGTTTCACTAAGCCTGATTCTTCTAATCCTTGAGACCTTTGATCTGCAGGAGATTGTCTTCAATTTCTGAATACGGAAAGCACAGTATAGTTGTCGTGCTTACTGCAGTAAGATAGAATATATAATAGGGAATATACATAGTATATGATGAGTATTTCCAATTGTTTGTTTCTGTGTCTTGTTCATTTCAACGTGGTTGGTACTCTATTGCAGGTAATTATCTGTCCTCAACTTGAATTAATGTCTGGAAGACCTCGCCTATAATCATTAAAGTCCTTATGGAAGCAGACGAATGACTGTGGCGGCATCTGCTCACCAGAGGAAATTAATTTGTTGTGCTGTTTTCTTTTCCCCCAACTAATTAAGTTCTGCATAATACAGAGAAAGTACTGCCATGGCTTTTGTTTCAGTCTGAGTCAGAGGAAGAACAAGAGGTGTGCGTTTGTGTGTATGTGTGTGAATTAAACTTCCCGGAAAGTTTCTCTGAAGGTACGTTTGTGAGAAAGAGAGGGACAAAGACACAGAGAGAGAAAGCGAGGCGGGGGGGTTACTCTGCAATCTGCAGCTTCGGTGATATTCATGTGAAAATCTCCCGTCTCAAGGGTGAGTGAGGGGAGAAAAGCTAACTGGCTGTTTGTCCAACCTTCTGTATCTCATCAGCGCTTTCAATCAGGATCCTCCGCCGGCCACCGCACTTCTTCAAAGTCGACTTCATTTTAGCATACAAATGGCTCCGTGCTTTTTGCTGTTGTGTGCATGCCTGTGTGTGTGTGTGTGTGTGTGTGTGTGTTTGTGTGTGTGTGTGTGGCGGGCAGTCCAATCGGTGTGATCTATGCGTGGGTTGGTGCTTGGACGAGTTCTCATATGCGCGCTGCCTGATGAGTCAGCTTGCTATTTCTACTAAAACCAGACACGCACACACACACGTACACATTTACAGACATCAAGTGCATTTAATAAGATGTTGGTGAAATATGTGAGACGAGAGAGACACAGACAAGTACAGGAAGAGACAGAAAAACCAAGATAAATACAGATGCAGAGAGTGAGCCGCCAGATTCCTGTTTAAGACCCAGTGTGGCGAAATGATAAGAGTGCGCAGCAAGGGCAGCACAGAGAAGGGGCGGGGGGGATTTGAGGTAGAATGCGCTCGTCCTTAATCCAGTTTGCAATGTTCTGCTCACCTCTGCGTCTCGCTCTCTCTTACAATCTTTGAAATGCACAGCGACCAAAGGCAAAGTGAGCAACGGAACACGACAGATGTCAACCTGTCTGTCAGGAGGGACTTGTCTGGGAGCGAGTCGGAAAGGGCAGATGGGATGAGGTTGACTCATGGAATCAAGAGAGAAAATGGAAGTTAAATGATGCTTGTGAATTGGACTGCAGCTATTTTCTGTAACAGTTAGCCTGTTCATTAGTCGTCTACAGTAAATTGACTCTTTATATCGAGCTTTTCTTGTCTTAACGACCAAACAAAGCACTTTCACAGTCACACACGCATTTCTTACAATGCAATGGACGTATCTCTATGTAAGTAAAGGCGATGTGTTAAAAGTTGCTTGTTTTGTCCAACCACACATCCTGCAAGGTGGAGACTGATCGTTTACAATCCTGACCGGCTGCCACATGAACATGTTCCTACAACAGACAGTGATTTCAGGGATTGATTTTATTCACTCCATCGTATCAGATAATGGACAAGAGTGGAACTGGAACTGAGGTTGCTGGAAAGTATTTGTTCCTGCCTTTGCATGAAATAAAATGAATATTCAACTCAAAATATCCTCTAGGAGTTGGGTAATGCGACACATGACTGTGTTACAGTGTAAAAACGGGTTTACAGTAACTTTACTTTGTCTGCATCATCATTCCCACCAAACACTGCTGCTTCTACTTTCTAACAAACTTCTGTCTTTATCACTCTCTCCATCCATCCATCTCTCTGGGTGTTCACCATTCAGACGGCATGAAAAAGACCCACCTGCCGCCCCACTCTGCCTGAACACACTCCCCGTCATTGTGCTGCTGCCTGAATGAGCCTTTTTTTGTTTAGTCTCCCCTGCGTCTTGTGTGGTCGTCACATTGACGTCCCTTCGCGCACTGATAACAGCTGAATACACTCCAATGATTTTGTAGCCGACAGCCGCTCATCTGCAGCCACACATGCTGCTTTTCGCCGTCACACACAGTAATGTGCTGGGCGTCGCAGCGAAGGCGGAACATGATGTATGGATAAAGAACTTATCTTCTAGTAACAGAATAATGGATGATCTGTGGTTGTAAAACTCGCTTTGTGTATGTAAATTGACATGTTTGCAGTTTGAAAACACTCAGATTAGAGACAAAATGTTGAATCTTACATTTTCAGCTTTGGCCACAAAAACGTATGTGGCTTTGGACACCTTGTACCGTTGCTGCAGACTCACAAGTCAATTATGTGTAAGTGCGTTTAATGTTTACTTTTTCCTTTGTTATTGATCCTTATTGGCAACTCGGGCAAGCCCCGCAACCCTGAGAGTGGAGTAACACATACGTCGACATCTTTAACTGAAGTGCTTTTTCTGTTACGCTGGGAAACCCTTTCAACGGCCTGTGATTTGTAGCCTTTTAGTGATAACTCGCAGAGAAATGCTGCAGCTTGTGTACCAGTGTGTGTCTGTGTATGTGTGTGTGTGTGCGCGCGCACAACCCTAGCCTGTGTGTGTTTGTCCTCTATTTGTGGTAATTATATTTGACCTGGCCAATTGGCACCTCTGGCTAACAGCACCACTCCGTCCTCCATCCAGCCCTTATCTCTCTATCTTACTCTGTTAGTGCAGTGATTTATTTGGGCTGCAGCAGCGTGCTAGCTTTGTCGCAATGTTGCATCCATCAGGGCTGTTCTTACCCTCTTACGCTGAAGGAAGGATTGTTGTTCACGCTGCCAGGTAGACGATGGATGAAACTGTTGATCTCAGTAAGAACAGTAGCACAGTGCTCCACAAAGCCAACTTTGAAAGCAGAGTCGATTTCTGGTTTTGCTCTTTCTTTGCCGATTAGGAGAGAAACCTGAGTGCTGATGGCGTCTTGGCACTATAGACTTGCTACAGCCACACTGCTACGTTTTTGTTTTTACACACTTTAACTCGTGAGCGTGCCTCGTGTCCACACCGCGACTGAAACAGTACTGGTCCCATTTTAGTTTCAACACTGCAGGGCCGTGTTTAAGTCTGAACGGGCCGAAACGTAGATGTTTGGAAAATGTGGACGTAGACCCTCATTACCACTTGCTGATGGGGTCACTTCAGTCACAACGTACCCATCACTCATTTGTTAGCCTCCAATCACATGACCTTTTCCAGGAGAAAGCAGACAGCATCATCCTTGGCTACCAGTGTGTTGCATATATACCTGTGTAGTTTACATGTAGTGAACATGCGTTTTTAGGCATGTAGATATGGACGAGGATTGAAATGGATACAGAGGCAAAATGCTTGTGTTGACAAAGATAGTTTAATTTTGAAAACAAAAGTATAGTTATATGGATGTAGCGTTAGTCTCATAGCAAACTGTAACATTATACCAATATTTTGGTTTTGAGTCGTCAAAGTTAAGTAGTTGTCTTGAGATATAACAACAACTCTGACAGTTGTTCTGCTGATTGTATTGGTTTCTCTTCACACTCGTCTTTATTTAATATTAGATGGTGATTTGCAAAACTAGCTTTGAGGTGCATTGAGTTTTTTCACCTTTATTCACAGTGACTCTTGACTCTTGATGAATTTGTTAACACATCTGTCGAAACTGAAGGTGTCGGACAAGGACAGTGTTCAACGTAATGATTCCTGAATATTTTTTTCATGCATGTGGACATGAGGAGAGAGAGCAAATAGCGTGAGAGGGAGGTCGATAAGAGAGAATCTGGGAATAGAAAAGACCAAAAAGGCAGCAAAGGAGGAAACGCTGAATAAATAATGAGGATAATGTTAAGGTGAAGGAAATTGTATAAATCAGGCTTATTGTAGTGACTCTGTTGCTGCAGCCGAATCACTGCTCACACTTTCGCTGCAATAAACATTACATTTTATAATTAAGAGGTGGATTTTGGTGTTGGTTACATTTTCGCCTGAGGGGCTTTGGCTGTGTTTGTGTGTGATTGCATGTGTATGGTTGTTTGTGGCCAACATTGACCTGGCAGCAGCAGTGAGGCCGAGGCAGATCAACCCGCCTGCAGCAGGAGTTTAAACATTAGGAAACCACTAAGTGGCCATAGAGGAAAACCACTGACCATTAGCATCTCTACTACAGTCTGTGAGTGTGTGGGCTCATGGCTGCTTGTTAAAACCAGCATATATGAGTCTTCCTCATTCCTCAGCATCACCTCCTATAGGACCCCTGTACAGAGGTGTGAACTTCCCTGTACGAGGGGAAGTTACAGGTCAGTCTCCTGCAAACCCAATTTACTGTTGGCGGAGGCTGCCAGCCTGTCAGCAGGCCTCTGGAGTTCACAGCAGCTAAGCCTCTATGACCAATCAGAGGAACACTCCACCAGCCAAGGGCTGATGGAGGCAGAGCGATGGTGTTCACACAGTGGATGTATTTATTACTGCTCCACAATACTGTTGCTTTTATTAAAGGCTTTGTTCTGGCTGCAGTTCACTGTAATCATTTCTCCTGCTCTCTCTCATACACAATTTTTGTCTACCCTTTTCTTTGAACATTGAATTAGACTGGCGTTATGTCAGCCAGCAGCTCGCAACGTTTAAAATTCCCCGTTACTGACAAAGTCAAAATGCTCTCTGCTCCTTTTCAGGGAGAACGATGTAAATCAAAAACAAGCAAGTGGCTTTGAAAGTCAGTTTCACTTATGATTCAGCAAAATACCTTGATTTGCTAAACTCGGAGGATAAAGACTCATATTGAAGAGAAATGTACAAAACATTCAGCATGACGTTGTACTTGTAGCTGTCATTGAATGTTGCTGTCGTTGGATGACATTACGAACAGTCCCTCAAATGATTGATCAATCAAATTATATTTGTGTAGCCCATATTTGCAAATCATGATTTGTCTCACAGGGCTTAACAAGGTGGGCCATCCTCTGCCCTTAACCCCTCAACAAGAGTGGCAGCAGTTTCTGGAGGTTTAGCTAATAATCTTTGAAACTGTGATGTTGTAAGCTGATGATGATTTAAGCTGATGACAGACGCATATCAAACAGTCGGCCGCTGTCCTGTTATGTGTAAATTGGTGTCAGTGTTTCAGGAACGATTATTTTTAAAAGACAGAAGTACCACTTCTCTCAAGGGCTCCCAAAAGATCTGACCTTTTTATCCTGTGCTTAGAGAAATTCAACTTGACCAAAGTAAAATTGTCATGCATTATCATTTCAACAATTTATACTCGAGCCCGACCGACAGGGATTTTTGGGGCAAATACTGATACGGAAGTTAAACATTTCTGATTTGGATATATTGGCCAATAAATATAAAAAATATCTAGGCAATGGTGTTTGCACACACCAGTAGATATAAGTGCCCTGTATGACTTGTTTTGTAAAGATCCAGAAATTAATCCCATAGAGGAAAAAAAGACTTATCTCGCAACGTTAAAAAAGGATGCTCTCTAATATTTTAATTGGGTCTTACCTGATCCTTGCACTAAATGTTATGGTGATCTGTTCAGTAGCTTTTTTGCATAACTTGTTAAAATATAACACACCGCATGAGTAAAAGAACACATTGTTAAAGGCTTCTAACAACCGATAAATCCATCGGGCTCTAATTTAAACACATTATTCTTGTATCTGGAGCAGGTAGCTTGTAAAATATGAAGTCTTCAAAGTATTAGACTCCACCTGTACTCAGATCTCTCGATGCTCGTCTCATTTTGAAGGTTGGACTGTACAGTGTCTACATGCTGTCAACACTGGTGGCTTTGTTTCATTAAAGGTTCAATGTGTAGAATATAGTGACATCTAGTGGGGAAGTGACACGTTGCAGATGAAGTCCCCTCACCTCACCCTCCGCTTCACAACATGAAATAGAAGCTGTAGTAGCTGTCAGTTGTCATAAAAATTCAAAGGTGTTTAATTTGTTCTGTTTAGGCTCTTGTAAAAAAAACACTGGGGCCTCCGTAGAGACTGCCGGTGTAAATATAAAGTATTTAACTATAAAGGACCCATTCTAGAATTAGGAAAACAATTCATAAAATTTTGATGAAACACACCAGTGAAAACATCACTAGGATGAAATGAAAAGAAGTCAGATAAATGGAAATAGTTGATCTTTTCATTCAAGTCGTTCTGTCTTATATCACATTCTAATATACTTATGAAGCGTTTCCTTTTACTCTCTCTTCCTCTGTCTTGTAGCTTGCCTCAGCCATAGCTTGTTTCTCTGTGATGTTGCAGCTTCTTTTTATTCACCAGGGACTAAAATCGTGCATCGGGGACAGCAGGGACTTTCTGGCAGCCAGCCGTCTCACTTTTTTGTTTTTTTGACCGGGTACCATCAGTCTTCAGCCTGGCTCCAACTGGGCCTAATTGGATGTATTAGGGCTGAGTGCTAGCAGGAGTTCGCTGTGCTTCCAATTCATCATGAGCGGACTTCCTAAATGGCCGGCTCAGCCCAGCACGTTTGTGGAGAGGTGAAAAAAAGAAAAAAATTCCAGGGACAGACTCTCTCTCCCACAGAGAGAGGCTGGGGAGTGGGAGGCTGTCAGTGGTCGTCTCCTGAGAGTGGGGAGAAAAAAAGCTGTTGCTTTTGTGGAGAGGCAAGAGGGTGCACATATGTTTAAATAAGACAGACCCTCCAGACAGCCTATACTGACATACTCCTAGAGTTTCAGTGCTACACTTAATAACCGCCGATTCCAATCCATAATTTATCAGTTTTGGTGATCATATTTGCAATTACACACTGACGGCCTGTCATTAAAGGCGAGGGGAGCTATTGTTTTTATGTCTAGTTGTTAAAAGCCCTGAAATAAAAGGAGACACTGGTTTTAACAGCATTCACAAATGATTTAAAATGTCAATTACACACCCACATAGAGAAAGGAGCAGATTTATGTCCCGGTGCCAATCGTCCAGACATATTGTTATATGGGCTGCTGGGTTTTGCTGCGCAGTCTGTTTAAAATTTAACAGGCCATGTTCCGTGGCCTCTCTGTTTTGATATAGTGTGCTGCCGGGCACGCACGCTGCTGAATTAAATATCCGCCGGTGCCCTGTAGACTTGTCCAAGCGATGCTATCGCAAACTGTGGCACACCCACAGCAGAAAGACAAGCGCTTACAGTGTACAGCAATGAGCAGGTATTCAGAAAACATGCACACACACACACACACACACACACACACACACACACACACACACACACACACACACACACATACACTTGCTCACACACAAGGCTGTGGCTGAGGGGTAGAGCGGTCGTCCTCCAACCTGAAGGTCTGCAGTTCGATCCCCAATCTTCCCATTCTGCATGCAGAAGTGTCCTTGGGCAAGAGGCTGAGCCCTGAATTGCCCCTCATAGAAAACAATGAAGTGCTGTTAATAGATGCACTGTATGAATGTGTGTGTGAATGGGTGAATGTAGAACTGTACTGTTAAGAGCTTTCAGTGGTCATCAAGACTGGAAAAGCAATATATAAATACAAATTCATTTACACCACACTTTTCAATTCCAGTGTATCTGCAGATTCGGCTGACAGCCCTCTGCACCGGCTGTTTTAGAAATGAGCTTTTCTATTCCCATCTCACGGCCCTTTGTCCACCCACAGTGCTTCTAATTGACTTTTAAGGAGCTGTGTTTTAACAGAAAAAGGCATCAGGAGGATGCGGCTGATGTTTTATGCAGCTGCAGAAAGGTCAGAGTGAGATCTAAAATGCCCACTTCTCCATCCCCCGAAAGTAAACTCTCATTAATTAAACAAACTGGAGTGAAGGATGAGATCAGACAGGAGTTTGTTCTGTTCCAAATCCATGTAGTAACTTCGAATTTTACTATGCATCCTATATATGTCACAACATCCAGTTTAATATAAGATTTACAGGCGAGCAGGTCCACACACTGTAAAGCTCCCAATAATAATTTTATTCTTTCATTTAACAAGGCAGCGTTTCGATCTGCAGGAGCTGCAGCAGAGAACTGTATATTATAAGAGAGACGGCAATCAAGTCAAATCATCACCTGTTCAATTTAAAAACGATTTATGATTTTCTGGTGCTTCTATCCCCTGGTGAGCCGTCTTTACTGGAGACTGTTTTCTGCTTTCACGTCTGCAAATCGAAATGTTGAGAGTAAAATTATTTATTGGGAGCTTAACAGTGTGCAGACAACCTCTTTTGTATTAAGAAAACGTGAATGACTGTAATTATACACAACAAGCTGGTGTCACAAAGAGAGATTCTTCTTTACATCAGACCTTCTCATTTTCAGCTCCAGAAGACGCAGCCTCTGAGGCGGGACACCCACTCTCCTCTTGCACCTGTGTGTCCATGAATATACAAGAAATAGATGTAAACTTTGGAAGTCCACTGTGGCACAAACACTGCACAACTATACAAACTCCAAACCTGATTAGAAATACACTACATGGCCAGTATTTGTATTTGGACAGCTGGACATTGTAATCGATGGATTTTAGTCATCTGCTTAAACAGCCTCTGTTCTTCTGGCTCAAGGCTTGACACCTGATTCTTCATCCTGGTTGTGGAGATTTGCACCCATCCGACAATAACAGCATTTGTGAGGTGCAGCACTGATGTTGTTTGTCTAAAGTTGTGTGGGTTTGAGGTCAGGACTCTTTGCCGGCCAGTCAAGTTTCTCCAAACTTTCTCCTAACAGACCAGTGTTTTCCTCTTGGAACAATGTAAACATGTAGGACCTTGACAGACTACTGCCTTTAAGGTAAAAGCACATCGCTTTCCAAAATATAAATTATAAAGTTTGCTTCAACATTTGCCTCAAGTGGAATCTGAGGGGGCTTACCCAAAAATAACAGGTTCTACCTTGTATATAAATCTGCTATGATCAGCTCATACGCGTGGTATTAAATGAGTTTACCTTTTTTCAGCATTTAAAATTGTACCCCTTAATTATACATCCCTGTAACCAATTTTTCAGAATTTCCATCCAGCTAATGCAGTTTATCACTTCTTACAGGATACGTGGCAATTGAGTTGTTGTTGATTGAGCTTTTTCATGTTTTGACTCGTATTTCCCTCTGCGTCAGTGAGTCACAGGGTGAATCCAGGACTAAATGTGAGATCCCTGAGGTCAGACGCCCCCCCGGCCTGCTTCACAGCGCTCTTTACCCAAAACTAATTAGGCTTCAAATCTTCCCCTTTTATACAACCTTATTTATTCCATCCTTGAACGACGCACTTATAAATTGTTCTGCTTAGCTGATCCCTGTAATAGAGTTTGTGCGTGTGTAAGTGTGTGTGTGTGTTAGTAATCAGAAAACCAAATGAGAACTCTACGGCCACGATGACGATGCAAAGTCATGCATCAAAGCCTTCACAGACACAATATGGTCGACCTTGAGCCAAAATGGCAACACGCTCTTCCCTGTGCCCTTTTTAAATGGACTATTAGGATCACTGAACTGTGAATCTGTGGCCGACCTCATTATGATTATTGTTTCATCTGTATTGGAGATTGCATCTGGCGTCGCTGTAATAGTGTCACTTTATTAAAATGACACAGAGGAAGGTTAGCAGGGAATACGTCTTGCTCTTGAAGGAAGTGGTCGTCCTCCAGCTGTGCCACAGATCTTTCAATCTCCCTCTCTTCCTCTCTGTGCCTCGCCTGCGCTCGCTCGCCCTCAGTCTGTGGGGTCACCTCTGATGTGCTGGCTAAGCATTAATTTCCTTTGGATCCAAGCCGACCTCATGGTTCACTGTGGAGCCTCAGACGTGGCACGGAGAGCTGTAACAACACTCTGAGATTCCTCATCCTCCGGGCTAAATACTGCAGGGCCCTTCAAATAAACCACGAAGGACGGTGCCAGCAAAGGAGAAAAATAAAAACAACAAGCTGAACGGAGAGAATGGAGGGAGGGAAGTTGTAACGCTGTGATGAAGGAGAGGAGAGAGTAAGAAAGAGGGAGACAAAGGGAGGAGTTATTCAGACGCCTCCCATCCTGTGTTTCTGAGGTGTCCACATCAGCTCTGGCAGCTTAGCATCCTTATTAACAGCTTTAGATTTAATTAGCCGTTTATTAACCCTCAGTTTTACTGGAGGAGCTTGCAAACATTTAATCACAGTTTGTGTGATGCAGCGTGTGTGCTGTTGTTTATGAGACACATGAACCTGAGTGTCATCCTAACCCTCAATGCAAAGTCCACTGAGTCACAGTCAAGATAGACGACGTGCCAGCTCCGCAAAAAGTGAATTTCAAAATGTCTGGATCAGTGCCCAGGGGTTGGATGCAGTTGAGGCTGTCTCCTCCATGTCAGTGAGTGGGACATGACCCAAACAAAACAGTCAAAGTACACGTTCTCAAAGATTCTTGTCACACTTATGTTTGATCAAGTGTTTTTTTCGGATGAGTTCGGTTTTCTTTAGTTATGAAATAAAAACATTGGTCAAATGTTTGGCAGCCGTGACTCACGATTGGTCGCATGCCTGTATCGGCAGGACCTCGCCTCTGCAGCTCCATCCTCTACTGAAAATAATTATTTTCTCAAAATCGGAAAGAGCGGTGGTCCAAGGTCACGGTGGTCAAAGGTCACAATGCCAAAATGTGTTTAGGCTTGTTACGACAACAGAGATATGTGGTTTTTAGTTTAATCTTTCTTCTATTTTAGGGTATATGTGTCTCTCCTTTTTCTAGTCTGGTACTTTCACAGCTTTGTGTACGATTGTCTTTTGGAACAACTACTCAGATTGCTGACACCACACTCTTCCTCCCTCCTCCTCTCTCCTGTCCCCCGCAGGCTGTGCTTGGATGCGAGGGATCCCTACTGTGGCTGGGACTTCAGGCAGCGGAGATGCACCACGCTGGAGGACAGCTCCAACATGAGCCAGTGGAAGCAGAACATCACTGTCTGTCCGGTAAGAATGACGTCACTGCAGCATTTGACTTTAACAACGGTGAAAACACAGAACCACAGCTGTTTTCATCAGGATGGATGGATGAATCTCGATAAATGTATCTATATCCATTGGTTAAATAACTCTAACTGATGTTTGCTCCTCATGACCGATGTTTGTTTTTCCAGCTGCGGAATCAAACCACCAATGGGGGCTTCGGACCCTGGGCGCCGTGGCAACCCTGCAACAACAACGATGGCGTGGATGGAGTCAGTTCCTGTTTGTGTCGCTCCAGATCCTGTGACAGCCCCGCCCCTCGGTGTGGAGGCAAAAACTGTGAGGGCCCCACCATCGAAGTCGCCAACTGTTCCAGGTATAGAGAACGATCATATTCTAACAATAATAAGTTATAATAAAGGTTTAAATGGCTGTGGATCACCTGTCCTATCATTGACCTATAGTATGAATAAAACTATAATCACTGCAATTTAACAGATACTGCCGACGTATTATCCATCATATTGCAGGTTGGTTGATGTTTTCTAATCAACAGGAAAAAACTAAGAGATCTCTCTATTTTTGTATTTGCTCCCTTCGAATAATTGAAGTGAAAAGACTTGACTTCCCATCTTGCTTGCAGACACATTAGAAGTTAAGATAAAAATCCTGATATTTTAATCGTCCCACATCTCACATCGAGGTGCCATCTAAATCTGACTTTTATCACGATGTATTACAGCAGCATCTTGTCCTGTCAAGCTAAAATTACAAACCTAAAAACACAGATGTGTAATTCATTCAGTCCCGCTCTTAACACTTTACAATGTCTCCCTTTTTGATACAGAGTTGCCTGTAAGTGCTGTTACTAGTCTATAAATTACTCAGCAGCCTCTGGGCAAAATTAATTCTTGATATGCTTGAAGAATATGAACCCAATAAATTCTTTTCTTCTTTCGGAAACTGTGGTATAAAAACACAGTGAAGCTGCTTTTGGTTAATTTGCAGATTAATTAGTTTCTCTGCTTTTGCTCATCGTTGAATTTCGGTTATCTGATAACTGCAATGTAAATGTACTTATCTTGTTTAACATGTGTGTAATAATTTTTTTGTTCATTTCATTGTATTTGTTATATTTTTTAACATCATTGTGTTTTTTTTTGCATATATTTACCTTATTTAGACGACTTCTTGAATAAAAAATATGATAACGCTTTATCTAAAACTGTTCTTTGGATTAACAGTACTTGCTAGTAAATAGCAAATATACTGTTAAATAATACAAACTATGTTGTATAATGCATACAAAAATGGGGCTAGATCTTATTGAGTCAAGTGAACTGGACAGGGCGGTTGTGATTCAGCATATTGAGCATTTGTAGAAGACTTAAGTCCAGAACCAGATTGACTCCAACATCTTTTCTTTAACTCTGCCATTGTAGCAGCAATTTCATGATTTTGAAGCAGCCACCTCAGGCCACTATCTCCATCCTGCCTGAACATGAGAAATATAATGACTGTGAATCTTATTAGAATATGTAGGTGACACCTCAGCACCTCTGTCTGCAGGGGGAAGTGACCAGTGAGTGTTACAGCGAGGGCAGCCCAGACAGAGAGATTAGACACTTTCAGCCCAGCGGATGGCTGCGCCAGATTTAATCCTTGGTGTCGGAATGGAATTGTGCTTTGGCAGAAAGTGGCAATTAAATCATGAGTACTACAACCCAGGAACAAAGCACTTAAGCAAATTGAATGAATGTTTCCTATTCAGATCGGGCTCCCTGTGTGTTTGCATTTCTGTTTCCAGAATCGCAGACAAAACCCCCCAAAATAGTTTTATCATTATTTCCTATGAGCATTAGAGAACACTCTGTGAGTGAGTAGTTCTCCAACCACAAGTGAAAATGAAACAGGTCTGTCAACCCCTGTGCCACAAGTGGTCAGTAGGGTCAGCAACTGTCCTTATACACATGCCTTTTTCCACAGAAACGGAGGCTGGACGCCCTGGTCGTCATGGGGACAGTGCAGCACAACCTGTGGTACAGGCTTCGAGCTGCGGCAGCGTTCATGTAACAACCCTTCACCCCGACACGGCGGCCGGGTGTGTGTTGGGCCGAGCAGGGACGAAAGGTGAGGATACCTGCGTCATCATCTATTCCATATGATGACAAATGATGGGATATTCTCAATAAAACTATAGATCATGTCTCTCATGTTATTGGTTGCAAATGTAAATACATGATTACATTGATTGACTTCACAGTGATGTAATGGTGACATGATTGATCATACAGTTTTTGGGGATCTATGTAAACTTTTAGGTCCTGTCTGAAGATTATAATGGAGAGATACCTCCAAAAATACCTGTTTGAATGATGCTTGAGGTCGTTTCCTGACTCCTTTATGACTTCTTCATGATGTCACTAATCATATGATGTCTCTCTAATCATCTCTAAAAGTTAATAATCTGAAAAAGCCCTCCAAAGTAATGTCCCCACCGAGTTTGGTGAACATGAATTATTTTGTACGTACACACACGGCGAAAACAATACCCTGATTTTTTTTCTTGAACTGGTTCACTGGGTAAAGCAAATAATTATATAATAATCTTGATTGTTATGCAAACATGGTCAAAATAATCATCCAGCAGTCACATTATCAATATGATGCGTTGATGCAGTAAAGATTTTGCAGTACAACTTTATCCTGTTTTTTAGTAAATCATTGAGCTAAAATATGTCTTTTCTCATCTGCTGCCATCAACTGCAGGACGTCAGTGCCTCCCAAAACCACTTATTGATCTGCCCCTGATCACTATGATTGTTGTTCTGGGTTTAGTCTTAAGTCTGCAGCTCTCACTGATACTGTCATTTTGTCCCAACCAATCCTCTTAAACTCCCCCACTGCTGCCATCTCCGCAGGTTCTGTAATGAAGGGGTCCCCTGTCCTCAGCCCATCTTCTGGTCGCCGTGGGGATCCTGGACCAAGTGCAGCACCGAGTGCGGGGGAGGTGTCCACTCCAGGGTCCGCACTTGTGAGAATGGCAACAGCTGCCCAGGATGTGCACTGGTAGGACAAACTCACACAGATACACAACCAGCTTACAAACTAAGAATCTGTATACATGCCCCCTGAGATATTTGTCCATAAACATGCTGCTGCTGTAGCTCGGTTATAAAAATTGTTATCTCATCTCAACCCAGGAATACAAGGCCTGTAACCTGGAGGCGTGTCCAGAGGTCAAGAGGAACACCCCCTGGACACCCTGGATGCCTGTCAACGTAACCCAGGGCGGAGCGCGTCAGGAGCAGAGGATGCGCTACATGTGCAGAGCTCACCTGTCCGATCCTCACGAGCTGCAGATCGGACGCAGGAAGGTGGAGACGCGGTTCTGTCCCAACGACGGGACAGCGGCCTGCGAGACAGACAGTAAGTTCAGCAGCTCCGTTTTGATGCCCGATACCTGATGACTTGTAAACCACACTTGTTTACCTTCAATGAACTCTACCTTACCTGTCTCAGTTATCAAATGTATTATTATATTATTCATGATTGTGTGTTTAAGTTGCAAATGTGTGTGTCTGATGTTTTTATGTATTCTGAAACCTGTGCACAGACTCCTTGGGGGGGGGGCTGCACTATAAATAAACTTACCATTAAAGTGAAAAAGTCACCTAATGACACAGTCAGTTTAACTTCAATCCTCAACATCCCCCCTAGACGCAGCTGCCCGAATTAATATAGTTGAGAATGAATAACAATAATATGAACTCTCTGTGGCGTTTGCTCAAACTATGGTGGGAGTTGATACAAAGGAATATCTGCAGTGAAGGCAGCGGCGTGCAAAGATTCCTCCCAGCAGGATCAAGAGGCCGCCTGTTAGCTTCCCTGAATGTTGTCAGAGAAGGAGCCCGGCACAGGAACACTGTGAGAGCTACATGGGGTCATAGTCCACTGCTCTCCACTGGAGGCTTTTCCATGTCCCCCTCTCCTGAACCGATTACCTGTAGCCCCCTGTCAGACTCCTGGGGGCGCCGCATTGACTGATGATCAGATGAAACAACCCAGATGAGAGACTCAGACAGAGTTTCAGGGACGGACAGAAAGAGAAGTTTGCCTGCTGGCAAAGTCGTATTCAGTGTGTGACTGACACTCAAAAGAATCTGCATGCTTCATATTTTTCATTTTAAAATCGTTAAACTCTCTGGGCTTTTATCCTAAATCTGCTTTTGCTGGTTTAACGTTGGAAGGGAGAGGTCACCGCGACAGGCACATGGTTCAACAAGTTTGTGCTTAAGACTGAATGAATCGTGGCTGTGTTCGGGGATAACATGCACTAAACCCATCTGACTGCAATCTCCCATTCCCTTTATAAGCCAGTTGTGCTTGCACCTTGGCAGACTGACATTGTAGTGGTGGATTTTCAAGAGAAAGTAGGGCTGGGCAATATGGCTAAAATTATAGCAATATATACATTTTCATATCAATAACTATCATAAATGTCATATTATTTATTTGAAGTTTAAAGACAGATTGTTGCTCCTGAGAAACAAAGACACTTGTGTTTGGTGCCAGCTGTATGATTTAGGGCCTTCACTCTACAAGCACTGCATATTTTTCTGTGATCTAATCTGGATCCTTTTGTTTTGCTTTTTATCCGTTCTCTTTCCAACAGCCCTTGTCGAGGAGCTCCTGAAGATACCAGTGGTGAGGGTGGCAGGGGCCGGCTGGTCATCCTGGGAGTCCTGGTCGAGCTGCTCTCAGAGCTGCGCCAAAGGCTACCGCACCCGTCGGCGATCCTGTGCTGGACCAGAAGGGAAAAGTGCCCCAGTTGCGTGTCGTGGCTCACCTGTGGAGTACCAGGACTGTAATGTCCAGGCGTGTCCTGGTGAGTGAGTATTTTATTGGTTCGTGAACAGAGGACGTGCACACTGATGCAGAAATAGAGCCGGGGGGGGGGAGTGGATCATTAGCTTCATTAGCTAATGGTTACCAGAAGCTGCAGTAGTCCAGCGAGAGTCCTCCGACAAATTAAATTATCTATTTCAACCAACTCATCAGACCATAATCAGCTGACCTTGAGCTCTACTGACCACAGGTTGCTGCATTGATGGAACACACATATTGAATCAGACTGACCACACACACACACTAGATAAACTCTTTTTAACCTCTCACTTTGAATGGTCATGTATGATATCGAATAAATTCATGATTGATGGTGCAAATCTGATCAAATTCCTGAACTGTCTCTAAATGTCAGTTGTTGTTAGTGGTTGGCTCAGCAGCCGACACATGTAGCCTATAGGAGCCCAGACGAGGCGGCCTCGGTTACTCGGCTGCGAGGTAGCCAATTAGGAATCCTGCTGCCTCGAGTGTCAGCCGCTCTCACCGTCTCTGTCCTGGTAGACGGAGGGAAGGACAAGGCCAGAGACAAAAGAGAGAATGAGTGTGAAATAGTAATTGACATTAAGATTAGACAGAATGATGGAGGGAATACTGAGGAGGTGAGGAGACTGAAATATAACTGTTGGAGTGTGTGTGGGGGGAAGAGAGAGAGAGAGTGTTGTCATTGAGCCAGAATTCAATAATGAGTTTCATTACAAGTGACCTAAAAAAACAGCCTCTTAAGTTGAGTCTATTTTCTGAAAGCTGAGTTTGTGGTGTGATGTCAAATGATCAACTGTGTCCCCTGCAGACACCAGCAGGTCTTATTTATTCAGATTTTAACAATGTGTGTTTTCTGCGTAGATTAAAGTCCCCTCCTATGTCATTTTAGAGAAATCCAAGTATTATCTCAAGTGTTTTCAAAGCCTGTTTAAGTTTACTTATCCGTCAGCAATCTTACAGTCAGATGTGACAATTAAAAAGCCTCTGAAAAGAACATCAGTCAAATGTATGGGGAATACAAGGGATTCGCTTAGTGCTTAGACCTCAACAGGAAGTAGAATAATATGGAAGCAGTGCTATGAATTTAGATGTGAAGGAGGAGGTTCCCTCTCTTAACACTGGTGGTGCTGATGATGGGGAATGGAGCAGGAAGTTGGGGCCTGCGATGCAGCGTTGTTGTTGGACGGTTTGAAAAGAGATGACTGGGAACCCAGAGTTGATTTGGTGGTGGTTACTCAGTGGTCGAGGTGTTGAGGTTATAATTCAAGTCTTATGTCAGTCCAAGTCTAGGTCAAGTCATTTAGAAAGTGGAGACAAGTCCAGGTAAAGTCTCAAACCATCATGATAAATTGAGATAATGTCTCTTTTCAGTCCAAGTTGAGTCTAATTTGTTTTATAAGTCAATTGTTTTTAATTTAAATTTTTCAGTAATTTTACAAGCTCTAACTTCTTCTGACTCTAAACAAAATGTCCGCCGCTATGAAGCTAAAGGAGGTTTATCCATGTCAAATTAAATTGACTGCTTGTGATCAACTGAATAAACACATTAAGGTCAGAAATGACTTGTTTCCTACTTTCAACTTCAGACTTCTTCACTTCATGCAATCAGCACCACAGGAACATAGTGAGAGACTAATAGAGCAGTTTGTCAGTCAGGTAACCAGTGAGCCTGTCGGTGGCTCAATGAATCCGACACTCAGCTAGTCAGCCAGGTTAACAGCCGGTTAGGGTCAGTCAGGCAGAGTGCTGGTCACAGCCTGCTTCACTCTGGGTCCCACTAATCCACGCAGCTAATGGAGTTTTCTGCAGCACTGTGACGTTACCTGGCAACACCGCCTTCCCCGTCAGTCAGACGGACACCAGCCAGTCAACCAGCCAGTCAATTAGTCAGCTCCTCTGATTAGGTCACATGACGCATCAAGGGTCCCCTTGGAGGGACGGGATGAATGCCACAGTCAGTCAGACAGGAGACAAAGAAGAACATAACCAGCAACAGAGCAAAAGATGAAACTAGATATTTAATACAAAAGCAGAAAAACATACTAGAACAGAAAATACATTATATTGATATTTATTTTGTGTAATCAATGTGTATCAATTTTCACATTAATAACATTGTGTGAACAAGCTGTAGGACCTCTGAAAGGTCTAAATCAGTTCTTAGATACATTAAAGGTGCCTGGGTGGCACAACGGGTATAAATTCTGCATAAGAGTCTTCAATCACCGCCTTGTAGAATGTTAAGGTGGTGCAAATGGCCCCTGGAGGACATACATAAACACAAATAACATAGAAGAAAACAGATAGAGTGCATACCTTCCCCA
This sequence comes from Pseudopleuronectes americanus, assembly GCA_038501795.1. NCBI lineage: Eukaryota > Metazoa > Chordata > Actinopteri > Pleuronectiformes > Pleuronectidae > Pseudopleuronectes > Pseudopleuronectes americanus. The sequence goes on from CM076727.1 coordinate 4,416,419, forward strand.
AGGCCCACAGTCCCCTTAGATTGGGGATCTAACTGCACAACATTTCTCACACTAACGCATACCAGTCCCCTAAATGTGCCTAATTCGTAAAAAAATTATGATAACAATTCCCGGAAATCTTTTCAGTAGTCTTTGTGTAATCCTGCTGACAAGTGAGCAAACAGGGGCAAAGACATAACCTCCTTGATGCAGGTTAAAAGCTGTGAATGTAGGACTTAACAAGGTCTAAACACACAAAAGGTGCCCTGGTGGTGCAACAGGGTCATAACAAATTTTAAGTCGCAGCCTTGGGAAACGTTCAGCCGGTGCAAATAAACACAAACAGAATGAAACTAGCAGAACTGGTTATGGAGCAGCTTCAAGTATTACAGAGTCATGGCCCTCTGTTAATACTGGCCATTAAACTTCAGTGTTACATGTCTCCTCAATCTACCGAATATTCACATATTAAAGATATTAGAGCTCCCTGTTGCTGCATCTATTTACTTTCACCGCTCTTGGATAATATAGATCAAACAGTGTTGCATGTTTCTATCATTCTTTGGAGTCTCGTCAAGTCTGCAGGAAGTCAAGCGTCACAGCAGTCGAGTGTAGAGTCATTGACATTCAAACTGAGCCCTGATTAATCCAGGCTTACTGAAGACAGGGATTTTCCGGAGAGGGTACGCCACTGAAAAGAACATCAGTCTCAACAACTGGGATAGTTGGGATTATTATGCATCTTATCCTTTCAACAACGTGTGTGTGTGTGTGTGTGTGTGTGTTACAGTGAAAGGTGCATGGTCCTGCTGGTCGTCCTGGTCCCTGTGCTCAGTGGGTTGCGGTGGCGGTCACTACCAGCGAACACGCTCCTGCAACAGCCCTGCAGCCACCAACGGAGGGGACATCTGCATCGGACTACACACCGAAGAGGCCCTCTGCAACACACACACCTGTGATGGTAAGGTCGCACACTCGCGGTGTCTCACTCCGCCGTGCCACCATTGTTCAAGGTCCTTTCATCAAGCCTCCAGGCAGCCCACCATCTCCCACGCTGCGTCATCTTGTGTGTTGTCCCCCTTCACTAAATTGCTTCTTTCATCTTCTCCTAAAGAATAGACCAGCTTTTAGATATATGAAAAGATCAACAGAGTCATGCTGCCTGAACAAAATGTCCTCCCGCCGTGTCTTTCCCACTGTGCACCTGGAGCTCTGAGCGCTATGGCAACCTCTGTGTAAAAGGTTCAACTTGGGTTGTTGTGTTAAACAAACATGAGTCTCACAAAGAGCATCTGAAAGTGCAGGTAATCAACACATACGTTGTCGATAACAACAACAACTGATTCATACAACTGATGCTCGATTCTCTCTTCGAAAGCTGCAACCAGCACAATGTAGACAGAAGAAAATAGCTTGAATGAAAGACATAATAACACATACAACAATAACACGAACAGTACAGACAATAATAGTAAACCTGAATCCAGTGTACCTGTACGAATGAAGCACAGTTAATGTATTTATGTTATAGCGTTTGTAAATTGGCTCTGCTGTAGCTTCAGGAGGGCAGTTTTAGAATTTCTTCTTTTAGTTTTTTTCTTTAACAGTAAAGAGCAGAGTTGAATAAAACTGTTGATTACTGCGTGACATGCGGAGTGTGACAGAAATGTTTTCTTAAATTAGATTTTTCAATAAACATTTATTTTACTTTGATTGGAGGAGAGACTAAAATCTCAGAGGTTAATCTCCTAAAACCTGGATAGAAAAATTTTTGCAAGAAAGTTTATTTTAGCCGTTTGTATGAACAGTTTAATCACTTGATACCTTAAGAGTCCACAGTTGGTTTGAAATCAATCTGATTCTCTGTTTTTTTTCAATAGATTTAGAGGTTTGGTTATTTGGAAGTCTCTCATCATGTGAAGATGAGATATGAGATGTATAACAGCCTCCTCCATGTTCCCCCTCTAATCTTATTCTGCTCTCACAAGGACACTGAAATATTCATGAGAGATGAGAGAACCAGAACTCATAATGACGGTTCAGCCTCATTCTGTTTCTCAGGTTTAATATCAAACCTTCAGTGTCCTGTCCCCACAATGTGATTTTCAGCCTCTTTCTTTAGTCACTTAGCGGTAATACAAAAATGGCCATGTCTGTGTGGTGTGTGTGTGTTTCTTTGTGTGTTTCTTTCTTTGTGTGTTTCTTTGTGTGTGTGTGTACAGTGATGATTTCTTCCTGGATTAAATAGTAGTTTCCCCTTAACCATCGTTTTCCTCGGCTGCTTTTCATTTTGAATCCCCCCTCCTGTCATTCACGAGGAGAGTAACTCTTACAGTCGGCCTCCCTGGTAATTACAGACAAAGAAAGGTAAATGGCTTTCTGTCTTTTTTTCTCCCGCCTTTGTCGAGATGCTAATCATCCTCCTTCATCAGGATAATGTTTTCCAGTTTGACCAACACATCCCTTTTGGCCTGAGCCTATCGACGGTCCGCTAACGACCCCTCAGGCCCGGATCTGTCTCCTCATGCGTGCGTTATTGACAGGAACGGCATCAGTCATCTACCGGGGGTCCTGCTGGTGCCGCTTCCCGCTCTGCATGAGTAATTAGCAGCAAGCGGGGCTGTCAGTCACAGGTATATTTGATGCCCCTGTCGTAGGTCATTTGATTCAAGTGTCCAACAGTAATGGAGGACAGCAGGAAGTGCTGTCGGGACAGAATACTAACGAGGAGCCTCTGACTCAACAGAGAGAATACTCAGGTTGTCTGGGTGACAAAAATAAACTGAATAAATGAGGCAATTCAAGAAGGGTTATTAAAAAGGTTTCAGGTGCTCTGTGTGTTTTGTGCGTCTAGATGGTGCAAGAAGGGAGCAGATGGTGGCGCCTGAGCAGCCGGTGGCTGAGCCCCAGACTGACAGGAAAGGTAAAAGAGGTCTCGACTCGGGCCCTCGCTGCCAAGACTGTACACTCGAGAGCACCCTGAATAACAAACCAGCTTTCTCATCAGCCTTTCATCGCTCCCTTCACTCCGGTGCTTTGAGACACAGGGTGACGGACGGCTCCAAGTGCCTGGTTCAAAGGGAGGAGCCGAGCGTTGGGAGTTTTCTCTTTCCTCTTGGGTCGCAGCCTTTGTTTACTGCTCGGTTGCCTGCTGCGGGGAAACAACTCTAAAGCTTGGCTCAGAGGACAAACTTCTCCGCTATGCACTAAACAAACTCTCCACGGGTTCACTCTTCCAATCTGTTTACATCACAAACACTCTTCGGTGTGTCTGGGCTCTTTCGGCTGGCCGGGAAGGTCGCTGGCCGCGGGTGGCGACGGCCTGGGTGGGCGCGTTGCTTTCCAGGCCTCATGAGCTCTATGTGGCCTGTGTTGGTTGTCTGGGTTTGTGTTGATTGTTGTGTCTTTCTGTGTTTAGGTGGCTGGATGGCCTGGTCGCTGTGGTCGGCGTGTGATGATTCAGGCTTGCAGATGAGGAATCGGGTGTGTGGCGCTCAGGGCAACACCCCGTGTGTGGGGAACAGCACGCAGCGCAGAGACTGCAATGAAATACCTGGTGAGTCAGTCAGTTCTCAGATACACGCTGTGCACGAGCAGCCTCCATCACAGCAGGTCGGCCAACAAAGTTTCCAGGAGTCGACCTGTGTGAAACTTTAGCAACTGTGGATAGAAACAAGTTTTCCCTTTCTCAGTCATGCTTCTGGTTTGACTTTTTTTTTCAATAGTTATTCTGGATATTTTCCCTCAGAGGCAGACTGTGTTTTACTAGAACACCCTGATCACGCACAGGTTCACACATTCACACCTGGATGGTGGCTGCCCCTGCACCTACTGTGCGGCTCCACTGGAGCAGGGAAGTTGTGTGAGGGATGAGCACTGCTGTCTCACTCCTCTGGTCCCACCTTTGCTTCCATAACTTTCAGGTCATCACTTCCCCTCTACGGTACATTCAAATAAAAACTGGTAAACTTGGATTTTTAAAGTGGAAAGAGATCGCACACACTGTGCTTGACCGCTTACATTTTCTTGGCACCTTGTGTATGGAGGCTTGAGTCCTCCTGAGCCGCAGCTGTCGGTTCAGTTGTGACTCTTCCCTTTTCCCCACTCTCTCTCTCTCTCTCCCTATTTCACACTAACTATCCAGTCAACAAACCTGAAAATGCTCAAATATATCTCTAAATAAAATAAATGTCATGCTTGATTCAGTTTCACCGGGACAAGAAATGGTTGAAAAATAAATTAAGTATTGAAAAAAACAAACAGAGACATTAAGCAGATCTGACAGTTTGAAAAGCAATTCATGATAAACCTGTTTTCAAGCCAGTTAAATTACCAGTCCCAGAGTCCCAGAGCCCCAAGCAACATCTTTACGTTTGTCTGACCAAGAGACTAAATGTATGCACTAATCACTATTTAGTTTGAATTTCCACTCAGAATCATCACATATGACAAGAATAATGTAATAATTAGGACAATAATAAAATATCATATCCTTTAATTTAACTACACTGAAATAAATGCTACAGATTTGTTATCCACATCCAAGATCAAATTATTGAGTGATAACTTATCTCTAGTTTTTACTGCAATGTTTTAACTGTGCAAAGAAATTAATATAATTAGTAAACAAATTTTGACTTTTAGATTAAGTCCTCAGCCCTGGAATCCTCCTACAGGCCAAATCTTCGATGGTGTTACCTTTTTTTTATAATAAAAATAATAATTTAACTTTATTTCTATAGCACTTATTCAAACAAGGTTACAAAGTGCCTTCCAAAATACATGGGAATAAAGCAACACATAACAATAAGGATACAATCATAAAAGAAAATGTTTAGAACAAGCAACATCTAATAAAACCGCTTTAAAAGGCTTTCCTGTTAAGAAATGTTTGAGGTAGTGATTTAAAAACAGGTAAGATGGCAGGTCTAAACTCCAGAGCCTCTTGGCCCAGATGGCAAAAGCCAGGCTGGAATGCTGAGGTTTAAAAGCTACTGAGATTATCCTCAAATCTGTCCTAAGTTTAACGTTGCTCATCCGTCATTGTCACAGTATCACAGTCGTTCAATGTCATCACTGTCATCAGCCTCACCTTCTGCATTCAAATCCATCCATGTGCCTCATCTGTGTGTATGTGGGCGACATCCTCCCTGTGCACTATACTCATCCACCTCTGGTAATTAACCATGAAGTCCATGCGAATCCAACAAGTCGGCAGTTGACCCCGTCGGCCTCAGCCCGATGTGTTGCCGGTGACGATCTCTGAAAAGTTTTTCCTGGAATGATCTTTCATGGCCTGATGCAGTCAGCCCGTCCCCACACGGAATCCCTAATGAGTCCAGACGAAGGCGATTAATATTAATGGGTTGTCACAACACCAAATCACATCTAATTTCAGTGCAAATTTCAATGAGGCGATGGATGGATTTGTTAAGGTCACTGGCGGAGGGGAGGCGGCTGCGAGGAAGCTGGGAAATAAGGCCAAAAAATTAATCAAGGGATGTGGCACCGCAATTAAAAGTGTTCACAAAAAACACACACACGTCAACCCTCCCCGCTCCACTCCTTGTTTCCTCCTCAGCAGCGGACAGGATGTGTTGCGCTGTAAATAATTGTCTTGCCGTCAAGTATCTCTAACGCCTTCTAGAGAGGGTCGCTGCGACGGAGCAGAGCTGTTCTCTTGCTATCAGCAGAGAACGTTTTAAATTCATCGAAGCAAAAAAAATCTCTGCGGAACATTAGAAGCAACATCTCAATTTCTCATTCCCTGTTTTTGTTTTTCCATGTGTCAACTCTCCTGGTGTTACAGTCGGTGGTTGCTGTGTTCTGAAGGCTGTTTTTCCATGGAGAGTGCATGTATGTGTGTGTGTATGTGTGCATGTGTGTGTGTGTGTGTGTGTGCATGCAGGTGTGTGTCTGACCCTGTGTTCCTCTCCTCTCTGCAGTCATTCTCCCTGCATCTGGTTTTGATAAGGACCAACACTGTGGAGGTAAGTGGATTCACAGCTGCCTTCGCTTTGTTTCTGTTCCTGTCCCTGTATCTGTTTCCACAGATGTCTCCCCATGATGTGAGTTTCCATACATTCTATGTGCATCTTCATGCGTGTGTTCAGGCTGTGCTAAATTCTAACAGCTGATCTGGATGAGGATTAAATATTATTGGCACTGTACAGCTGCAAGGAAGCGAGTTTGCATGGACCTGGTAGAACACCAAGGCCAAACCAAAATGAGACACTCTGGCCTACAGAGGCTCTAGGTGATCGCCGTCACCAGCTCGTCCCGCCATTTTTGCTGTTCCCTGGCAACCGACAGTTTGTCACTGAAGCTCAATGAATCCTGGGATTGGTCGGGCTTGGAATGGAGCCTTTGTTTCTCAGAGATGAAAGGAGCCATTTTTCTGAAGCATTTGAAGGAGCCTTCAAAATGGGACAGTCTAGTCGCGCCGCTGTGATGCAATCGGTCTTCAAATGCAGTCTCGGAAGGATGCCGCCCCGTCTTGAACCTGGAACATTCTCGAGTTGTCGAAACATTGTATAACAGCAAATGAGGACATTCTTAAGACAGCAGTTTGGCTCCATGTGTCTGACTCGCATAAAATCTTCTTTCTTTTTATTCCTTAAAAATTCAAATAAGAAGCACTGAACCAAAACAATAAACCCAAGTTCACATTTCTGTCCCTGAAAAGACAAATATCAACACAAAAGAGGGACTAAACTGATTGGATTGTGGGCAAAATGTGAGACTGAAAGATGGCACTCATAACATTTCCCCAAAAGTTTTATCGGATTCGACACCAATAATTATTTCTGAGAAAGTACAGAATAACATCCTGGTTCTTCCCCTGGGCCCACACCTGTGTCCGAACCACTGGAGACCATATTTCCAAAGAGGCAGTAATGTATGCTGACCTTTTTATGTCTCTCCTTCATTTCCCAGCGTTCACCTCCATCCACCTCATCGCGACTGGCGTGTCCTGTTTCCTGGGGGCGGGGCTGCTGTCCTTCTTGATCTACGTCTACTGTCAGCGTTTCCATAAGCCCTCGCAGGAGTCTGCAGTCATCCACCCTACCACCCCCAACCACCTCAACTACAAGGGCAACACCACGCCAAAGAATGAGAAGTACACGCCCATGGAGTTCAAGGTACAAGTTTTTTTTATATTTCACACACATAGAGGTAGTATGTTGTATACTTGGTGTTACTCTCACACACCCGATGTAAAATTTTGGAAATTCAAGGGCACTGAATGTGGTTCATGTTTTATTTAGATCATTTATTCATGCATTTATCTCAATTGAGCGCAAACCGCAGAAGATGGATTACTGTTAATTTCTATTCCTCCTTGCTCATATTCAGAACCTATCGGCTTTAAGCCTTTTTTCTACCTGCAGCCCACAAACCAAGTCCTTATTAATGGGCCCCATTAACTTTCTAAAGCATTAGCCGGCCCTTCCACCTCCCACTGCTATCGCTCTACTGTGCACTCACATTTACAAGCAGTCAAGAAAAGTACTTTCACCAGAGGCTCGTAGACTTTTACTGCAGCTTTGTGTCCTTTTCTCTGCACTTTGCATAGTTTGCTCTCTAACTGATTGTTGATTAACTCAGGGAGATGATTGATTTCCCCGTCCATGTAACCTTGCAAGTGAGAACCCATAGAATCCATCTTGCCAGACTTCCAAGTCATCCGCCTGTAGTCAAAACAGAGTGAGGCAGGACCCACTGGCAGCTACAGCGAGAAGCGACTGTTCCTTAACAACAATGGCAGAAGTTAGCATGGACATTGTTGTAGCACCTGCTAAATGAGAACTGGAGAATTAAGCAGTAGAAGTAAATTAAAGACTTTTTGGAAAACAGTGGCCACAATTGTATATTCCAACATCCCCCCCCTGGCTCTGCCCCTGGATCCACCCCTGCACTGTTGGTTTTTCTCGATGGCTTTTCTTTTCATCATGTCAAATTTAAATCTATTTATTTTCTATACCGATCACTGCTAATGCTCTTTGCATTCTGGTTACCTTGACTTACTTATATACTGTTGAAATTCATTTTATATTTTACACTTCTATTCCTTATTTTTGCATTGTTATTATATAGTTATAATGTGCATATTTTACTTTGTAAATCTTTATAAAAAGGCACAATTTGATTTGAAGGTGACATTTAAGCTAGTTTTTCATTGTGTATTCACAATGACAACAAAGTTCTTTAATCTCGAGAAGTTTTGCTCGTCCTCTGATTGGCTTCCTCAACCATAATAGGCCGTGATAGACAGATGGTTCCTCCAATCGTCTGCCAATTATTCTTAAAAAGTGCCTGCCCTTTTCTAAAGATGTTCCAACGTAGCCTTCCCAGATGGATCTGTGCAAAATCATCTGTGAAACAAACCATCTGCTGCGTCAAGTCACTGTTTCTGCTAAGTGCTCCGAAGTCTGCTGGTGATAAACAGCTGTTGGTAACTAAACGTAAAACTTTGAGTTGGTTCAGTTTGATCTTTGTCACCTTCACATAGTTTTTCCAACCAAGTTTTTAATTACAATCTAGTTGATCTGACACCATCCATTTGCTGTCTCATTGCTGTTGGCCGCATTATATTCTCCAACATTCAGTATCCTCCATCTAAGAAGTAGCACAGTCATTTTATTTGTTTATATTCGGTTACGTGATCCAGATTCAGCGGCTGCATCTATTTTTCTTTGAAAACACAGGTCGTCCTCCTCGGTGCCGCTGAGCGATCACAGAGCAGTTTCAAATGATTAATATAGGAAACTATATTGATCCCCAATAGATGGTTTCACAGACATTTTGACAGCTCTTTCAGACACATTAAAAACAAATCCATTGCATCTCAGACTAAACTGTGTTTATATTTGGAAGTTGGGTCACACACCAGAAAGTGCCGATCAACAGGACATCAGCCAACACGTGTCCGCAGGGATTCATCTCAGCTCCTCCTACCACCGTGACCGTGTCTAAGAACAGGAACATGGTACCTAATCACAATGACCCATCGCTGTTTGTGATTGTCGGCCTCCCGACACTTGTTGTCCTCGCCGCTATTGTTGTCGCTGCATGGTCGCGGTGCTGACAGCTGCCGTGGCGTTGAGAGCCTGAACTCATTAGCTTTAATGACCAGCGAGGGCAGCCAGACGGTGCTGGACGTTCAGACGATGTCACCGTGCACGGCCACAGAGCTGTTTATCCAGCAGGTTCCCCTCCTCCAGGCCAATTTATGAAGCCCAGCATTCTGTATTTCACCGACTCTGACCTGATGATCTCACCGCCTCGGTCCCCAGAGCTGCTCACATGGATTACATTAGACTAATGCTGCACCTGGAAACTGTCTCACTGTGTTCAGCTTTACTAAGACTCAGGAACTGCATTGGATTTTAGACCAGTGAATTCCTTTCATCTCATCTGTTAGTGCGTAGAGTATACTCGACGTGAACTAAATTAAATTTGTTCAAATGGTTTGCTTTGGTTATGAATACACTCGCAGCGTAACCATGGAAATAATTTCTTATTTAAACTTGAATTATATAAACTAGCTGTTAATTAAGTAGATGCAGATGCATTTTATTATTTATCCCACACACATGCACAGACATGCAAACGCACACTCATGCAGGTGGGGAAATGTAACCTCTGCTTTTGACCCATCTGTGTGCGGGACACACAGAGCAGTGAGCGACTATGTACAGCGCTCGGGGAGCAGATGTTGGAGGAGTAAGGTGCCTTGCTCAGGGGCACTAGACAGGGTCTAGAGAGACTCTTGGATTTTTGGGCAGATCAATCCAGGTTCGTCTTTTTGTTGTCTTTCCGTGGAATCGAACCAGAGACGAACCAGAGACCTTCTCTGCCCATAGTCCAAGTTTCTGCCACTAGACCACCGCCTCTCTTTAATTACAGGTTATACTAGAATTGTTGATTGTCTATTCATAAAATGAAAAAGGCAGGTACTCTAGAAAACACCTGACAATAAGTTGATTTGCATAAAAACAGTGCTTTATTTCTTCGACAGTTTTCTTCACTTATCTTAAAGAAGATTTTTTTTTAAATTTTGGGAATATTTTCTTTGATTGCATGCGGAGAGCCACATGATACGATCCACGTTATTCTCATGGTCTGTAATTGAATATGAAGCTACAGTCAGCAGACAGAGAGCGTAGCTTATGATAAAGGGGAAACAACTCCGGTGTCCAAAGAAGAATGGCTGCACTATATTTACCAGAGTGCTTATAAGACGTGACAAAATTAAGTACACATTTGCATCCTGTCAGAAATATAGGATTTTCCTTGTAAAACGTGTGATTCTATACAACTGGAATGTTAAAATTCCTTATTTGTCACTTCTCTCTTTCCAGACACTGAATAAAAACAACCTTCTGCCAGATGAACGATCCAACTTCTACCCGACGCCCCTCCAGCAGACGAACGTCTACACCACCACCTACTACCCCACGGCCCTCGGCAAGTTCGACTACCAGCCCAACTCTTCCCCTTCGCCGTGCAGAACCTACAACAACAGTAACAACAGCTGAGACACGCCCCACACCCACCTCTCCAGCCCCCCCTCTGCCTCAGACCCCAAAACGAACACCGCCCCAACGCCATCGGTGACATAACTGAACTGACATGAACTGAAGTGTTTCTCAGAGCCGGGTTCCTCTGTTCACCATTGCCCCTGCTCCTCGCTGTCTCTTCTGCATGGCAGGGTTTGTGTTTTCAAGGGCGTTTGTGGAACTTTCCATCAGGAGATGTGGGTTTGGACAACAATGCAGCTAGCGCGGTGTGTGTTATCTCAACGGCCTGACTCTACACAGCAGTGTCAACCCAGAGCATCGTCGTCATGAGGGGAACCAGTGGAAAAGACCAGCAGGGCGAGTTTTGGCTTTATTCAGATTATTATGAACAAAGGGCACATCAGCACAGGTGCTGAGTCGAGCGTTCACCATTACAGAATTGAAAAGAGCAAAAGAGTATCCATTTCCCTGGATCTGGGTCACCGTTTCTCTCCTTTCCGTCTCAGCCTGTAATGAACTTTGAGTCCCTCGACAACAAAAGCAGTTACTGAGAATAAACAGCGCATATTGTAATGTCCTTGCCACACAGCGAGGAGCGGGAGAACAACAATGAAGTCGATGATGAAATAAATTAGAGATCAATATCAGCCCGGATGTGCGGAGGGGGATATGCCCGCCCTCCATTGTTGCTGTGTGATGTGACAGAAAAGATAAGAACTTCTGAGTGAAGTTTTTGGACGGAGGCTTGGAGGAGTCACTGGCTGGAAATAATCGTTTCAATCTGCTCATGATCAAAGCCTTTTGAGGAGCAAGGACATTTATTTGCAGCATTGAGGTGTGTGTGTGTGTGGGGGGGGGGTTATGAACTGTACATAAAGCTTCTGGAAACGTCACGTATGCAACAGAGGGCAAGGGCGAAATCTGTTTTTCTTTCGAACTCTTCTGTTTTTTCTCCCAAGAACTATAAAGACTCCTGAAAGAGAAATGATTGATTATCCAATCGATTCTCCATCGGACGCGTCGATTCTACTGAGTGCTAAATAGCTCAGTGGTCATATCAAATATGACCAGTGCGCTGAACAACTGGACTGGGGTTTTTTATGAAGGTAGAATAAGCTAGTAGTCTGGCACTTCTTTTTTTAATGTTTGTTTTCTAAGATAATTGTTTTATGCTCAGATGAGCCGTAGCATAGGAGGACATATTTTGTTAAATAAGATATAGCTGATTAACTGTTGTTTCTCTAATTTCACTTCACTGAATGAACACATCCTTCTTCTTTACTTGGTTTTCCAGCAGCTCTGTAACCATTGCATCTTCCGTTCCTGAAACACAAAGAAAATAAACATTACAGATTTTTACAAGAAAATGAATGATTGTAACTAAACGTCTATTTGAATGATGAGTTATAATGGCCATGTTAGAGATAAAAAAGATTCTGAGATCTCAAAAATTAAGATGTTATATAGAAAAAATTGGTAATATTAGTTCAAGTAAATTGATAATTTTAGGTCATTTTACAGGGGCAATATCTGTCTTTTATCTGCGTTGAAATATGGAATGTGGAGCATTTTGTTGAGTTATACTTTAATATTAGTTTCACGAAGAATATATTATTAATTTTTTTTACTGTTGCCGTAAGATTATGACTCGATTCTCGTCTCTCACTACGACTTCATTCCCATAAAATGTAAACTTCCTTCTTGTTAAATTACAGCTTTTTTCTCACAATATTACAACTTTATTCTTGAAATCTCGAACAGGTTGTTTCTCTAACATGGCCCAAGTGCTCTCAGAGAAGAAAAAGATGCTTGCGTAGAAGTTTGCCTGTGTGAAGATCTAAACGAGTGCATGTGTGTGTAGATGTGCGTACATGCAAACACATGTACTCTCTGCGTGTCCGTTTGCCCGAATGAGGAAAGTTACTGTATTTTGTACAATGTAAATGCTTTCATACACATGATTATATGAGAGGAGGTCTGCAACGGCATTTCTTTTTCCACATCCTGTCCCTGACACTCCAGGCGTTCTCCTGGTTTTTCTACACTTCACCTACCGGATGTTCATCGTTGTAAGTTAAAGCGTCGCTCCTCTGGTTCCTGCTGGAGGTTGAATGGACTCTATTTATAGTTAATGCTTGGTTTATAAAGGGGCATTTTCACATCTATATTTTATTATTATTGCCTGATCGATGAATGCTAACCCGGAAAATGCTTCTCACTTCTGCTACTGTACATGCACGAAATGAGAGCTCTATCTGTATATATGAGCGACAGCCTTCTGCAGCCCATTTAATGACCATGAAGAGGACCATGTAAATGTATCTGTATATTGTATAGCTAACACTGTTTGTTTAAGAAAGCCTTATAGTTGTTTAAAAAAAAAGTGCAGCAGCTAAGTACACACCAACCATGAGGTTTGTTTGGGGACAGAGTTCCGAGATGTGACCGACTGCCTTCGGCTTTTTGACCTTTCCCAGCTGCTCAAACATCAAATGGCCGCGTGCTCCAGGCTGAGAACAAGTCGGCGCAGCACCGATCATGAAATATGGACACACAGAGCGGATATCCTGAGGAAGGGTTTTTGATCCAGACTTGGCCTCGATTGGCCCGCTGCGAAAGCCAGTCATCTGATTGGTCAGTATTGAACTCTGCCCCCTGCGATGTGAGGCTCTGTGCCCTTCTATGCAACTTACCAGGTGTACTGTTAGACCTGTCATGTAGACTGTAATCACTGCCTTTTAGACACTGTGAATTTTTTGGTACCCTATATTTTTGTATATTGTACATTATAAAGGATAATAAACCTTGATGACAACACACACAGCATATGGACAGTGGGATGTATCAGATTTACAGTTTGGAGGAGGACATTTGCGGTGTTTTATCTCTACAGATACTTTCTAAAGCCGTTTTCAGAAAGGAACTCAGGAAAATGGCCTGCAAAATCAGGACCAGGCATTTTCCAGAGTGTGTGCCTCAGACGCGTTCACAGCACTGGAAAATGACATTCAGGCGAGGGGTGGCAACTGGGTAGAGCATCAGGAAGCAGGACGTAAATTCTAGACCCATGTTTTTTTTTACAGCAAATTGACACATTTTCAAATCTATTCTTTCCAGGTTGTTGTCTTCTACGTTTACCGCTCCTCTTTACATTTTACCAGGGGGCTAGTACGTTACGTAAAAACGTCAAGAGCAACCGACTCAGACATTTATGTTCAGATCCCATCCCGGCCCTCTTGAACATTTATCAGTTCATGTCTGAAAGCAGCTATACTTCGTCTTACGGGAATTAAACATAACTATTAACTCTTATCTTTGAGAAAAAAAAGGTGTTTTTCATCCAGTTACAGCTTTAAGCTCGAACCTGAAGACGTTTAATGAAAATGTGCTGTTAACGTGATGTGTGGTGAACTTAGATTTCAGTGATTTATCCTTCAGTCTACTTAATCAGACCTACATTGTTGTCATTCAATAAAATGATCTCATGACGATATAGAAGTTCAGAGGGAAATACAACTTCTCTCCTTTAGTCATTGCTTCATCATAACCACCCATACACCAACAAGTTGTCACTAATTTCCATTGCTTGTGACAACTTAAAGACAAAAAAAACACGGCTCCTACTTTGGACTGCAGCAATCACACGAGTGCAGACAGTGTCTCAGGTAATAACAGTTTATTGGCAGTCATATGCCGAAAGAGCACTCAAGAAATGGTTATGGTTGTGTTCCAACAGCATATCACAAACCCTGAAGAGACAAAACTTATATTTTATATTGCTGAAAAGTCTCTTTTTGGTGATAGAGCATGCAAAGTGATGATAGTCCTCAACAGATTTGGTTCTTTCCGCTCTGTTGTGTGTCTGGGCAGGAAGCCTGTGGAGGCGGCTGCACCCTCTGGACTGAAGTTGACAAGACACGGAAAAAGTTAGCACTGATGGAACCTGGTGCAGAGGGCACTATATATTCTAAGAGAGGCAAAAACTAAGAAAAGGAAGCAACCTTAGCTACAATTGTGTATTTCTAGCGTGTCACTAAAGGGCCACCTCTCCCTTCATCCCTAAAACGAATGGTTGCAGCGCTGGAATACTTTGCCGTTTGAGAAGAGGGGAGATGGATGAGAGTAAAGAGCCAAGTAGTCAGGGTGTGTCCAGCAGAGTGCCCGTGGATCACTGCCGGTGCCAGTGGCCCAGACACCGGCACTTTGTCATAACACCACGATGGTTCTGCTGCGGTGCAGAAAATCAGGATCAAAGCTGGAGAACAGGAAAAAGCCACTCAATGAAATCATAAAACATTCTGTGTACACTCAGTCTTCAGCCCCTCCCATAAATAAGAGTGTACTGTTTGTATTCTACTGGGGCAACTATATCATTGGGTGTCAGAGGCAAGAGCAGCTTACTCTTCATCCTCTAAAACACACACTTATCCATACTGTATGTGTCCTTCTCATTGGTCCAGTGCAGGCCAAGCTGTACCTCTCAATTAGAAAGAGCAGCCTCCTGGCAGTTTTATTAATGGTCGCAGTGAAAGCATTAATCAGTTGGTATTCTGCTGACGGACAGCTGCGGTGATCGGCTCTCTGGCTGGCGGCCAGGAGGAGGTCGCCAGGAGGAGGCCCGGGAGCGGAGGCCGGCTCGGATGAAAATGGTCGGAGTCCGGGAGAGACACGGCAGCGGGGGGGAGCGGGAAGGAAGCTCGCTGGATGGAATGATTCACCCTCTTTGTGACAGAGAGGAAAGAGAGCAACCCGGAGAAGACAAAGACAAACAGCAGCTTTGTGTTTATAATGATCAGTGAAATGAATGAAAAGATCTGTGTGGAAAAAAACATCCTCCACAAACTGAGGAGCACTGACAGTCACAGTCACAATTGCATGAATTATCTTGAAATGTTATTTAGCCATTTTAAAAGAAAGTATAATGCAAGTTGAATTAATTAAAACAGGCTTTTTGAACTATTAAATGATTTCTATGCTAATTAGATTAGTAATGAGCTATTTACTTTAATAAGTTTTTTTCAGAAAAGCACATTTCAGAAGCACAGTTTGAATTTGATGATTGCCAATGTGTGTTATTCACACTGTCAGATATTCAGCTGATTCAATAGAGACTGTCAGACAGAGGAACACTGTGGAAATCCGATTTTCTGCCATGGAAATAAATCAATTGTTAAACAGGTTACAAACATATTTTTTCATTTCATGTGGTCGTTTGAGTCAATGTTAACGATGCAAAATAAAAATAGACTTGAGCTGTAAACAAATAACATTCACAACTAAAGGTTTAATGAGATACTGTAGCATAGAAATCAATTCAAATAACGATCGCTATATGATTGTCATCCGTGCGGCCATGCAACAACACACACACACACTCACAGTCAATAGACAACAACAGAACAGTTATAGAAACAAAGGAATCAATGGTAAAACTGAATGGTGAAAAATGGTAAAGCACATGAAGCTGAAAATGATAATTATTGACATTATATATACAATTTCTGCCATATTGCTCCGACCTAAGATACACTAGTGATTGATGATGAGACTGTTGTTGTTTGACAGGGACAAAGTTCCTGACAATCTGTAGGTGTGCTCTCATTAATGTGTTGTTTATAATCCAAAGCATTGAGTGATGATGAACCAATGATAAACACATTATAACCTCATTGATTCGTCAGCAGAAAGAATCCATGTGTGGGACAGCCGCTGCAGCACTGGTCCGAGGAATCAGAAACATGGATCACCAGTAACAGATCACAGTTTCATAATGTGACCATCTGATGTTTATTTGGTGTTGTCATGTTTACAGAGCGAGCAGCCGCATGGGTGTTTGATGTGGGTTGTGCGGCGTTGTGCGGCGTCCCAGGAGGCGGCCGGCAGACAGACGAGTGTGTGTTCTCTCACAAAGACGCAGGATGGGCAGATCACACAGTGTCTGAAGCCGCAGCCAGGACAGCCTGTCGTTGACTGCAGGAGTCGAGACTGTCTCCTCCATCATCACAGCTCTCCATCCTGCTCCTCCATGAGAGAACAGAGCAATGGTTTGAAGTGACCCAGCAGCTTGTAGCATCAATCCACTGGCCGGTGCTTCTGTCCGTGTGTTAGTGAGTTCTGGGCACAGCCTGCCCCTGGAGAGCCGCTCGGGAATCTGCCGAATTGGAAGCTAAATGAAAGGAGTTGAAAAGCAACCAGAGTGAAGAGCGATGTCGAACGAAACCAGGCTGCTGTGTCGCTCTGATCTGATCCTGATGATGTTTTATTCACCGACCAACAAAACAACCAGACACCAGGACATTACACCTGAGTTACCTGCACCAGGGGGGGCATGTTCTCACTCGTCTGGCTTCTGGTTTTGTTGTTGGTTTATTTGTCTGCAAGATTAAGGGAAAAACCATCGAAACGAAACTGGAAGGACTGGGCATTGGCCCAAGAAAAACCTGTTAAATTTAGGTGAGGATGCAGAATAAGAAGTAGATCCAGGAATGTGTCTCTGCAGCTTCTTCAACTTCTTCATAGATTGCCACAGTTCACGATGATATTTTATGACAAATTTGACTTTTCATATTTTAATAAGAAATATACAATTTCAACTTTAAACTGCTGCGGCTCTCTTATTATGTTTTTTGGCGTTTTTATGTTACATAGATGATGAGATTACTACAAGCAAGAAATGTCAATGTCATGTTGCTGAAGGAGACGCTGGGCTGCTCTCCTTACATGCACCCGTATGAGGAAAGGACGAGTTAATGGTGTCACGGGTTAAATTCCACTGACAGAGACGTATGAGTGGGAGAGACAGAATGGGCAGTGATGGAGGGTCTCATCCGAGGGCGGACTGGGACAATAATTCAGGTCGGGAATAATAAGGCTCCTTTCCAAGAGACCCTTTTCCCCCAAAGCACAATATCCCCTAATATTGCAGGCCAACCCCATTACTTGATGTAACGGCTACCACTTATGGGTGCCATGATGAAAAAGAAGCCAACCTTAACCTCTCAAGGAGTCTTGGAAAAGGATATTTAAACTGAGCAAGTTTTGAGTGCTTTTTTTGGGTTAAAAAGTAGATTTTCTCAAAGGTGTTAAAGTAAAACCTTCTGGGGCTTGACATACAGACAGTTGGGGTCGCCATGAACAAGAGTGAGGGGGAATATCTGTGTCACATCTCAAGAATGAAAAGAAAGATATGAGTTCCATAATGAAAACTCACTAAATTTCCCTTTAAATTTCTCAGGTCCGTCACCTCATTCCCGACTTGCTATATTATTGCTGGTCAAGTTATTAGTTCAAGGCCAATAAGACCATCATGCCACCAGGAAATGTCCCAGTGCTCCCATTGTTCATTCCCCCCGGTCTCCTCCTAATAAAACAGAGAGGTGAGACCAAACAGTGTTAAATTGCCTTCTTCTCACAGAACTGAGCACCAATGTTCAGTTGTTAAATTCACTGCTGCAAATTGTTTCCAAGAAGCTCATTTGAGGAACATCTCAGTTCATGGTATTCGCGCAGCACAGAGCATGAGAGAGCCATTTCCATTTTACTCAATCTACTTAGCTGACGATGGTTGTAAAGGCTTGAAACCTCGCTGAGTGGAGGCGATATTGATGACAATGTCGTAAATAAAAGTGCTGACGGCAGGAGGATATTGATGGGGACACGGGATGGGACCCGCTGAGTGTGAGGCTGGGTAACGTAACCTCGCTGCTCCTCCTGCAGCTCACCAAGGTTATCGTGTGGAGAAGCTTCCATTTCACTTTCACAATAATACATTGAAGCAATAGGTTGTCTTCAAAATAATTTTGATAGGCACAAACTTAGGAAGAATAGCAGGTCTGTCTCTGCCACAGCGCTCCCTGGAGAGCTGGAACGGCACTACATAACTCTGTGTAGTGTAGTGTGCTGGATTATTACCACCTGTTCTCACAGACTAACAACCAGAGCCGGAGATAACAGCTAGCTGTAAGAGACAACTAGCTCACCAACTGACAACATTGCAGACCAACTGGAAGACAAAAAATTGAAGAGGAGAAGGAAAATAAAATAGTAAGGTAAAGAGAAATAAACCAGGGTGGAGCCTGAGTATAGCCTCCCCCTCAGGCACGTGCACAGACATTTTGGGGGGCAGGTGCTCAAACCCCCACAAAAGGGCACCCATCACATACATTATTTAGGAAATTAAAAATAATAATAATAAATAAATAAAAAACCCAGCAGGATATTTTCAACTTAGTAAAATAGTAAGCGCCGCGGAGCATGTTGGGGACAAAATTCTCACAAGAACTCAATTAAATGTCCTGTCAGATAACAAAACACATTTAGAGTCATTTTAATTCTTAAATATTGATGAATGAAGAAAAAATTGGGCTCCAGCAGAAGGGGCACTTTTCTCATCCAGTGCAAAAGGGCAGGTGCTTGAGCACCACTAGGGGTCTATCTGAGTGTGCACGTGCCTGCTCCCCCTACAGGAGTAATGCGTAATTAACTGGTGCGGTCTGAGCCTCCCCGTGCACACAGCTGTACACACGTGCATTTGTTGATAAGGTAATGGAGAAGGGATCTGGCATTGTGTCCCTTTAGGTTTACACTGCGCTTGATTATGTATGAACAAAAGGCTTAATGCTGACTTTATACCATCTGACACTTAGCTCTTCAAACACACTGTATCTGTTTACCCTGGAAATACTCCTTGATTTAAATTCAACCCACTGCCATGGCAGGCTCGAGCTGTGATACGGACCCCTGCCGCCACTCTCCTTGTGGCAGGGTTAATGCATCCAGCGCACACAGAGAGAAGCCATTTACACTCCCATTTGCTTTGCAGATCTAAGATGGTAACAAGTTGTCCGACATGAATCATTTAAGTGGCCCGGGGCTGCGATTTTTACAACACAGTTTGAGTTTATGCCTGCGTCTGAAGCTTTGGAGCTTAAAAGTGCTTAAACAACAAAAAAATGACGAGCATGGGTATTAAAGATTCAAAATAAAAAAAAATGAGAAAGTGACAAAGTAATTGGAAATGGGGTGCAGGCCAAGCATTCACTACATGCTCAGGGAGGCTTTTAAGTAATTTCCCCGTCCTTGTGCCTGTTTGATGCCTTTTCCTGCAATGTCAGTGAAACACAGGCTGCATGGGCGTCAAAGACATTGTGTTCCATTAACTGACAATGGCTCTCAGTAGCTGTGAGAGGCTGGAGAAGTTTCCTCTCGGCTGTGCCCTCGAAACTCAAACCACGACACCACAGACAACAACAGAAAAGAAAAGCCAAAACATTCTTGATTGCCCCCTGGTGGCCGGCTGTAATATAGGTCTGTCCTCCTCCATGTTAGCAGATGGTACGTCGACCAATCTGAAAAGTCAAAGTTTACACCAAATAATGATTTCTCAGTCATTTTAGCTCTTATCAAACTGATGTAGGTTCTTGTTTTAATGTTTGGGATAACTTTTGGTTTTAATTAATTGTTTGATGCTAGAAGATATATTTATGAAATGGGCCACTAGAATACTTCCATTGGGAATTTTACATAATTATCTAATTAATCCTCACAGGAGTGATTGCTTCAGGAAAACAAAGAACAGCTGATCTCCAAACAGGAAATATGTACTTCTTTACTTCACTGGTCGCAGTTACTTTACGATATCTGAGTAGACATGAGTGAAAATCTGAAAAATCTGGCTTCTTCTTTGTACTGGTTGATGGCACAGACTGTATATATAAAGATCTACGGCATGACAGCTCCCCATAGTGAAGCCAAATCATAAATCCATTTTAGCATTTCCATTATAAAATGGGGTGAGGTGTGAGGAGTGAAGTATAATCAATTCACTCCTCACACCTCCTTTCCAAACTCAGTTGTTTTGTATGTTTTAAATGAACCATTGTGCCTCTGTTTACCTGCTGCATAAAACCTGATTCTTTCTTCCTTTTTTTCGTCTTGTTCATGAGTGTTGTGAGATCACAGCTGCATGTGGGCACTGAAGCCCTACGTAGGATTACAGTCTCGCTGTGCACAGTTTCTCCTGCATCCCAGTTGTGAAATCAGTCAATCCGTAAAATAGGAGCAAGCTTTTTGGGGTTTGGAGCATCACAGAAGGATTTTGCCAGCGACTCTCAGCTCTGCTCCCCTACTGTGGCACTGGCTGCAGAGACAAACCAGTGTGTTTACTCTAAGCACAACAGTCCTGTTTATGCTCAACTCTCGTCGGCTGTTGGTGACGGGATCACAGGGACGGACTGAGCAGTGGCGTGAAGTCACTGCTCAGGGTGTGAAAATGAAAAGCTCATGGAATGAAATGAATTTGGACGGTCCTCACTTCCTCAGAGGGTTTTTTATTATTTGGTTCGAATAAGATTTAAGGAATATTCAACAAAGGATCATGTTCTGCTGATATCGTCCTCTATAATTTCTCAGGTCGCTTTCACACACACCTTGAACCTTTGAGTTTAGTCTGAACCAATGTGTGAAAGGTGCCTCAGACCAGAGTCAGGAACAATGGACCACAACCGAGTCCGACCATGAAAAGTGGTCTGGGTCCGGATCAAACATTGTGTGATTCAGACTTTTGGACAAAACGCAAGAAGTTCAGACAGCATTAAACATCAGAAGAAGAAAAAGAAGCAGACATTTATTTGAGTACTGCTACTGGGAGTATCACCATGGCGATATTACAACAAAATGAACTAAACTGAACTGTGTCATTCATTTTCTCAATTCAAAGATGAATAAAAGACGACACTTTGATGCCAGACCCACATCTGCAACCATTTATTATTATTATATTATTATTATAGTAGATGTAGCCAATATAGGTGATGATTCACTTCAATTTTATTTTGTTGTATAGCACCAAATCTTAATAAACATTATCTCAAGGCACTTTACATAGAAGGTCAGGACCTTAACTCAACAGTTCCCACAATGAGCAGCACTTTGGTGACTATAGGGAGAGATAAAACTCCCTCATTAACTTAGAGAACCCTCTAGAACCAGTGTGGGCGGCCATCTCAGAAAACGGGGAGGATGACAGGATGAATTCTAATGTGCAACAAATGTAACAAAGATATGAACCTTGGTCCAGCCTTTCCTTGGCATAAGATATTTAATAATGTCAACGTAATGTTTCATGTTTGAGAAGCTGAAACCAGAAAACAGTTTTTTTTGCCAATTAACTAATCAATTGCTACAGCACTTAAACTCTTTATGCCAATGACAACAGAAGTACAAATGTGTGCCGGGGCTGTGTGTTCGTCATCAGCATCACATCGATCCTGCAGCTCGACATGGGAATAGTGGATTGTTTTTCACTCTAATCGATGTAATGACGCAGCAAAGACAGTGTGACCTGATTGTACTGAATCTTAGTTAACCACAGGGGGTTAGAAACCTGCACAATCCAGAGCTCAGTTAATACAGAAACGATCCGCTATATAAATGCAAATCCATTTACCATTTACTTGATAACGTTTGATTCTTTTAGAGACTGTGTCAGCAGGATGTTGAAGAAAAACCTCACCGAACAAAGAAAATTGTCGGTCCAACTTAAAAATTGACTTCTGGTAACACACAAATAGATTTAGTTTAAAGTTTAAATGTTACATTTACACAAATACTTACTTTAATTCAAAAGAACTGAATTAATTTGTGTGTTTAAGTTATTTCGGTGAAGGGTAAAATATGAATTGTTTGTCTAACATGTCACATGGAAGGCCTTTTTTTCGCCCTGCGGATCCAATCCTCTTGCTTTACATTTCTAGGAGCATTGTGTTTGAAACAATATACAATATGCAATCAAATCGGTTTCATTCCGTTGTGGCACAAAAGGAAACAAGTGGGGATAAAAAAGGCAATTTCTGTTTCCTTCCCTCCAGCTGAAAAACAGTGTTGTTTGGGGGCGGGTCACTAAGTTAGAGCTTAATTTAATTTTCTTCCTCTAGTCTTCATCACCCACATACATCTCCACCCTTTCTGTGCTTCACCCAAACACGCCTCACATTTCCCTGCCATCTCTCGGGTGCTGTTTGGCAGCTCACGTCCCCGCCCATCCCAGTCAAAGCCACCATCCCATTGTATTCATTGTATTTTCCATGTTGGTAGTGGAATCCTACAAATGATTGAATGTGTGCCTGAATGTATGAATCTGTGTTATTTGCCTTTTTTACACAATGTGCTCTGCTGTGAAGGCGAAGACAAATTCACAGGGAAGTGCACAATAAAAATCTTTATTCTCCACTTCCCTGGAAATGTGTCTTCTTTCTATTTCTATTCTATCCTATAATCATGATTTGTTCAGCCAGCTCATGTGGAATGGACCATTATGTTGGACCTGACTGCTCTTCTCATAACAATACACAGAGCTCATCACAATAGAGACTGGGGGATGTGACAGTAATAACCCCCAATAACCATTTTAGATACAGAGCACAACAAAAGACATAATGCAAAATCACCTGCATCGGGACCATCAGCAGTAAAAGCTGCTGTCGGGGGGTAACAGATGTACCTGCCCTCACTGTAAAAATACTACTTTACAATACAAATGAAAAGAGTGAGAGATGTGGTGTCGGGGCCTTGAGGCAGTACTGTATCTGTTCAGGGAAGAATTCTCCTGCTCACTTTATGTCAAAACAGTTCAACAGTCACAATGTGATAACAGCCATAGTCCACTATCAAGTCAAGTGGGTTTTGAAAGTAGTAGAAAAGAATCGATTTCTGATCGAGTCAAGATTTGAGTCCTATTAACCATGATGACCTTTGACTGTTCAGAGTAAAGCTCACACACATACATGCACGCACCCTGACTGGGCTCACCCAGGATCTAATGAAGGTCATCTGTAACGTTAACTAATTGAGTAAATCAAACAAATATATCAAACAAACATCTGCGGTGAGCAAAGTTTTACAAAACTGTTAATAAAGACAAAATGTTTGGCTTTAAGTTCTATTTAATAATTAGGAATTTAACCATTGACTGCGGAAACTTCTTCGAGTCAATTTTTAGATATGTAACAGCTCTGCATGTGATTCATTTATTTTTGTATTTCTTTAGTTTTTTATATTCCTATTCGTTGTTTGTGAATTAGTCTTCTCTATGTCTTAGTTTTGTCTGTGTAATGCCAGAAGAAGATGAATGTGCTTGTGAGGATGATGATGAGCGGATCTTATGAGTTTCACAGGGTTAAATAACTTTCAAACAACTTAAAGAACATTTCTGCAGCCAAGATAAACATGATGATTTTACTGTCACCTGACAAGCTGATGTGTCTTAGTTGATTCATATAGAGAGTTGACACTTTTGTCTCTGGACAGTTTCCATCCAAAACGTCAAATTTAACATGTCCTGATAGAAACGTTATTGTTCTAACTCTAAACCATCATGGTGCCTATGTGCCTTCTTGGGCTAAATGCTACTGAGGCATTTCATCTGAATGACATTGAAAGAAAACATCACTCAAACAAAAGCCCCTTCATTCAAGGAAGTAAATTATGTTTTTAGGGGCTGAAATAAGCAGCAGATCAGGACAGGGAGCCCACAGGAGCCCACAGGAGCCCACAGGAACCCACAGGAACCCACAGGAGCCCACAAGAGCCCAAAGGTGCCCACAGTGGGGCCAATACTCCTTCTGCAAGAGCCCATCAACATCAGCAGAGAATGGCGTCTGTGGTGGAGGTGAGCTGTGATTTAAATAGGCAGCCCGTTGCATTAAAGCCTGTCTCGCTGTTCTTCTGGCTGCAGCCTTTTCCGCTTGCATGGTTATCGTAATTGTTCTTGCTCAGAGGACATGCTGCTTCCGTCAGGGCCACGTCTTCCTGCATTAGAGCTGAGGAGCCTCAACCAAGCAGAACCTGGCTCCGCAGGTAGACGCTTCTCTTTTTCTCCCGTCTCTTCAGAACTCCTCATGAAGTTTGATACTAGGAATAATCAGAGGGTACCTAATCAGTGACAGAGTAATTGCTTATCAACTCTACTCAGCCATCTCTTACTTGACCTTCAATCATGTTTCCATTGACCTTTCAAATCTTATTCTACTTCCTCTTCAAGTAAAACTCCAACCACAGCTTGAATCGTGTGAGTTAAGATGTTTAATCGTGTCAAACATTGCTATGAAGTTCAGAGGTGACTTTTACTGAACAACAGCGCCCCCTGAAGGTACACATACTGATTAATTTGGATGCACTCCATGTCGGAGGGGTTAATAGCTGAAAAATATAGCCTAAAAATTAGCTTTTGAGCATTTCGCAAGTCAAGAGAGAGACCGGGCGAGAGGAGCGAATCGGATTCGGACCTTAGACCATTCCATGACGGCTCAGGCAAACATGCATGTGAGTCTCTATGATTCCGAAAGTTGCACGCAAAGCAACAATGTTTCTTTTACTGAGCAGTAGCGCCCCCTGCAGCAACACATAGTGATTAATTCTGTTGGGTCCCGTCGCTGAGGAATTAAGTGGTTTTCATGTGGAGATAAAACTACACTGTATCAATCTCAACTGAAAGGTGGAGGTGACCCATGATTCCTGGCTTTGTCTCTTTAAAGGGATAGTTCAAATAAAAATACACTCATCATCTACTCACCACTATGCCGAAGGAGGTGCGGGTAAGGTGTTTGAGTCCAGAGAACATTTTGGATTTTAGGTATAAATGGAGCTCAGCGTAAGTTCAATAAGGAAGACTTAAACCTGCATACAGATCAGCTGACTGCAGGTGGTCCTAAATATCGGGAGCGCCCACAGGAGAGCTTAACCTGCACACCGTTAGCTGATCCCAAACATCCAATCAGGTCTGCGCGGGTTTTCTTCAGCCAGTCACACAGCAGCTGTCTAACTTTAAAAATCCCTTCTTTCCTCTTCCTCAGCCAGCGTCAATGCAGTGACTCGCACAACCCCTCCTCCACCCCAATCTCCTCCAGTCCTGAGAAGAACATTCATCACCTCTTGCGGATCCTGATGACAATGGATTGCAGGCTATGGCGGCAGCCAACTGCCTGAAAACACTTGTTGCTCGTGGCATCCATTGCACTTCTGTCCGTCCTGGAAGAGGGATCCCTCGCATGTGGCTCTTCCTGAGGTTTCTACGTTTTTCCCTTCAAGAAGGGTTTTTTGTAGTTTTTCCTTACTCTTGTGAGGGTTAAGGACAGAGGATGTCACACTTAGGAAGTCCAGCAGGGCAATGCTCATATATTGGCCATCTAAACAAACTATAACTGATGAACCACCACCAGTGTCTAGACCCCGGGGGGGTATTCCTGTACGAAGTTCTGCTCCACCCCCTTCTAATCCTGATGACATCACACAGGGGTCTAAAATGCCAAAGACTACAAATGTATATTCATTTCGTGCATTGTAAAAATAAACGTTGTTAAAGTAAAAACCAAGTCTCTCCTGATTGAAATAGCGTTGAAGCCATTGCATACACAAAATAACATGGAGACAAAAACTGCTTTAACAAGGCCTTGTAATGATTATCTGGCAGCTCTGTCTTAAATATAAAGCCATCTGTCGGGGGGGGAAAGTCCAAAGAAACTTTTAAAATGATGCTGCCACAATAAACTTCTTCTCTGATGTATATACTCATATACAGTTCAACTGGGTCGGTTTTTCAACAATAGAATAGCTGTTTTTATATAGACATGTTAAAGTGCTGCTGTAAACATCTGTTTAGCCAAACAGTGAAACTTTTGTATGCAGCTTTGTGGTTGGTGCAGTTTCTATGCTTTTGATTATAGAATTAGAAAGCTTTATTCTCATTGCACATAATAGTATGACTACATTTGCTGTGCATTACCATGAAAACATTACACACACACACATACACACACACACACACGCATACACACACACGCACGCATGCACACACACACACACACAAACACACATCTGTCCACATCCATAGTCAATTAATGAATAACACTAAGAAAGATAAAAAAACAGGATAATAAGATCATTGTATAATAAGCAGCATAATAGTTAATGTCAAAAATATTGCAGGAGTATAAGCAGTTGCACTTCAAGGTAAATGTCTATGAGTTGGTCCTGATATATTATGATGAGTGTTTATTAGAGTTCACTTCAGTGGTGGCTCCTGGGATCATGCTGTTTTTCAGCAGTAAGAAAACAGTGGACTTTTCTCACCATCTTTTCAAAACTTCATCAAAATTCATTCCCATTTTTTCCAAACCTCTTTGGTATGGAATCCCTTTTTGTGTTTCACTCGACAGTGTTTGACTGTTGCGCTGCAGAGGAACAGACAGAAGGACGATACTGTTGAGAATAGGTTGTAACTTCAGAAGCTTTCCCCTGGATTTGTTTCAATGAAGTTTGCGGAAGCATCATTTTAAATTCAGATAGAAGTTAGAGTCATATTATTGCAGGGTAATGATTGTGTGGATACACTGAGCCATTGCTTTCATTCAGAGGAAGCTGTGGTAATGAGGATACATGCGCTTAATATGTTGCTCGAGACACAAGTTTGTCAAACCCTGACTGTCACAGCCTATAAACCTGTGACCTGCTTGCTCTAAATCAACACTCACAGATGTGCGTCTTACTTACATCTCCCATTAGTCCGTCCTTTGGTTTTTAGAGACACTGCTGGAGCTTCTATATCTTAATATGTTGTGTTTTCCCACACTATAGCGGCCAAATACCTCAAATTCACCGGTGATGAATTGGCGAATTAGCGGCCAGCTGTCAAACGCCGGTAGCTTGAGCTTTCGCAGCCCATCGCTCCTCATCAAGAGCACCTCGCACTTTTTAATATGTTGAAGATAAAGTAACGGGCGCCGTGATAGCAGCCCTGTTAAATGAGCCATTTGAAAGCCCAGCTCATTTTTCATAATCCCAGAGAAGTCAATTAAGGGACTTGTGGAGCTCAGGCAGGCCCAAGGAGACCCTGAGGTGCAACAGTGGAAAAGAGACACGAGTGAGTTTTTGGTCACAAGAGGAGGGAAAACAAGCGGTGCATGGCAACACAACAGCCAAATGTGAGAAAAGAAGAAAAGAACCAGCCTCAGACAGGACAATGCAACATACACCAGATCACAGAGATCACTTGTGACTAAAAGAATAACTATTGTTCCCCTTTGCGTGTATCTGCCTGCTCCCGAGAGACCCTCAACATCCACAGTACCAGAGGAAAGAATTAGAATTGAACTCCAGCTGAAAGTGTTCGGCGGAGGAGTTGAATGTATTTGCTTACTCACAGGGCTCCTTGTAAAAGTGTTTGTTTTCTTCTCGTAACATCCCTCAAGCAAATAAAATGGTTGCTGCTCGTTTTTGATGTAGAGTTAACGTTTTTTTTTCCAGATTTTGTTGCCTCTCTTGGTTTATTAAGGACCAAAACAAACTTCCAACATATAAAACAAATAAAGAAACAAACCACTCAAATCTTTGCATGTATTTATAAATGAATAAATAAATACATGCGGAGATGAATAGTTCAGGACAAACATATACAAATGCAATCTGGTGCCGAAAAAGGTTATTTCTGCATTTGTACATTTATCTTTTTTTACACTATAATAATAATTAATTACTATAATCATAAATGTCTACATGCATTTGTTTCTGTATTTCCACATTTCTGTATTCCTGCACTTTTATGTTTTTTAAATTCTACATTTATTAATTTCTATTTCTACATTGATTTCTGCATTTCCTTCATTTATATATCTCGTTTTCTCTATTTATTTATTTCTGTATTTTGGCAACTTCAATCCTCCATATTTTGGCTTTGTCTTTGAAATATTTGATTTGATTTTCTGTGTATTTAGTGTTATGACTCTTTATCCTTGTATTTATGACTTTAAATCCTCGAGGATCACTTTAACATGATCCCACATCAATGACTGCTAACATCAGAAACACATTATGCAGTTCCAAAGTAAAAACAAACATTTTTTAAACAAACAGCTTTGTTGTGTTTGTCTTAAAACCATTTGAAGCAACTTTCCATGGGACAATATCTTCAATTCTCTTACACCATCAATAACAAACACACACACACAATGAAATGTTTAAATGAAAAACATATTGGCTTTAGCCTGGTTGGGTTTGTATTGCTCATTTTGAATTAGATCTTATTTATCAGAATTGTGGTGGGTCACTGAGAGAACACAGGGGACAGGGCACGAGGAGAAGAGGAACGAGCTGAAACTGTGTCAATAAACTGAAAAGTCAAAACAAAGCACTTCTCTTTCCCCTGCAGGATCTGTGATGAATGCGTGTGACAGCTCCTCTAAAACCAAAAGCAGACCACCATAAAACAGCGGATCCATTTTATGTCCCTGCAGGCCTGTTTTCTAAATGCCAAACAATAATTTGCGGCACACCCAACCTTAAACCACCCATTCTGATCTCATGTCATGCCATTTGTGAATTTGAGTCCCGGGTCAGGAGTTCCTGTCAGCTTTAATGGCGCCGGTTCAAAGGATCACAAAGGGAATAATGATCTTATATAGATGAGGCTAAATTAATCACAGCTTCTTCACGTGTACACACACACACACAACCAGTGATGCTGAGTGGAACCAGGCTGGGAATTCATTTCTTTCTGTTTGCAGAATCTGAGATGATTGTTCTCACCAGAAATTGAGTATGAGCTCATCCCCAGCTGGGCCACCAGGGGGAGGGGACCATACGTGCTCTTTCAAAAAGAACGAGTGAGGTCATGGCTGCAGGTCACTTTCACGCTCATGGGGATTTGTGTTGGAGGTAAGACAGTAGCAGGTAGATTTCCTCGATGGCAGGAGTCCTCAGAGGCTTTCTGCGCTCCTACCTCGGAACGATGAGCGAGAGCATCACTGAGCTGCCAAAACAACACAGCAGAGGAGTTCAGGTCCCGGCAGAGCCACAAGTAATCTGCTGCTTAAAAGCTCACTCTGTCAAACACATGTAAACAACAAGGAAATAAACCAAAACTCACAACTGGAACCATCCATCACTCTTACATTGACTGACAGCGGTTTAATCTCTATGTGATAAATAGATTTGTTTTATGGTGTTGAAAAGCTAATAAGAAGTAACCCAGTGTTTTTAGTCATGCAAAATGTCAACATTGACCATTTACTGAATCATTGCCTTTGTCTGACCTACTCCATGATGTAATCAGCTCTATGATGTCATCTGTAACTCTGAGGCGATTTGTCACGTCTGAGAAAATAACGTAAATTATGTCATCAGTTATTTGAAGCTTCACCCATTACAGGAACCACATTATTTGTACGTAAAATCTACCTCTCCCTACGCTTAATAAAGATGAATATTAATTCTCTGGGGTCTAAAGTCACATGGTGTGTTGTGCATGTTTTGTTTAAATGGAGCTGCTGTTTTAAGCTAAGAAAGTTGCATATCCTGCTTTCAATGTTTCCTTAAACCAAAAGCAACAAGTTTATGCATTTATTCAATTCTGGTTATTGCATCTGTAAAGGAAAATGTGAAAACTGTACAAACACACAAAAAAGAATGGAACCAAAAAGCATACACGCTGCAGCCACAACAGTCGAGTTTTGAGTAAGAAGCTTTGCTGGGAAAATGAAAGCAAAATAATACAATAACTCACCGTCTCAATGCATTTTGACTGTGAAACATTTGGTACTGTGTTGTACTCGATCACTGGACGTGAGATGAAACCATGAAGTAGGACGTTCAGCTTCTTAAATCTTTGAGATGTGCACCGGGACCAACTGGATATGTAGATTATTAATGTACGAGCTACTAAATAAATAAATATTAATAATAACACTCATTAACAACAGGAACGTTATTCTTAAAATGTTCATTTTAATAAGGTGCTGGAAATATTTTGCAGTCACATTTGTTCATTTCCTTTCCACAGAACAAGGACATTTAAAACCAAGATCCCAGGGAACAGCAGAGTGAACAGAAGAGCAGGACCTTTAACTCTATATACAGACATTATAGTCACAGTGTGGAGGAGAGGGAGACAGAACGCACTGCACTGGGCAATTAAGGCAACACGTCAAAGAGGTAAAAAGACAAACCTTTCTCTGTACAGCGAGAGTACAAAATGAAAAAATACACCAAGCATCAGGAAACACATTACAGAGCTTCCTCAGAATCCACAGGAGATCACATTACAACACGTCTTCTAGCTGCTGTGCAAGACAGAGACACAAAGAGAAGTCATGGACGAGTCGGAGAGAAAGTTTGACTGCGAGTGACAGATGTTTTCCATTTGTCATCATGTGTTTCTTTGTGGTTATTTCCCTCTCGACCAGGAGCTGCTTTTTGTCACAGCCCCAGTTGTATCAGTCAAGGAATCCATGAAAATAGGAACTTCCTTTTCTTTATTTTACCTCAGGGTTTTTTTTCCCCAGTGAACTCTCAGTTGGCGCAGAGACACCTGCTGGTGCTTTGGAGGAGGAGCAGCTTGGCAATTACAAAACAATATGAATTAATCCTCATATAAACAATCTCCCTCAGCGTGTCGCATCCGTGTCAATTTCATAACCATTTTCTACGCAGCTGAGTGTTAATGGTGTTAGTGTTGAGACGTTTTCCAATAATTACTGGCAGACTGCTGAGGAGAAAAAATCATTACAAAGTTTAGAAAACAAATCAACATTATTACTTTTGATTAAAAATCAATTCTCCCAGAAATGGACACAATTGACATTAAATTGGCCGCAAACAATCTGAAATGTGAAATGTCAGTTCCGATGATTTCAACGTGTGCAATTCATTGGTAGGAAAACAGCGGCGGCGACTTGTCATCCAATCATCGATCTCGACACAGTTTTGCATATTTGTCTCGAGAAGGGGATGAGAACATAAGTACCTTCCTCTCAATGACAGGAAGTGTCACATTATGCTGAGAAGCAGCGGGTCAGTCTGTAGCAGCAGGAGGTCCCACGTTTATCTCCACCCAGCACAGCCAAGCCTGCTGATTGGCTGATGAAGTTCTCTCACGACACCTGACGCTGATCTGGAATCAGTGGCGTCCGGCGAGTGAGCTTTGAGACAGTGTTCAGTTTATTTTAAAGACAATCAGGGAGGATGGCGAACGGAGCAGCCAGCGACACTGAGAGCAACTTTAAATATTATAGTATCTGTAAACAGTCTGTCATGCCGTTCCTGGTTAAAATAAAAAAAATGTTTATATTAAAACATAGACTGACATATAAAAACAGGTAATAACAGGTTAAGACAGTCACATGGCATCGAATTGAACACATATACAGAGGAAACACTGATGTGGAATCGCTTTGCGGTTCTTCTCAGTAGCCGCACAACAGCGATCCATCACCACTGTCACCGAAATATATGTACATTTACATCCTAAAATCATAAAAGAGTGTCCATTTTCCCTTCGCCTCCCTTTCTCCTTTTGTTTGTGCAAGAAAAGTTATTCAGTCCCTTGTCATTAAGTTGTTAAGTGTTTTTGTCCCCTGCGACGTCAGACGGAGACAAAGACGTCCAAGTAGAGGCGGTCGTACGACTCCCTGAAGCAGAGGACGAGGACGAGGCTGAAGACGCAGGAGCCCGTCAGACACCAGTTGAGCCACGACAGTTCTGAATGGAGAGAGAGAAAAGAGAGATGCTTAGGGTAAGTTCTTTTAGCGCTCAGTGATACACAGGGGTAGATGATTCATTTCATTTCCTCACAGACACTTCTGCATGTCACAACTTTCCTCTTTTCCATTTTTAACAAATTATACATTCACCTTTTTACTTTTCCTCTTTCTCTGAACTAAATAACCTTACAGTATATAGACAAAAGTATGTGGACACCCATTTACTTTTGCTCTGTGGCTGTTTCTCATTATTTGGGTTAGTCCCCTTAGTTCCAATTAAGGAAAATCTTAGACATTTATGAATTCACTTAATAGTGTAACATCAGCCAAGCTCCTAGCCTCGTCCAGAACCTTAGTGGTGAACTGAAGAGCTGTGAGCCAGAGGCCTCATCAACCCAACGTCGATGTTGTTATGACAACAGAGTGATGCCCAAGGTCTTTGGAATGACATTAAATGCACTAAATGCACACCCAGTTACAATAAATAAAATACGGTAATATGAGTGTCCATAATATTTGTTGTAGTTCAAACAGACGCATTAATCAAATCAATTATTTAACGGGTGACATCATATCAGACTCATGCATCGGCTGTTGAATAGAACAAAGACCATACGACAACATGGGACCATGTGTTGGTTCGTGATGAAACATGAGTCATCTTCATATCCCCAGTGAACTAACGACAGGTTGTTCAAAGCAACCTTGAATAATTTACGAGAATCATATGGGACTAGTAATGACTAATAAATAGTGAATCCTGACACACCATACAGGAAATAAGCACAGCCTCCTGATTTTGAAATATTCAATAATGCTGGCAGTGGTCCCCATTATCTCTGACCTACACTTGAACCTAAACATGGTGCAGAATGAGGCGCTGTATTTTCTCAGCTCTTCTCAGGCTCCATTAACCACAGGAGAGGAGCTCGGGCTGTCTGCAGTAACGCAGAGTGTGGAGGGCAGACAGGAAGCTCGCTACGCCGCTGAACCACCGGCATCTTGACTCATTAGCACACAGGCAACCTCTCCGTCTTCTCAGCCTCCGTGATGAACCCACTCGGATTTTATGTTCGCCTGCACAAACAATCACGTGACATCGGCGTCACGTCAGGACAATACCCGGATCCGTCAAACAGAAGCAGAAGCTGGCCGTGTTTCGTCCTGCTGGCAGAGACGTTAAGCAGGATGCGCCCCTGCCTGGCGAGGGCCGACTCCCCAGCCAGGACGTGGCGGCAGTGGGCGGCGGCTCGGGGCCCCGATAACGAGCCAGACTAAATATAGAGAACTCAGGTTGTGTGTGCAGCAGAGCCCCGGGGCCCCTGCTGGCACAGTGTGCTTCAACTCAGCACCGGCTCTGTCTCGACTTTTACTCAGCCGGCCTTTTCACAACTTGGCCAATCAACCGCCCTGGCCGAAAGAGAGCACCAGATCAATGCACGAGGACTCTGGTGTTTGGATGCAGACGATTTGTGGTAAATTATAACTTTAAGCTGCAAGACACAAGCCTATGTGTGCTCGTCGCTTCAGGAAGAGTTTGGGGTACAAGGTGCAGAGATGGAAGTGAAGGATAAATTGAGGTAAGAGATAGGTGGAGACAAGGGCTTGGGAGTGGAGGAAGGTGAGGGATGGGTGAGGGTGTTTGCAGCGAGGTGTCGAGACTCCTGAAGCAGCCTCATTAATCAGCAGCGTGTAAGCCAGACAGGGGGCGACCCGGCGTGGAGACGGGTTAATGGAGTTGTGTTTAACTGACCTCAAATCTTCTGCGTCTAACTGTGTCTCATTTTCTCACATGTGAGCCCCTGTACGAAGACACACGGTCTGTTTATGTGTGATTGTTTCTCACAGCGTTAGAAGAATGCTAATGTGTCGCTGAGATGTGGTGAAAATGAACAAGCAGCTCAATCGCTCCCCTCGGATCTCTGAGGACACACCTGCAGCAAAGTCAGGAGGAAATACAGTCAGTGTTAAAGTTTGGACGAACAGTAAACAGAGAGGAGGGGAGAGGAAGAGGAGGAGGAGGAAGAGGGGAAAAGATCAGAGCAAATAAGATAAAAGGGAAAAAAAGATGATTGGAGTCACTTTGTTCTGTTTCCGGAGGCTCCTCAGATCAGCGGTTTGCTCGTAAGTTGATTATTAGATTTTAATGATCACGGTTTAAAGGACAGATCTTTCTGACTCCAGCTCTTTTGCAGGCCTGTAAACTTTTAACTGGACTGACTTTCAAACACTTCTCTTTTACATCTCTTGTCATAATCATCCTTGACTTTGCACAATAGTTTTCATCTGTTGTGTCCTGTTGTTATCACCTGTTAGACTTAATTTAATTATTATACGGATTGTAAAAAGCACATTAAGGAGTCATTTAAATGGCTGTTTCAGTTTGCATTGGCTCCAGTAACCTTCAGAGGATGAGTGGGAGTGGGTGGACAGATAGGTGGACAAGGAAGGGAGTGATGATGGTAAACGATTTGTGGACCATCCACGATATGTTGAATTGTTGGAAACTGGTCATGGTCTTGGACATGAAGACATTTCTTATCCGAGAGGCTTTTGCTTTCTTTTCTTTTGCAGTTCCACTATGATACATTTCCATTTTAAAACGCATCAAGTGTCCAAATTAAACCAGAGCCCCTGAAACTGAACTTTTTTTTTAAGATGGCCCCATTTTAGTTGAAAAACCTGGGGTTGTGGTTTAGTCTGCACAGCCAGAAAAATAATTTTTGAATCTATTGTTGCATGTTTCAAAAATCACTATATAGGGAGTTATGCTATTGTGGCGGTCATTTCAAACAAATAGAAAAAATATCTATAACATAGTAAACTGCTACAACAGCCCATGTGAATGGTTATCTTCTCCTTCAGGTTAAATACCTGAGTCAGTCAGAATTAAAGAAGCCTCTTGGATGAGAGGTGAAATGTTATCAAGTATCTACAATTAATACCAGTTTGCCCTCGAGTCAACTTTTCTTGGAGGACCATGACCTGGATGAGAGAGGTAATATTTGTATTTCATTTTCAGTCTCTTTTCTGTCCTTTCTTTTCTTCCACCTTACCTGACTTTAGCACTGTGGTCCTCACAGGGGTGCCATGGCAACCGCCCTGAGGTCAAAATCCTGAGATCTAATTATCACCTTTGTCAGTTTCACAAGAGGAGACTTTTCCTTCAGTACAAGAGGGGTATACAATGTATATCTTTAACATGAATCTGAGCTGAAGCTAAAACCTATCTATTTCTATATATTTATCTTAATATAGCCTCTATTAACTGTGCAGAATGACACCACCTCTCACTCCTCACTGTGGGTGTGCGTCAACATTGACAACCCAACAACACACTCGCTCATTAGAAAACTGTTTCTGAATAAGCAACCTAGTCAAGAGTTTACATGATAATGTGACACACTGTATCTGTGATCTGGAAGGCAAGAAACAGACTCACAAAGGAAGAATCACAGAAAATGCTCTAATAATAATAACAAAATAATAATAACCACAGCAGGTGGTGCATCACTTTGCTGTTTTTTGGTAAATGGGAAAAGATGAATTTCCCCTTTTTTCATAAAAGATCTTACTGACCTAAAATAACTGAATATATTTATCATTTTAGAATTTATTTTATTCAGTGTTATATTTCTGTTCTAATGTTGTGTGATCTTCAAATTACTTTTAATTGTGTCCTAGTTCTTGCCTTAAATTCTTAATTTGTAACTTTTAAAGCGACTCATAACTGTGTTTTTGAAAGATGCTATGTAAATAACATATTACTTTATTATATTAAAGCTGAAATTATTATAGTTTTGGCTTCTCCATTTCTGCATCGGCCATCAGTCTCTTGCCACCTGGAATGTCACTATCCCTCAACAAAGGAAAATGATCAGGGGCACGTTGGACTTTGAGGTTAGAGGTAGATGATGGCGGGTGACACTGAACGATGAACCCTTACTCATCAGCCACACGCGAAACTCTGACTGGTCACTGGTGCTCTGAACTACAGATGGATCACTGTGACTGTGTGGTGATGTTCAGAGGACGTCAGAGTGAACAGTTCATCACATTAACAGCTTATTACACTCTCTGTCAGCAGAACAGAGCTACAGATGAAGACAGAGACAGGAGTCGACGGGCGAATTATGGCCTCAATCAGTTTTAATTGAGGTCAATGCAGCGTTAAAATTAATGTGGCCTGGTTCTCCTTTACGACTTCAGCCTTTGTTTGAGAGGACTGGGGTCGCACGTACAGATACATGGACAAGCTGTGTGATGACCAACCGCGAAAATGTCTCATTATAATGCTTGTGGATATATTTACCGTAGTCTGACATGTGTTTTGAAAGTGTTTACTGTGTATTTACCCCGCTAGCATTGCCTTGAACTGTCCCGATTCCAAACTGGGGAAAAAAAGGCTTTTTTATTCTCCCAGAGGTGAGTGAGGCTGTTTGTGTTGTTTAAACACCTCCGTGGGCTTTACAGGGCGGGTGGAAAAAAGTTGGTTTGCAAAGGTGTTTTCACTTCAGACGAGAATGCAAAGTTTAGTAGAAAGAGTGAAAAAAAAGGTGCTCGGGACTAAGAACTGCAGCAATTATTTCTCAGTGTTGAATAATTTCTGCTTTACCCCTAATGCAGAAGTCTCAGAACGGAAACTCGGCGCTACCCCTCCACTCGCGCCTCATCTTTCATCTGCCTCCTGCCTCCACAGAACCTCTGAGACTCTGTTGCTCCACAATACCTTTCTGCTGCCTTGTGTTGCACTGAATGCTCTGGGCTAAATGACACAAACACACCAAAGATGAAATTGAGAAAGAGCAACAAGCGAGGATACACAACCCAGAGGTTTCCACTCACGTTTCTGAGTCACATGATTCGGAGACTTAGGGGAGATTTAAGAAACATGAAAACAGAGTCAAGAGGCCGGTTTGGATCACTGAAGCAAGACTGGGCCTCTCATGGATATTAAAATGGACACGGTGCTAAATTCATGAACGTCTCTTCCCTCGCAGGGGATAAAGAGCCATAATTTAGAATGCATAACGAGGCAATGGGCAGCCAATGGGAAAACCCTAAAATGAACTATAAACTGGAAATAGATGGAAATCATTAAAGGCAAAAGTTGCCAATTTTCAATATCAGGAGTTGAAAGGGTTTCAATGAGGCTCATGGAGAATTTATCAGTTCGGAAGTCTGCATATTTTTTTCCCAAATCCATTATGGGACACAAGAGTGGAAATTATAGTAATGAAACGGCCCACTAGAAAACTTCCAAGGGGAATTTCACATAATAATCTAATTCATCTTCACAGGAGTGATCACTTCAGGAGAACAGACTGCAGCTGGTTATCAAACGGGACAGGAAACGTGTACGTCTTCAATTCCCTGACTACGCACAGTATCCGTGTTTTAGCGTCACCATCGATTCGAGTAGACTTGAGTAAAATTCTATGTCATGTCCTTTCTACTGTCTGAGACCAATGATGGACATGAAGATGGATGACATGACAGCCTCCCAAAAGGGACCCCCAACTCATCTAGATTGCCCCCCTGCTGTGGCAAGCTGCAATACATGTCCATCCATGTTAATCGTTTTAGGTAGTTCTTATCCCACGGATGTAGGAACAAGTGTTAATTTTGGCTATTTGATGATATAAAAACAAGATGAAACATCATAATGAGAGCCGAGACTGACCCCCCCTTGATGGAGCGTGTGACCAATGATCCTTAGTCCCTTCCACGATTACTACTTGGTAGACTCTGGTTCCAAATGATGTCAAAAGCACAAGTTTGCCCTGTTTTCTGGCGTCTGTGACTTTGAACGCAACACCAAGAAGAGAGAAAAGCAAACTCAACTCATTGTTTTGTGTTCATTGCTTTTTTTGATGGTTTTATACCTGCTTTAAAAAAAACTACTTTGTGTGTTTTAGTCAACTGCAGGGTTAGTGAAGTGAAGAAAACTGCAGTGAAAGCCTCCATCAAGCCAGTTTGATCTTTTCTCCAGCTGCCACAATGTTGTTGTCAGGATCCATCTCAGCACATCAGACGCTTGCTTAACCGCCCACACACACACACACACGCCAAACCCATAACATGCAACACATTGAGATGCACCTTCATCCGCACCAAGCCTCTTTAGTGCAACATCGTGGAGAGAAGTGTCAAGCAGAGGATACGCGATGTATTTTTTATGAGTTCTACTCTACTTGTGAATGATTGATTTGTATATGTTTGTGTGTGTGTGTGTCGGTCTAGAGCTGCTTGACCTAAACTGCAAGTATATTGTTGTCCAATCTTTGATTCATCAGCATATGGACAACTGACAGACACACACGGATAGCTAGGCTTTGTTGCACTGATCAGTGTTCAGTTCTAAACTGTATTAGCAACAAAGTGTTGGTGGAAATCTATCGGCAGATGTTAGGCTGGGAACTTTAGATGAGTCTTTTTCATTACTTTCTGCATCCTATAGGACAAACTATTAATCAATCCATCAGAAAATATGATACACAGATTAGTCCAGAATCAAGATAATCCTTAGCTTCCGGCTTGATTTCGTCCCATGCTGATATCACGCCATGTTAGAGACCTGCTGTTCTTGACAAGACAAGCTGTTTTCCTGCTATGGCTGTCGTACTTGTTAGCTGTCCCAGTGGGCTGCAGGGCCCCACGGCTGTTAAGGTCAAACAAGAATCCTATCCACCTTCACTGGCAAGACAAGCCAGAAGACAGGATGAAGATATAGTTGTTAGGCAGCAGCTGTCGGTGGCCTCGTAGCATTCAGAAGGATTTGGCAGAGGAGGAGGAGGATGAAGCTCATGAATATTTACGAGGATCTGAGAATATTCTTCTTATTTACTTGAACACACAGGAAAGAAGGAGTGAGTGTGAGTGTAAGTGAGTGTGTGTGTCAAAGATGGATCAGTGTTTCCATCTGATAGGTGCTGTGACGTAGCCAAACTTACATGGAGGGGTGAAATGGAAGACGGATAAGCAAAGATCAGACAGAGGCAGTTGTCATGGAACATAACTTGAGTCCTGAGTACACACTGTCACATACCAACAGACGCTAAGATGGATGACTGAGCTGGGTTTACTTAAGAATTCACTTGTCCTGTGAAAGCCGCCGAGTCTGAAGAGAAGCAGATGACATGCTGTGGCCCCAAATTATTATATCAAAGTCTGTCAGGCAGCCGACTCAGAGCGAAATCTGGGGCTAAATTATAGGAGGAAGTTTTTCTTTCTTTGTGCTGAATTTGTCGATTGCATTGGAAACTAATTTTCACACCATCCGCATCTTATCGGCAGCATCTGCGGGGCTTCAAATTAATTTTTGAAAATGAAGGACCCTGTGGCTTTTGGGAGGTGAGAGAAATCTACAGGGGAGGTAGTGAATAAAGGACATTTGGATGTTTTCTATTAACAGAAATAAGACTTATAAAAGAAACATTGAAGTGGCTTTATCCTATCACCATGACCATAGGGACTAGGGGGTGCAGAAAAAGGAATCAATGACATTTTTTTGTATTTAGAAAATATTATCAAGGCAAAGTTAAAGTTAAAGTTTTCATGGCGTACGGTTTCCTCATTTGTTCAGGCTAGAATGCGGATGCCTTGAGATGCACCGGGTTTGATTTTCTGGGTTTTGGTTGAATTTCAGTAACATTGGCTGAATGTGCCTGTAATCGGGGTTTGGGTTCAGACAGAAAATTGCAGCCCGAGCTGCGCTATATACTACACATGCAGTCCCTCTGTCTTACCTGTACAGTAAAAGGTGAGGAAGAAGAGGAGCAGACCAGTGACCAGGTTCCCAAGGAAAGTGACCACTCCGCAGGTGATGCCTTCAGGGACCGGGTACACCGTCTCAATGAAGAGCTCGAAGAATATTGGCACGCTGCTGTTGATAAAAATCCCCACCAGGATGCAGGAAGTGTATAGGATGGCTGTAAAAGGGCAAAAGGTAAAAAGTGAGCTGCGGTCCAACTGGGAACTTTAACGTAAATGGGCATCAAACACCGTCTGAGCAACTGTTAGGAAACATTGGCATACTAGTCAAGTTTATGAAACAGCAGTGGTGATTTATACCCATCCTGAAGCTTCCTACTGAATCATTTGTTCTCAACAGCACTGAGATTTATGACGAACCTTCATCCGGAAACATTTCATTCAGAGGGCCGCCCCTTGAGGTGGCAATTTACTTGAAACAAAACCAAAATACTATAGGGGCTCCGAGGGGAAATGGCCACTTTGCAACAAAAAAAAGCATCATTTCACATTTTCACCAAGTTTATAATTGCCTTCACTTGGTCTGTAGTGTCACATAATAAGTTGTTCATGTCAGGATTGTGTGTTGTCGGTCATGCGCTCACTTTTCGGAAGGATTGAGATGTTTTATCATCTGTGAGCTGGTTTGTTTATCATCAGGATTACGCAAAACCCACCAAACAGATTTCAATGAGACTTTGGAGAAAGGTTGCAACATAATTCAGGGAAGAAGTCAGAGGGATCTCAGAAATTATTTTATCACTTTCTTTAACATTGTGCAATATTTTGACATGTTCACAGATTTTCTAGGGAATAATAAAACTCATGTCTAATGTGATATATGTGTGCAATTTGGTGCAGGTTGATTGAATGGGACTGATGTTCTTTGGGGGACCATTCTAGTTGTATATGATACCTTACAGATACCTTACAGAGCCCTTTTTTAATAAATCAGTAAAGACCAACCTTCCAACATTTTAAATTGATTTCACATACACAGCAATTCAATTAGACTTTTTAATTTATTTTTGTCACATATTGATGCTTTTAGTTTACTTGCGTTCAGTGTGCATGGTCGTGTCAGGGTCTAGCTCCTTTGGCCGGAACCAAAAGTAAAACGTGTGAACAAGTATTAGAGTGGATGGTGCTGAGAGATTAAGCCATCACCTCGGTGGCATCGCGGCAGCCTCCATCTCCCTTATCAGTGCAGATTGGTCCAAATGAGCTCCCCATTAGCCTCCACGTCCCTTTAATCACGGAGCCTCTGCGGGCCCTTGTGTGCCCGCCTGCCTGTGACAGGAACCCAAGCGGCACTCATGCAGCCATCAAAGCCAGCCCCCTCCCCTGCTTGTCTTTATTGAACCCTAATGAAGCACTGATATCAAACCTCTAAGAACACTTCAACTGCTGCTCTTTCCCCCCTTGGGTTGTCAAACAAGACTATCTACTGCCAGCTCCCAGAAGGGAGCAGGAGATCACGGCAGCTGAGGAACTTAGAATGCACCTCACTGGTCTGAAGAACTATGTTGTTTCTAGGAATGATGTTACGTGTCATGTTACAATTAAGGGTTTGAGATGTATGTATTAAGGGCTGCAACTAAAAATAAGCATGCAAGCTGATCTACTAACAGTGTGCAATGAGAATTGTGTGCAAAATAACACTTGCACTTCATTTTGTGCGTTTGCCTTAATGAATATGCTATATTGTTTCTACTCAAGTGGGCAAAATATTGGGAGGAGTAGATACAAATACTTCAATTTAGCACATGCATTGTGATTTACAAAGCCTGAAAATAACTGTGAAGATTGTGACTTAGTCTATATTTAAAAAATGTTAAATGTATGTGCTAACCGGCACAGTGTTGCACACAGATGGCTGCAGCCAAACAAAACTGAGCATTCATAGCCACTAAAAAACAGAAAATTGACCTGAAGCCTAAAGAAAAAATTTACATTGACTTCATATTTCCCCTATTTTGCCTACATTACATTTTTAACTGATACAGATACAGCGCTGAACAGCTGCTCCGTGTGCGCTACAATGGCTCAAGTCTGGCGCCTGAGCGCTCGTGCCTCAGAAAGTGGACTGCACCTGCTTCTCAATATTGGTCAGAGGCATCTCATCCCCCGGCCCCCCCATCTGTTTTATTTGCCAAGTTTTATGAGTGGATCACCATCTGCATACTTGATATCGATTTGTTTTTGTTACTTATGTTGGATGTCCCCGCTGACAAAATCACGTTCATGGGGGATCGAAAGGCCAAACAAGGGAACAAGGGCTGACCTACTATACCATGACCGATTTCGCTAAAAATGAATATCACATAACCGCATTTTAGAAGAAGGGGCCAGGAATAAATGAGAGAATCCTTCAAATTAACATTACAT
This sequence comes from Pseudopleuronectes americanus, assembly GCA_038501795.1. Lineage (NCBI taxonomy): Eukaryota > Metazoa > Chordata > Actinopteri > Pleuronectiformes > Pleuronectidae > Pseudopleuronectes > Pseudopleuronectes americanus. Next base: position 4,458,588 of record CM076727.1, read on the forward strand.
TCCACATCAGTTTCTCCAATCCTCTCTCTACTGTCAGCTTGGTGACAAGGGAAGAAGAAATCTACCGCAGGCCGAATACATTTTATTGCTCTAAAAACATACTTGCACAACGTGAAGTTGCGCATGAATGAATCATAATTATGAGAAAAATCCATGCGCAACAAATCAGGTAAGTCTGGTATATCTGTAATCTTGGGGATGTCAATTTTAGGATATCAATGTCTTTTGATAGGACCATAGCAAAAATTCAACCTCTATGGAAACTCTTGTTTTTTTCACCCGAAAATGGTCAGGTGTTCCCAGAAACTGCAGATTAAGCTGATCTGTGTGTGCGTGTGCGTCTGTCCCGCTGGGATAACGATTGGTTTTGGCAGATTGTGTTGCAGCATCACGCAACCCTCTTGTATGACACGCCAGGTGGATGAGCGGGGTTGGAGCGTGGCTGCTGCAGACGGCCAGTGATTCTGATAAGAGCCAGGGCTTGGGAAATGATGATAGATGATGACAGCTAGAATCAGTGGCTTTGAACGATATGATTGTTTGGCTTCGGTAAAGGCAGCAGAGTCCACTAATGTCTCTGATGGGGTTATCACTGACATCTACTAATGGATTGATACTTTTGAATGAGTACCAGTTTGTAACGTTATTGCATGTGATCTAAATTATATGACCTTAGGATGACATTGAACCTTTATATTCAATATGATGACTCTGTTTCTCAGGCAATATCTATTGGATCTTATGTAATAATTATGATTTTTTTATGCAATAATCCAATTTATTTGACTCAATGTTTTAGAACCTGGGGCATTGGACAACACTGTCACCTCACAGCCAGAAGGTTCAATTCTGTGTGAGGTTTGCATGATTTCTTCCTCCCACAGGCCAAAGACATAGACTGGGGTTCGGTTAATTGGAGATACTGTGAATATTGTTGTGGTGTTGGCCCTGTGATACACTTGTGACCTGTCTTGGGTGTACCCTGCCTCTCACTCAGAGCCTTATGACCCTTAAATGATACATGGTAGAGATGGATGGATAGATTGATGGATGGATAGATTTTACAGCCTGTTTTGTTGGCTGTCTTTGTCTTTAAAGCAATGTGCAGGAGTAGAGGTCCGTATTTGATGCTATGACGAAAAGATTCTCCTCACTTACATGCTGGGGTATATGTAGTTTAAGTTGAAATATAGAAAACACACATTACATGTGCTGTCGCTCACTGCAGACTCCACATATTAGTTCAGAGCGGATTGGCCGGCCTTTGGCAAATCTATCTGGGCAAAAGCACCAACCTGCCCACTCAATTCACTTTGGCTCTGGGTCGTATCAGAGCTCACCAGCTGCACCGTCTGTGTGTGCAATGTCACCTTGACAGTGACACTGCTTTTTGACCCACCTGCAGTGGACGGGAGGTGAGTATATCTGCTCAGACAGGTGAGTGTGAACCAGGTGGAGGACAGTGAGGCTCCTGCTAACATCAGCACCAGGATCAGCTTCAACATCCCCCTGATAGAGTCTGCAAACCTGCAGGTTGGGAGGGACAGAGGGGGACGGGGAGGACAAGGGAGGACAAGGGAGGAATGTCAAAAACACAATACATATTCAATATACTGATCTCGAAAAGCACAAGGACAAAATGCAGACAAGATTAGTGAAGGGAGTGAAGACAGCTGCTTCAGAAACAAGAGGCATCCTTCATACACAATGAGCAGCCATGTCATTTCTCAGTGCCTGCCGCTTCTGTGATTTGTGTCATCTTCTATTACGGGGGACATGCATCGTTTCAGAGAACAGCAAGATCATTTCCTTCTTCCACTTGTTTCCGAGTGTGTCGATTGTACTTGCCATTACACAAGCAGACACTATTCCCAGAGTTGATTGAATTTGTCTCACCGGCTAAACAGACAGACTTGAGATGTGCGTTGCGTTATATTGTGGAAGACAAGAGATTCGGCCATTCTCAAACTCTGATGGGCATCGTGCTTTTCCCTTTGTAGTCTTTTCCAAACACTCATAGTTCATTAGCTTCTCTGCTCCTCTGGGTAAACATACATATGCTTACAAAAAGATTAGAAGGAGGAACAGAAGCCCGTAGCAAAGACAGGCACTAATTACTTTTGTTTTGTCGCTCACAGATGAGATGCTTAAAAGGAGAGTGCTGAACTTGACAATGAACTTATTGCACGAATAAAAAGAAATGCTGGAAACGGCTGATTAGTTTGGCGAAGTGTGAAGTTCTGTCAGAATGCTGAGAGTCAAGGGAGGAGGGAAATCATGTTTTGGGCGGATAATGAGAACACCTCTGCTCAAAATATTCCAGGATGGCATTTTAAGATGTCACCAATGTCCTCTGGGATTTTATGAGCTGTCATTCACGGCTCTGACACATTACCGTTAGCAGGACATCCACAGGACACGCTACCTTTGGACTCCAAATCGTTGGGGGAGAATTTAGAGCAGAGCTGAGGGGCATAGCATGATGAATTCTGTCTTTTTTGATTAACAGATCTAAAGTCATCACATTTCTGAGCTGGCTGCGCGGAAAAAGGCAGCCGAGTCAGAGCTTTCCGCTACACAGAGATGCCTCGTTCCTCTGCCCAGAGCAACACCCCTCAAATCTGCATCACGCATCTGCCACTGGCTGGCTCATGTCCACGACCCTTCAACCTCCCCCGGTGCCAGAGAGGGATAAAAATCCTTAGCTTGCACGCAGCCAAACTCTCATCTCTTTACAGAGAGGATCACTGACTACTCCTCATATCAGTTCCAATCGATCCTCTGGGCAGAATCACCATAAGTAGCTTATTTTGCGTACTCAACCTCTGACAGTTCCTGAGTCCACTTGATAAAGAGCTTGGTCACTGATTGCCAAGATAAGTCATGTGCCACATAGTTTGAATAAGAAGCGATTCAAATGAGCAGAATATGGATTTTGAAAACTACTGGATTAGAGCAGAGGTAAATATTCATGTTTTTAATGGTAAGGCCTTAAATATATTCTTACTGATAACAAATTCTAGAAAATACAAACCCAACGGTCAATGCCACAAACAAGTAATGCCTGTGTTGTCAAAGCCTTGTTTACCCCTTTGTACCACAGAGCGCTATTGTAATCCAAAAACACTCAACACTTCAGTGAGTCCCCTGCTGCACTGATTGAAATGTTCCTTAATTATCACGAACATGGCCAGTTTAATTTAGTTTGAGTCAATCCATAGACCGTGTATAAATATTGAAATAATCAAGGCTCCACAAAAGTGAAGCCAAAGTATAGGTCATACATCCCATCTCTTCCATGTTAACAGCTGGGACGTGGCTCCAAATGCGCAAGATGGCAGCGTTTGTATTCGGGATACTTCATTTCTGGATAGTGGGAGGGGTTGGAAATGTGTCGCTCTTCTTTAATCACAGTCTATAAGTCAATCTCCCATAAAGAAAATTAACTTTTGTATGATAAATCTGCATCTCACTAGTTTATTTATTGTAAAAGAAAAACATGCCTCGAACGTGTGAAAGTAGTGATATATCGTGTGTTGGTTTTCGGTTCTCATAGGATTTAGAGACATAAAGAAAATTATGAAATGACATTGAACAAGAAAACACTTCTCTCCAGCATTGCAAGTCTGGGAGAGCAAATGCCAATAAATTGGTTGAGGATTGCTAACTCACTAATAAAGGTATCATTGAATGTAATTCAGACGCCAGTTGCACTACTCAGTGAGTAAAGAGGGTCATATCATCTCATGAGGCAATGTCAGAATTAAATGCCAATCTTTTACACTCCTCTTACAGGATTTATTGGCCATAAAGATGGGATCGGAATCAGATTCCATTTTTTGCTCCTCATCCAGTGCCTGCAGGGTATGATGAAATATTATCTGTGTGATATTATCATTTGGGGCTGTTTTTCGTGAGGGACTTGCCATAAATACCCAAATAGATGTAGACGGCATTAGAGGTCCCTGTTTGCAGGAGGCAGCTTATACTCATTTGTTTTTGCTCGATCTGGTCTCATTAACCTGGAGTGTTGTCTGGTGAAGACCTTTGTGATGAGTAGGGGAATAACATGGCTCCCTTTTCTGACACCTCCGCTCTCCCCTCTTTTCCAAGGGCTTGTAATGGTAAGATAATGAGGGACCCCTAGTATTTATTCTTCCCCTCCTCAATCTGAGAAAAAAAAACAGCCTCGTCCAATCAGTCTCTACCAAGACAACACAATCAGACAGTTGGCAGATATTTTGTTTAATGTTTCCATGACGGGTGCCACACCTTGGAGCATCCTCCACTAGCGACTGAGCCTGCTGCATTAAGCTCCCTGCCATTCAACTGGCAAGACACAGGAAATTAAATAATGTTTTTGGCAAAGGGCAACTGCTGATCCCCTAAGAAATGCAGCTTTGCAGCCACTTAAAATGTGAAACTGCAACACAAAGATCATTTAAAAGGGGGCCATTTTCTGGCCCCCTGTGGAACTCTGTGCTCAGCGTTGGCGTGGTACTGTGCCAGCTGAGGGAGAGGGACGGCTAGCGGCATCTAATAAGTCACATCTAGACATTAACATCTTGAGGGCTTCTAGTGGGTGCACAGGGGACAAACATTGCTCTCTGCTCACTTCATTACCACAGGCTTTCTTGGGAATGTGTCTAATGATGCCACATTACCGCAAGAGGATGTAGACGGAGAAGGAAAGAGCTGAGTGTTAAGTTTTAATGGAGTAGAGAGAGGAACAAGAAATTAAAAGTAAAAAAAAAGGAAGTTGTCTGAATCTGAATCAGAGAACCGTGGTCATATTGCATCTACGTTTCATTTCTTCATAGACTTTAGGTCAAAGAGGAGACATCAGCCCAATGACTAACGATACCAGGTCAGCTTCCTGTTTTACATCATAAACCACAAATCACAAGAGGTTAAGACATCAATTATTAGCTATCTCAGCATTAGATTATTAGACAATGAAAGGGTGTAAGGTTAAATAGTAATTCAATATATAACTTTGAATTTCTGAAATACCTACAATGAAATAATTATGTATGAAAGTAGTGTAACTACTTTTTAAAAGTGTATTAACTTTAATTGTGATCACATCCATCAACCTGATTTTAATACAGTGGGGCAAAAAAGTATTTAGTCAGCCACCAATTGTGCAAGTTCTCCCAATCAAAAAGATGAGAGAGGCCTGTCATTTTCCTCAGAGGTATACCTCAACTATGAGAGACAAAATGGGGGGAAAGAATCCAGGAAATCACATTGTAGTTTTTAATGAATTTATTTGCAAATTATGGTGGAAAATAAGTATTTGGTCAATAACAAAAGTTCATCTCAATACCTTGTTATATACCCTTTGTTGGCAATTACAGAGGTCAAAAGTCTTCACAAGCTTTTCACACACTGTTGCTGGTATTTTGGCCCATTCCTCCATGTAGATCTTTTCTAGAGCAGTGATGTTTTGGGGTTGTCGCTGGGCAACACAGACTTTCATTAAAAATCCTACAATGGGATTTCCTGGATTCATTCCCCCCATTCTGTCTCTCATAGTTGCGGTGTACCTATGATGAAAATTACAGGCATCTCTCATCTTTTTAAGTGGGAGAACTTGCACAATTGGTGGCTGACTTAATACTTTTTTGCCCCACTGTAAATCCCTAACTCTCCATTTCAGCTTTTAGCCAGATGAACAAGGTGATCTCCACACATACATAAACAACACTTTTCAAAACCAGCCGCCAATCGATAGATTCAGAAAGCTGGCCTCAAGTTTTAAGGGTGAGTGAGGAATACTGGAGTTGAAATAACTGTGGAAAACTATGATGTTTATTTGCCACTCAGAGGCTTTGTGATCAAATAAACAACTTTTTGTCATCTTTGACTTTTTGTCCACAAAGTACAATTTACCTTTATTCGTGGTCATTAAATAGTTATGATCAATAGCTCACTGCAAAATTGCAGGAATCACAGCCTCCCTGGTGATTAGGTAGCATTTATGGAGCCGCAGTCATATCAATACACTGATACTTGAGACATGTTTGTTTTCATACTACAGATAATGCCTGTCTTCATATAAACAGACAACACATAATATAATATATACAAATATAAATCATTAGATGTATCTTTAAGGAGTAAAAGATTTCTGATACAGCTATATCAGCTGATGTATATTAACAATTTTGGCCAGTGCTTGCTAACGCTACATTAATGAAAATCTCTTCTTCTTTGCAGTTCTAAAAACAGTACTTGCCATTGGCAGTACAGCTTTTGGAGAGGCGAAGTAGTGATTCCTGTGAAATTAAAATGTGTAGCCGTGGCATCGGATCGTTGCATAGACCCGCATAGTCATCAAAGCCATACCTGGCATTTTCAACATCTCTAAAAATAAACGTAATACATTTTTTTTAATTTACTTTTATATATGTGTGTAACAGAAAAAGATAACGCACATACCGTATTGTTAGTGAAGGTCTCATATCGGCTGATTGTTATTGGCCTAAACTGAACATAACTCACTGACATAATCAGTAAGTTCAAATTCATCCTACCAACCATGTTTAGTTGAACATAGAGCAAATGACATGCAGCCAATTCTTGAAGCTCAATTTCCTTTAACTTTCAAATGAAGCATCAAAAAAAGAATAATCCTTGGACTCAGAGTCAATGTAATCAACACCGATAATTCAACAGCTCTGTTTACATACACTCATCTTGTGCTGAAAACGGTTTTATTGATTATCAGTGGGATTTATGGGCTCATTTCCCTGATTACAACTTAAAGAAAACAGTGGGGCTGCCTGGAAGTGCTGATATGGCGTCAGCCTGTTATAAACATACAGTGGGCTCCAAAACTCTGATATAACTTTTCCTTATTCAAAGTGAATGGGTAAAGTGGCCTCAGACCTTTGGACTCCACTGTATATCTGTCAGAGCAGGGACAGAGCGGCTGCTTTTGCAGACTCCACACTTCGTCTCCGCAGTGGGGCTCGTTATTCATCGAGGGAGGTGAAGTGGCAGATGCATTAGCGTCGATTCCCCTCACTCTATCGCAGTGTTGCTGGATTCGGATCGTATATTAAAAGGAGAGTAGATTAGATGAAGAGAGCAAAAGAGAGACCTCACCTTAACTCAACCACTTTTCTATATAACAGATGTATTATGTTATTTATAGGTTATAAACAGTCCAGCATTCCTTGTGTCTAAATTACAAGTATATGCATAACAAGTGACCACTGTGAGGAAGATTTAAATGGAACAATCATATTAACTCGTAGTCAGGTAGCAGAGACAAAGGCAAAGCATCACGTAGAAACTAATTTCCTTCAGGGGAACATAAAGTCTAGAACTTAAATTGATTGTCACTACATTTAAAGGACAGTTTGTTCTATTTGTGTGCTTTATTACATCAAATCGCCAATATTTCCTGGAACAGGTGGTTTGTGACAGTGTGTCAACCTTCCGGTTGAAGATATGTTGGATTTGTGTCTGTCACTATTCAAATGATTTTCTTCTCCCGTTTGAGTGACTTTAAACAATATAAACCATTCAAACATATTTTAAGTCCTTTTTTCCCTCTTTAAATTAAGATCCAGTAGTTCCCAACATTATTGTTGACAGAGTTAACATTTTTAACCCTTAAAGATTTTCTATTTCTGACCATTCATCATTTATTACACAAAGAGGTAAAACTATCCAGTATTTTAAAAAGAAAAAAGTCCCTTTTTGTAGGAAAAATATGCATTTTCTTGTCCAATAATCTTACAAACCTTTTTAGGGTCCTGAGTCAGAGGTTAGGAACCAGTGATATACTCCACTTGATTACATATTTTTGCTTCAGCAAGAACTTTCTCATGGTACTTTCAACAAATAATGTTCTTGACCTTTAATAGTAGAGTAAAAGAATCTAAAAATCTTTTCACTGCTCCTGTTCAAAGATTTTCAACATTCTTCCTCACTGTGTTAAAGGATAATTCCACTTCAATTCAACTTGGTGTATTTCCTATAAATGTGTCTCAATGTGAACAGCTAACTCTATACTTATCACATCCATTGAATATATTGTAGGAAACAAGTATTCCGACCAACCGAGGTCTGTAAATGTAAATGAGGGGTTACAGTTAAAGCTTATTTTCTAATTTGATGCCTCAGCGGGTCCATCAAGTTCTCAGTGAGCTGGGTGGTATTAGCCTAATAATCAACCTGAATTGCCATTTTGTTTTCAACACTGAGTTACATAATAACATGGATGAGTAAGCTGTGTACAGGCTACCCAGGTCCACGGAGTCTCTTTTGGGGAAATGTTAATTAGGGAGCCTATTCTAGGGATGGTTTGTTACACATCAGCAGTTAAATTCGCTTCACCAATCATGTGGTATAACTTCATGTTGAAAACCAACAAAGGGAGACAGTAACGTCATAAAAAAAAAGTATCACTTACCTGGCCATTGCCACTCCGAACACACACCCGCCAACAGTCGACCAGAAACCAATCCAACCTGCATCCAGCTGTGAAAAAAGATAATGGGATGATTGAGGGTTAGAGCTATGAGAAAAGGCGAGGAAAGAAGGAGAAAGTAGAGTAGAGTTGCAAAGGGAAAGTTATTTAGTGTTCAACATGCAATTCATGACTATGAGGACAGATCTAGACAGGGAGCAAGTGTCTGAAGTCCGCTGAGGCCTGTCAGTCAGTGGGTCTGGTAAATTGCCAGTATAAGATTGAGGTGTGAATGTCTGTGAATGTCTGTCTGTGTGTGTTAGGGTTGGTAATGAATAATCGTTATTCGAATATTCGTTCATTAATAATTATTCGAATAAAAATCCAAGCCTAATGAATATTGTTCTAGTCCCGCGCATTATGAGACATCTTCCAGTATTTTGAGCGAGCGCGACTTCCTACAGCAGATGAGTGTAACCGGTGCTAAATCGCCGTCAGATAACTTAACGGACTATTAGTTCAGGTCAGTGTTGTGTACATCTAAAGAAAATATGTATTCACTCTAACCGCCCCATCCTTTCCCGTAAACTCACAGACCAGGGTTCCTAAACTGACATTTACACACATTTATTTATTGTATAAATGTATATTTATTTATCATTCAGATAATGGAACATATATTTTCACAGGCCGGTGCATGCTTCTGCAACTGCGTCTGCGTCTTTTCACTGCGCTGTGGCGCAGGACTCGTTGTCATTCATGCTTCCCCAACCGTTGCGCGTGTTCACCTCCAGAACACTAGGCGGAGTAACGTGTTTTGTCAAAGACGACTTCTTTCTTCTTCGTCGACTGTTTATTTACATCACTGCGGCTCCTCATAGCCCTTTTCTGGCGGACAAATCCGCCAGTTAGTGACGGGTTATACAAGTGGTCATACTTTCGGATCTCTTCTGACAACCGCTCTTCTATTTGGTCCAAATTCGTTCTTCTAAATCTTCCTTTGTTTCTGCCGGTATTATGGGGCATGAAACCGGAAATGCGACCACGAAAAGGATGTGGTTAGCAGACCAATCACAGCCTTGCGGGCTGGCGGAGGCTTGCAGAGCTTTGTCTATAGTTAGAAAAATTGGGCAACGCACGTAAGCAGGGATACATAAGCACCTAAGGGGCCCGGAAGGGCTCTTGCGCTTACGGGCCTGTGAAAATGCAGAAGCAGGCACCGGCCTTAAGCCTCTTTAACACAATTCAATTCAAGCAACAAAATCGAACTTCAGCATATATTCGAATTTAGTATCAGCAAACAGAGACTAACCAAATATTACTTCAACACGTCATTTAAGTGCACTGCACCACGGTGGGCATGAAGTCCAGATATCGCAATGGAATTGTCCATAGATTTCGAGCCGCGCACTGCGTCATGCCTTAGTGAATATTCAATTAATTGTTCAATAACGTTATGAATATTCGAACATGAAAACTCCTGTAAAGTCCCATCCCTAGTGTGTGTGTGTGTGTGTGTGTGTGTGTGTGTGTGTGTGTGTGTGTGTGTGTGTGTGTGTGTGTGTGTGTGTGTGTGTGTAACAGACTGTCTGTTCCTATTTATCCTGATAAAGACCAGCACATACACTTGGCCTTAATGTCAGAAGAAAAAAATTGTATGGCCAAGGGACTGCGGCAGAATCAATATGAGGTGAGGTGCACATATGCACACACACACACAAACACACACACAAAGCCAATCAGTGTGTGGCACCTAGGCGACAACGTATCCAAGTGCCAATGAAGGTCTTTGGTTGCCATCAATCTCCCCGAGGAAATAACTCACATTCGACCAAATTCAACCAGATGGGAGATGAGACGGCGAGGGAGCAGAATCTCAAGTAGGATCTGATGCTTTTTGTTTAATCACACTCTGCAATGACCTGTCAGGAAGGTCTATAATGAAGAAAAGTGGACTATCAAAGTTATTAAATGTAAAACTTATTCTGGCTGAGTAAGTGATGAATGCCAAACTGTTATTATATTTTATCTAAATTACACTGCAAGTGTTCTGTGTGGGCCAACCGCCTGTAACACGCTAAATACTAATCAGAAAAGCATGCGTGTGTGCCACAGTGAGGTGAACTCCACCTCCACCAAAAAATAACACCGAACTCTTTGATTAGCCAACATGTTTGATACCCAATATCCCCATGGCACCTACTGTATACCTGCTGCTCATTATATATGCAGGCGATACAGAGCCAACGCAAGGGTTTTTAAGCTGTGTTCTGTCACATCGGTTTGTGCACCAATTTAGGAAGCGAAACACAAATTGCTTGCCAAGCCATTTCAATTCTGAGATGCAAATTCTGATGTTTCATGTGCGGGTGGAGAGTTAATTAACTGCGATACTCTTAGAGCCTGGAACCCTAAAAAAGACCAGGTTTGAAGCTTAATCACGTCTGGTATATTGCGATTGTGTCAATAAGCTGGAGAGGACTGTTTTAGGGTTGGGAAAAGCCAGGTCTTCAGGCTCTCGACATATTAACGTGTTTGTTTTCGTTAATTTTCTCTGCCAGTCTCTCGTTATAAGCCATTTTCAACCAGAACCAAAAACCTCATCCTTAGCTTTATACCCAAACATGGTATTCCTACTCCACTTCGCAAGTAATCCCAGGACATCCACACAGCATTCTGTAATAGTGTTCTGTGTGAAGGCAGGGCATATATTCTGATAAAATTAAACAGTGCAGCAGAACTCTGAAAGTGGTTTTGTGAGGTAATAAAAACAGCTATCAACCTGAAAGAAGCGGGACACGTTGGATCGGCTTTGTAGTTCTATGCACTCTAAATGGCTCATCTCCATAATGGAACAATTACAAATGACTGATGATCACAGTAAGGCACCTGTTTCCTGAGTCGTACTCATTATGGTAATGCTAAGCTCTGTGCTCAGTCCTTCCGTCTGCAAGTCGAACACATTTATACACCGCAGAGCTCACTGAACAGATGTTCAAACCTCAGCAGGCCACTGCTTTTACACGATCTTTAATAATCCCGTTTCCACATCAGATCCAAAGCATTACAAACTTAAGCATTATCAGAGCATAACCTAACTCCTACCTCACCTACACAGACACAATTGGCTGAATGGATCACGGCATGTATAAGAAGAGGTAAAGGTGTTCCTAATAAAGTCTGTGGTGAGTGGAGCATAGACTGTATAGGATGGGTGACATTAATGCTCTGAAAAGGGAAGCCAAAGCATCTCAATCACTCTATGGTTACTGGCTGCAGAATAGGTCATAAACCCAGCGTCCTTCCTGTTCATGGAGGCGACATGGGTCAAACTAAAAAGTTGCAATAAAAATAAAGTGAATTTGTTGCTGTAATTGTAGTGTTTGAAAGAGTTAATTAATGCTATAAAAAATGATTTAAACATCATGATTGACAGCTGAGACAAACTTCCGATTGCTTAAGTGCGCCTATCAGTGGGAACTTTATACCACTGCCCCATTCCCTAATCAATACTGCCAAGACTCGGGCCTAAAATGTCAACATCAGGACAAGATAGAAGCCTTCATATCCAGCATATTTGACCACCGCTTCACCCGGAATTAATCCAGTTTCCTAATTATGCATTTTCCACCATGACAGATGTGACCAGAGAGCTGGATTGGCGTTGGATCCGTTTTTGGCATCTGTAGTGCTCTCTTTCTCCTATTTTTACTCAATTGTTTTAGGGTCCTCAGCTGTTGAATGGGCACATGTTTTTGTTTTCAATCCAACATTTGTCTCTTTCTTCTATTCAACGACATCTGCTCCTGCTGCCTCAAAGCAGCCATGGTCACCTTTCAGCGAGACTGCATGGCTGGCTAAGAAGACAGATGACAGAAGTACCTTTATCTTTAAAGAACCCTGAAAAAACATCTAAACTAAATGCTGTCAAAGATTTAGGGAGGGTAGAGAATACAGGATAGAAGAACGAAGAGCTGGAAGTCTATATTCGAAATGAGCACGACAGCATGCAGCATCAGACCCACTGCTGTAAAACAAAGAGTAAATATACAGGAAAGGAAGGGAAAGAAAGACACCTCCAATTTTAGGCAGAAACTTTCAACAAGGACAGATGGTGCAAATAAATGTATGTGAGGTGCATCACAGCATGTGCCAAAAATGAGCAAACTTGCATCCTTCCCACTTGGAGCTGGTAAGATAAGCGGTAAGCGATAAATGAAGGTAAGCTTTGTATAATAACAGACTTACACAGGTTACACAAAAAAAGTGGGCACGGCTCCAGTTTAATGCAACAATTATCAGTAAAGAAAAGGAGCATCCAACTGCACCAAAATGAACAAATTGTAGGTAAGCATCAGCAAATTATTAAAACGGATAAAACTGTCCTTGTGCAATGGCTCTTAGTATCACAACAATATAACAAAAGAGCAAAGGAATTCCGCAAAGCGAGAAAGTTCTGTTACTATACATGAAGCCGGGGAGAGAGGGTGGAGCGGGTTAGTTCGCGAGCTAACGCTAGCGAGCTTACACTGCAAGCTTTGGAACTACAAACGAAGTTCTGCAATCGAGAGGTTAACCCATTCAATCCGAATGGGGTACCATCGAAGTCTCAAATGTGGTCTATGGGTGCTTGAGTACTTATGAGCAGTGTTGGGAGTAACGCGCTACAAAGTGCTACTGTAATTCCACTACTTTTAGCGGTAACGAGCATGTAACAAAGTATTTTTTTTAAATCGAGTAATGCAGTTACAATTTCTGAAATTTAAATGAGTTTGTTACTCGCGTTACTCTCTTTTGTGAAAACTGAACACTTGCAGACAAGAAGACAAGTGAAGCACATCCCCCGAAAGATGGTCGAGACTTAAACTGATGTTCTGGTCATTTATTTGAGCCGTCCTTGTAACACCGTACACCTTAATACAACTTTGAACAACTTAGAAACACCTTAAAAAAAACGTAGACACCGTAAGTCTAGACATTGTGCTTCTTCGGAGGGTCGCTAAAAACATAAATCTTTTCCGTAGCGCCGTTGTCGTCATCACAGGATGTCCGCGACTCTACCGGAACCGTTTCAAAATAAAATCATTTAACATTTTCACAATAATACATTTTCACAATAAAATAACAGAAAGTAACTTAAAAGTTACTTTCCCTAGTAACTAATTACTTTTGATATACATTAAGTTGTGAAGTAATTCAATTACTTTTAAAAGAAGTAACTAGTAACTGTAACTAAGTACTAATTTTCAGTAACTTGCCCAACACTGCTTATGAGCCATAGTGAAATTCAACAAAAGTACAAATCAATATTTGTATTCCCACAGTTCAATTTGACTTGGAGAACCAACTGTGCGTGAAGAATAAAGCAAAGTTTCAGAACTATTCTGTTGCATTAGTACTTTAGTAAAGTCTTCAAACTCACCTTGGAAGACTGAATAATTTATTTATTTTCAACCTCAAAGTTTTGTACCTAAGAGATCCTGTAACATACCTCACCTCACTTCAACATACTCTTATTCTTAAAACACTTTTCATCTCCTTAACTAACATGGATAAAAGAAATGTGGAGGAGAAAAAAACCCTCTTTTGAGAACAAATGAAAGGTTTGGCATGCGCTCTGCTCCCTCTTGACAGGCGTATAAAGAGAGAAGTGTGACTGGAAGCGTCTCATCCTCCGCTCTCCTGTGTGTGATATCCTCTTAAGTAGCACCTGTTTGATGACAACCTTGAAACAATCCTCAGTTTGTCTTTCAACATACTGCTGCGTCAAAAAACCTGAAAGATTCAAACAGTACAAAGTTTTCTTTTCTTTGACCTGCACCTTAAAACCAGCCCTACTGAACTTCCTATTTTGACTATCTCAGGCTGAAGATAAAGAGGAGGCAGGCAAATGATGAACTGCAATTGATGGGGTCAAACACAAAAGATGGACAGAAGCTTTGAGTCTTCCCTCTTTTAGGATTCCTGGGAATATGACTCAATCTGTTGTTTGTACAGTAAATTACTTTCTGAACATTAAATAGGGCAAAAGCAAGTTGATGAAGCACTACAGACAAGCTCAGCTGTCAGAGAATTATCCCTCAAGTCATCTTGAGTATTTTATACATGTTTCTTTCGGTGCACTGACTTTAAGAAGAATGAAGCTTTATGTTTGACGGATTAGTCATGACACAAATGTAATGACAACATGACGCCTCTCGCTTTTATGAGGGGCAATGATAAGGTGCAGTCTTCTCCTAAATGATTGGTGTTAAAGCTGAGAAAAAAGCTAACCAAACCACCGGGAAAAGCCAAGAAGAAGAGCTAGCTCCCCCACCCGCTTCCACACACAGTCAGCAGGAACTCCCGATACTAACTACTACCAAGTGTTTGCTTCTAACCTGACGGGGTTTGAGAAACAGTGTCATGACAAACGTGGAATTAAAGTCATCGGGTTTTAGCGCTGTTCCCACTGCAGTTAGCATGGTGGTTAGCGCCGCTAGTGCCGTTATAACAGGGCTTTTTAACCGTATGTGACCGTACACACATGCCGTTAGTGCTCTAACCAGCAACCATCAGCCGGACAACTCCACTGGCTTAACACACTTGTCACATTAATCATAGAGTCGTAGTTGTGTTTGGGTTTATTGTGATATAGGGAATGAAACAGGAAGTTTGAGGTCCGGAAATGTCGTTCGCGGACGTTGGCGGACCAATCACAGCCAAGGGCTATCCGTAGGCCCTCCGCCATGCCTACGTGTAGTTAGAAAAATCAGAGGTGCACGAAAAGCTCTCCGAGCTCTCGGAGTGGGCGTTTCTCTGTCTGTGTCCGTCAAAACGGAGTAAAAACGCAGAAGCATACAGCGGCCTTTTGTCCCTGGCTTTTTTTTCTCCATGAGCTGCGCTTCAGGCCTGTGCTGATTCGTTGCCTTGACAAACCCGGAGGTTTTTTAATAGTTTTTTGCAGAAAAGCTTATCTTCACCAACAGTCACTGCAATTGCCTGACAGGTGACATCGTGGGATCTCTTTGCTCCCTCATTGATGAGGGGTCTGAGAAATGTCTGTAGCGACAGACCTGACTTATCTTGTCTTGAGCCCAGTCTACGTTGAGCAAAACACTCAACGCGCACAAATACAAAAAAAGTGGGGAGTTGCGGACAAGCCGAGACCAAACCACACGCCAGCAGAGGACAAGGAAGACAAAAATAAGCTAGGCAAAAAACATCCAAAATAGCAGTATTGACAAAGGATTGAACCTTTGGGATGGAATGCTGTTCGAAATTGCTTCCCACACAAACATTACTTGGAAACGTTATGCTGAAAAAAACGCCCACTCATAGCTGCAGTGCCAAGAAAAGGATGTGAACCCTTTTGAATCACCTGTGTTACCTGCAGACAAACACAACGTGTGTGAAACACTCAAAAATAATCGTTTGTGTTATTATGAACACACCCAGTAAACTTTCACCGATCCTAAGGAAAAAGTAAGTGAAACCATTGGATTTAATATAACAAGTAGCTAGCTACAGGTCAGACCTGCACAATGCACAGGAGGAATGTTGGATCATTCTTCCTTCAGAACTGCTTTAGTTCAGCTCAGGTCTGGGCTCTGACTGAACCACTCCAAAAGATGGATTCTGTACTTCTTTCATTTCAATGATTAGAGTCATTGTACTGCTGCATCACCTAACCTGGTGAATAATGGCTGTGCACAGCGATGCCTGAGCAAACTCTGGTGGAGGCCCACAGTGGTCCTGATGTCCGACCTTAGTGTGGGGGCGAAAGCCAAGCTGACATTGTGATGTAAGATGTCTGGATAAACCTTGGAATTCATTGTTCCCTCAACAATATAGAGTTGTCCCATCCCTGAGCTAAAGCAGTCCCCAATCATCGTTGCTTCACCATGCATCACCTTTGGGATGAAATCTGTGGGTATGAAGTGCCCTTTTCATACCACACTTAGCTGTGTGTTCCCCAACAACTCAACTGTAGTCCACAAAACATTTTTCCAGTAGGATTATGCAGTTTCGATGTGCTCTTTGGAATACTTATGTTAAGTATGAGCTGTTCATTTCGTTTTTGAGAGAAGTTGTCTCCCCCGTCAAGTCCTGCCATGATTACTGCACACACGCACCATGACTTGCATACGGTGGATCGATGAACAAAGATGTTAACCAGCTATGATGAATCTTTTATGTTTTTAGCAGTTTTTTACCCACATTGTGCCTTTGGAGTCATCTTAGCTGGACTTGTTGAAAAAGTAGTCACAGAATTAAAGCATCTCTCTTTTTATAGACAATTTGTCTGTGTACGGATGATAATATCTATTCTCAGCTAACCCTTTCCAGCTTTTTCCAAATCAACAATTTCAGATAAGACGTTCCTCGGAAATCTGTCTTTTGCAAGTAACTTTTCACATAAGCAGATGCATCTTGTTAGCAGCAAATTCAAAATGTTCAAAGTGTTTATTTTTCTTATCCATATGTCCAATCTTTTTTATTGGCTCCTGCTTCACTGTATGTATGACTTTAGAACCAGGGTTCATATACGTCCGACCTACATAGTGAATACAATAATGATGTTTTCAATATTGACAACAAGAATATAATGATTAAGGTTTCATTGGTTAAAATCGATTGGGTTTGCTCATTGAAGAGCTGACCATATTTTTTGACAGATATATACATAAAATAAGATAATTTAAAAGTGACCTTGGCTTGCTGATGTTCTTTTTATACAAACCTAATACATTAACAAGATTAAAAGCGATATTTTATTCTGTCTTGTTTGTGTGTGAGTGTGTGTGTGTATGTCTGCTGCGTACCTGACTGACTTTAGCCGGAGTAAGGACCATGTCAAGGACTCCTGTCCAGCCTGCAATCACTCCTGTGGGGACCGCATAGGCCAGCGCTACCATCAGGAACCGAAAGTTACTACGGGGGGAAAACACACATTAGACATTCACGAGTGGGCTCAGGAAAAATAGTCTTGCTTATATATCTTATGTACTGACTCTTCCAACAATAGGATGTGTTTTCTGAATGGTGTATTTTGATTGAATGATTAGATTACTTTGTTAATTCTTCTATAACACTCCCGACAACATCAGTGAAAAGACGGAGGGTTATTATGCTCAACTCTCGTTTATATGTTAACCACTGATTTATTTTCTGTAAAAAAGACTTAAGATTAAATTCAGTTTACATCCTATCTGCACTGGCTTGAGATGTAAGAGAGACAGCAACATAATGGAATGCTTCCTTCTCCTCTTGTTCACCAGAGTTTGGAGGCCTGCCATTACCTCCAGGTCTCAACTGCAAAAAGACACACACTCCTGGCTCATCTCCCTGATCCTTTCACAGAATAAGATCTATCCTTCCACGGAGTTTAGTGACACAGAGATAAGCAGCTAATGGGCAGAGCTGCCAGGATAAAGCTGAGAGGGATCACAGCATCAACATGCATCTAAGACTGAACAATACAGTCCAAAGCTATGGATTTATATAGGTTTTGTTAATGACCTCAATGCTTGGCATGGTCCTGTGTTGTTTAACAGGTGGAGTGAGAGATGTCTGATTCTTCAGCTGAAATTCTGCATTCAGTTCACTCTGGATTTAGCAATAACAAATCGAACACTTTGATTTAAATTGATCAAATTGAATGGAAACCTGTCTCCTTCTGCAGAGACAGAAAAGCTGAAACTAGTGCATAGCCAACAGTTTACTCTCAGTGACATCAGCATATTCTAAAAGTATGTCTGATTGTTTTCATCAACATCCATGCATTACACCTTGGGAGGACGGTTAAAATGTGGAAAACAACTCATGATGTCAAGGAAAGTTGTAAAACAATTCATGGATCTGCCCCCTCATATGGATCCTTACTAAATTCATATGGGCTCCTCCCCCTGATCCAGATCTGCATCTACATTTTAATGAATTCTTCTGTAACCCAGTCCTTCCATTAAGTTTTATGGAAATCCAACCAAGAACAACAAACAGACAGGGGTGATAACATAACCTCCCCTGTGGAGGTAAAAATGTTGCTTTCTACATTTCAATTACCAATTTTTCCAAACCATTTTTTTTTCATCACTAGTTAAATGTCAGAACTGATGAATCCTATCAAGTTACCAAACATCATAAAAGGAGATGAAAACAAGCGCCTTCTCTTATCTGTGATAAATGGCTTCAGGCTACAGATGTGCTGCAGGGTTTTGTTGGAGCCGCCTGCTATATCACATCAGCTCACACTGAAATGTTGAGAGAGGGAAAAAATGACTTCCATATGTTTAGTTATGTATGCATATCCTGCATACACACAGAGAGCTCACCTCTTCGGGGTATATGGCCCCTTTCCACTCTCATGCAATCCAATTACAATCACTTGGAACACCCACACTAATCACCTTCGCCCAATGAGGTGGCATGCTGATTTAAATCGGTGCCACCTCCTCGACCCTAACAATGTGATTAGAATCGCTGGGCGTCTGACAAACGATGCCGGGCTGCCAGAGCAGGCAGCAGATTCATAGATTGTTTTGTTTTTCCTGCCCTCTTTTTTTGGGGGGTTTATGGATGCTGTTTAATGCCGTTCATTCTCCACCTGCTCCGTTCATTACAATGCATGCAGCATATTGAGCAGTATAGTGCAGGGACATCTGGAGAACAATTTTGGCCTCTCCATCTTCACTGTGACTTCAAACGCTCAACACACACACACACACACACACACACACACTTTGAATTGCAAACTATGGCGGGAACTTGTCCCAAGATACCAAAGCTGTAGAGCAAAAGATTTGTTGCTGTAAACATATGCACACCCTTCCCCTTCCATGACACTGGTGCACTTCAGACAATGAATCGCTTCTATTTGCAGAATGCTTTGCTCCACATGGAAAACAAACACAGCCTGTCTCTCTGCTGCAGGCCTGTCTTGTCCTATGCAGTATGAAGCTATTTGGCCTTGGAGAGAGTACGGTGTGACAGTCATAATAGCTCTGTGATGGAGCAGCTGCTTAAGTTTTCTCCCAGTACCCTTTTCATTAACCTAACCACAACAGCGGGAAATCAATATCCATGCACCTTTTTCCAAGTCTGGAAGCTTATTTAGATAGCCAAATGTAAGCAAGCACACGGTAGCTACTGGGTAAAGAGTCGGGGCATTTTTGTTCCCCTCCCTTCCCGCTGGTGATGAAATATTTCCGAATAAGTCTCAAAGCTGGCGGTGTCATCAGCTAAGTGCCATTTGTCCTTGGCAGATGTGGCTAGGGATCAATGCATCAAAATGACAACTTCCAAAGCTAAAGTGACATCAATACTCGGGGCTGTTTAGCATTCCCTGAGACTGCGATCAGAATACAATCATAACTTTACACCATGTGTCGGGCTTCTAATTAGACTGCTGCTGTGGAGGCAGATGTGAGCAGCTGGAAGCACTCATCAAGGTGGAGATCATTAACCAGTGCTCATGCGCTGGCAGGGGGAATGGATGAACAGATACATCCACAGATAGGTATCAGGTGGACAAACTGACGAGTTGACAACCACTGCCACTGTGAAGGGTAAATTGTTGTCATTTTGTCAACTTCTCCAGATACAAACTTTACGAAACATGCGCCACACAACTCTGTGGTAGTTTCCAAACTGGTGCTCACCTCATTAAACAGAGCCGGTTATCACCCAGTTGCCACTAATCTACTTTAAATACAGTTTCTTCAATGATGTCATTATAAAATGTCCTCATAAAACATTTATTAGGTCACAACCAACTTAGTATTTAGAGCCTGCACTGAAGTTGTCCCATGCAATTTAGGGGTAAAGACCAGTGATATCAGATTAGGAATCAGTCGTTGCAATCTGAGGTCTGAGGAAATTAAAAAATAGTTCCTGTGTTGAAGGGGTTGTAGTTACTTTACTTTGTTGAAACCCAAAACAATGAGCTAAATTTGGCTAAAAGCTCCAAAGATGACTCTCTGGTGACTAATCATCAAACGCAACCCTGCCTTTTAGTGAGTAGTGAGGCTTTAATCTTTCATTATTTTTCCTGAAGTGTTTCCATTGTTGTATCTGCCTCCTGAATGAGAAACACATGGATACCGTTTTCCTCCCTTGGTTCAGACCCTGCAGGATAATTCTATTGCTTGATGCTGCTGGACTGAGATACAACATGCTGCCCAAACAGGTCACTGGAAGGCTGCCTATCAGAAGTGGAACAGAAACCCTCTCAGCTGGATGGCCTAGTTCATTTCGCCAATGTGTGTTTGTGTGTGTGTGTCCAAAGCTATGCATTCGGTTGCTATCTGCTCAGTCCCTGCCATCTATCTGAGGGAGCTCTTACAGCAAGTGAAAACAGACTATGCTGGTCAAAGGGCCTACGGAATGCCTTGTGCAATAGTCAAGCTACTACTTATTACAGGAGGACCAAGATGAAGCCAACTCTCCAGCTGCCATCACCCAGCGTCTATTCTCCCTTCTCCAACCCTTTAATCCCTGGCCATAGCCAAAGGCCTCATTCCTCCACAAACGCAGCAAAAGCTTGCTGGATAAATATTTTCCAAGTACAAAGTGGAAGAAGAGGCGTGGGATGTTGCAGAGTTAGTGAAATGTGACTAAATCATTGTCTCTAGATTTATTCCCTGCTCTTTTTTCCAGGTGGAAAATATATAAACAAAGATGATGAAACATTGTTAAAGGCATCTAACTAATACTGAGATTCAAGACCTTGTCATGATAGATTAACTCTCTCGTCCTTTAACTACATGCTCCACTGGTGTCCTGAGAGTATATTGATATAAGACATCTATGGTATAGATTCAGAGGATGATGTAGATTTCAGCAGCGACCAGTATATCAGAGCTTAGTAATTAATCCAGAGGGAACGCTGGGGTTTCTTTGATAACGACCCAAGCAGATGGTGAGTGGCAGACCACTTCATTAAGATTCCATATCCTTCTCCAGAGTCTGTCACTTTAACTTTCTAAGAAGAAGAAGAGCTTTGCATCAGCGAATCAGATACCAAACTAGACCTAATGGATTTGTAGACACAGTGGTAATAGAGCACTGGAGGTGTTTCAGAAATCTCCTGACGAGTCTGATGTTTTAAAATATGAGAGCATCTGAACCTTATTTCAAATGCACTACTGAAGTTTAACTTTTTTTTGCAACTGAGTTGAATCAAGGACAGTGACAGTTAGGCACAATGAATAAACGTTCTGAAAGAATGGTCTCAACAAAAGGCATCAGTTGATATTAGTCTTTCAGATGACTTTGTGTGTGTGTGTGTGTGTGTGTGTGTGTGTGTGTGTGTGTGTGTGTGTGTGTGTGTGTGTGGTGTGTGGTGTGTCTTCTTTTACCTGAGAAGTCTGCAGATGCTGCTTCTGTAACTGAGTCTCTGGCTCGCCGCGGCCACACTGGGAGGCATTGGTGGGCGTGATGGGAAATACACAAGGACCGCTGCAAAGAGCACGGCAATTGCTACCAACTCTGCCGGAGCACAGTGACACAGATAAGAGAGTCACAGGTTATCTTCATGGAAAAAGCAGTAAGACCAATTTGACATTATAAAAAAAGGTCAATGTGACATCTGAAAATCATCTAATACCATCCCTGGAATGAACAGAATAATGTACTAAACTAGAAAGAAAGACTAAATACATGCCCATGTTATATTACTATACAATATGGCAAAGCAATGGTTGAAATCTCATGTTATTGCCTTCAAGAAACACATTTTACAGTTTGGTTATTTTTAAAGACTGTATTTAAAAATGATCAACACATCTTCACTTCAACAATAGCCAAATATCTTGGATATGAATGCTACCATCTTGCAGTGATTATGTAATTTGGATCCAGAGTCTGCCTTAGAGCGACCGGGGGATAGAGATGTATTAAAGTCCCGTCGAACAAGCAATCAACCCATCATGACGTTTCACCCCGTTTTTATAGTATTAAATAACTAATTAAAACCCAATTTATGAACTACCTATAATGGCAGAAACCATCTTTTAACATGGAAGAGGCAGGGTTTATGACCTATACTGCAGCCAGCCACCAGGGAGCGATAACGATACTTTTGCTTAACTTTGGTCCCTGAGCAAAATTAATTTGACTCGTATTTAACTTTTTGCTTTGGTCCATGTCCCACCTGCTAACATAAGATATCATCCACCTGTATGTACAGTCTATAGTTATTTCATAATCTATCGTCTATCGTTGCAGCCATATGCACCGCAGCCCCTTTCGTTACATCATATATTGAAACACTGAACAGCACCTGCCTGTTTGTGTTAGATAAAAGTTGCATTCCCACTAACATTGATCTTTCATGTGTAGATGAAGTTAGTGCAATTTGTAATGTACTTCTCATTTCTGTAATTTTTTGTTCTGATAACTTCCAAAACTTGGTTCATAAAGTGAGCCTGCTTTGCCCTTTAAAAATGAATAACAATATTACCTTAGGTTAAACAGAAGCCACTGCCTCAATCTATTACAGCATGCTTGTTCTTTTCTTGAGCATGATTTTAATTTTCTGAGTCAGTTAAGCATAACATTCCCAGCAATCTATTTCTCGGAGGGGCAGTTTTTTTGGTGTTTGTGCAAAATTCTTGGATCCCCTCTCCTGATTGTATTTGTGTCCCTTGACAGTGCTGACATGATGTCGAAATGATGTGCTATTGATCCTCCGCAAGCTTAGATGTTCGCACTGATAGTACCTGCATACATAACAAGCTGGATCCTGTCTCGGATGAAGCTGACGGAAACTGCTGCTACCATCGCTGGGGCTTTCTGGGTGTTATTGGGCGACGGCACTACCAGAGGTCCTACTACAAATGAAGCAGCGCTTCCAAGGTAGCAGAAGAGCGAGGCCACAGCCGTCGCGGTGGCTCTCTGGTCGGGGGCAAACCACGTCGTCGAGAGGTAGGGGCCCGCACTCATTATGGTCGGGCCAGCTAAACCATTCAGAAGCTGACCTCCATGTATCAACCTGAAAGAGACAGAAAATATGCTATTTAATCTTCACTAAAACAACACATGAATATAAAAATTGCACAATCATGTTGGAAACATAAAAAGAGAGGTGTGGTAGTCGCCATAATAGCTGATATCATGAATCATAATCCTTTGATGACCATGGGTTTCTATCGCTCTTTCTCTCCATTGTCGCCAAATGCTTTCTCATTGTATGAACTGTTGGGCTAATATAAGGTTGTCCCTTGAGATAATGTGTGTTGCATGATTTGATGCTATACAAATAAAACTAAATTGAA
This sequence comes from Pseudopleuronectes americanus, assembly GCA_038501795.1. Lineage (NCBI taxonomy): Eukaryota > Metazoa > Chordata > Actinopteri > Pleuronectiformes > Pleuronectidae > Pseudopleuronectes > Pseudopleuronectes americanus. Next base: position 4,482,267 of record CM076727.1, read on the forward strand.
ATAACAACATACAAACTCAACCATTATCTATACTGCTTATCCCTTTGAGGGTTACGGGGGAGAGAGGCTGGGTACACCCTGTACAGGACCAAAATATAGAGACAAACAACCATTGACATTCACACATACGGTCAATTTAGAGTATCCAATTAACCTAACCCCAATGTGCATGTCTCTTTGGAACCTGTGGGAATGAGCTAGAGTACGTGGAAAAACCCACATAGACACAGAGGGGGAAAAAAGGCCAACTCCACACAGGTAGACACAAGTCGACCACAAGCACATGCTGCCCTAATTCAAATCTCATAGGAAATTAATTAATAACCCTGCCAGTAGACAGGATAATAATTAGGGTAGTATATTTGAAAGGTGAGACCAGGCACTCAGGGTTATCTGGCCAATTAAGGTGACTACAGGTATCAAGTTTTGGAATGAAAGTGTCTCTGAAAAGGTTGAGTCTGCATTGTGTGGCTCTATAATCACCTCAAAAAACTACTAGACTCCATTCATGAAAAATATAATACTTCTCTATGATATTTAAGTTTTCCTAAACCAATGTAACATTTTGTAGTTCTAGTTTGGAGTTTAGAGTTCTGTAACACCTCTTAAAGTTCATTTAACAACCTAACTATGACTTTGTGAAAAACAGTTTGGACAATTTTCTCATTGTCAAGGAGTTTTTCAACTGGGAAAACTGAAGAAGGGCTGAAAATGACAGAAGTGTAAACCCTGTAACCCTTGGTTTGTGTGAGACCTATTAATAACAATCTGAAATGGATCAATCACTGTTTAACAACAAAGATAATCAGAAATGGCCACAGACATGAGCCTCAGATTAGTGTATATGTTAAGTTGAAAATATACAGACACGAAAAGAAGTTTGAAAAATGTGCTGGTATAATGAGGGGGAAAATAATAAGATCTCATTATCTGCAGTGGCTAAAGTAACACGATGCTCCACAGAGAGTCCAAGTTACAGGTTCACTTGTGCAACTTCAGACTGAGCGGTATGAGACAGATTTACTCCGAGACGTCCCCTGATGGCACCAGACCCTTCACCACCGCCGGCCACCTCGAGCTCTGACTAGCCGAGACAGCCAGCCGCCAGAGACAGCGCACGGCTGATTGATTGTCTGTGAGTTCAGTAAAGACCCCATTCATTCAGGGCAGTTTGAGACGGCCCAGCAGAGAGAGAATACGAGGAAAACAGGGATAGAGGGAGGAGAGAGGCAGAGAGGGAGAGAAATGATGAGGAAGAGAGAGGACATGTGGGATTGGGCAAATTCAGTTTTTGGTATTCAAAAATACTCATTATATTTCCATTCAGATTGTAGATATGACAGCTAAGCGTCCCCGATGATTCTTACTCAACATAAGTAAGTGAAGGCTGGTCTGGGAGAACTGGATTTTTTTGTTTAATTAAGTAAATTGTTTAAAGATCTTGTTACTACCGTCTAGAATAAATATATGACCAATTAGTTAAATGAAATATATTTGAAAAGAATAAATTTAGATATACGGGTAGGGTTGATAATCACTCCATATTATCTAATATAATATTACTCAAGATTTTGGTTTATGAACAAGACTGTTTCAGGCCTTGCTGAGATCCTTAAAATATATAGTGTAGCTGCCGTGTTCTTGGCCACCATCAGCAGCACTGTAAAACCAAAACATATATCAATCCAAGTATTAGAAAATCAATCTATGTCGGGATGACGGCTACATTTATGATATTAGAGCCTGACTGATATGGAATTTTAGGGGCATATAGTAAAAAATGTCTGATATAGATATATCGGCCAATATATAAGAATGTATTCCATACTTATCAAGCCTTTATCACAAATTAAAATGTAACCATAAACTTAATTACCAAACTATAATACGAAGAAAATACAAATACAACCACTAGAGCTTGAATGAAGAACATTTTTTTTTGTGAAATGCTAAATTTAAGTGCATATTTTCTCTGCATCATTGATTCTGTAAGTACATTTTATGGATACTGATATGTCTGCGACAGGCTCACATAGGCAGATTTTTATTGGCCAATCAATAAATCAATCGGGCTTTAAATTATATATAAATTAAATAAAATCTATGTTAACTGGTGTCCAAACCAAATGAACTCCACCCATCTGATTAAATAACATGTACATTTTAATAAAAATATGAACATTTGATGCTTTTTGGCTCCACAATTTTCGATACTCTGTGCTAAAGAGACTTCTTCTAGTATAAAGGTCCAGTGCCCAGTCCTATATATAGAAAGCCATTTCTTCCAACATAAAGCAGGTATATACGTGTTCAGTTCACCCTTCTCTGTGATTATACTTCTCTGCCCTCCAACTGTGTCTAACTTTGCTCTCCACTGACTCTGAGATAAATGCAGTGGCAGAATTCAAAGTGCTGTGGTCAGTGACAGATTGACTTATATCTCCTTCCCACATCCCAGACCTGCTAACTTCCCAGCCTACACACCATCAAATACTCTGCGGCACTCTTTCTTTGTGCAGTTCTTTATAAAGTGCCCTGGTCTTTATTGCTCATTTGACTGCAATAGTTTTAAACTGGGTTCCATTACAGATTAACACACGTCCACAATGAGGACATGCAGTATCTTGTTTTGATCACGTGTGTGAAATATAATTTACATGCTTCATTTCTATACCAGTATTCTGATATGGTTGTCTGCATTGGTGCAGGCAGGATGTTATTTCACTCCTCCACATCCAGTCTTTCTGTCATTTCATCGAGGATTGAACCAGTGGCTGCTTTTACCACTGCGTTATTTTCTCCTTTTTCTTCTCAAAAATGATGAAAGACAAGCCTGACGGGCAATACAATTCATACCCCATGTAAAAACAGCCACACACTCACTTCAGCATGTTGATCATCATTACATAACACTACAATGGGATTGAGATCCAAGTTGTGACTGCATAAAATATAAACCTGGGTAATGCCACAAACCACAGCATTTCCATTTGGTGCAAGCAGAGAAACAAAGTTAAAATACTGTATACAGGTTTCTGAAAATGTGTCTGCAGAGTATGATATCTATGTCTTTACTTGTACTAAGAGCATGTACTCAATGTTCAGATGCTGTATCTTAGCTGCATACTAAAATTGCTCTTAGCTACAAACATAACTGGACACATAGAGATATTGTAGAATTATGAGATCAACAATTATCACAATGAATTTGACATTGACGTTCTTCAAGTTTAATGACAGATTTATGCTCCTGCGTGAAGGTTGTGGTTTCAAACTCTTCTTCACAAGCCAAATATTTTCGATAAAGAGCAAGAACATTTTACAAATCTGATGTGGATCCGTAATGTGTAATACCTGCTCATCATTCTGAAAATTATATTGTGATTATTGTTTGATTTCCTAGCCCTTGATGGCTTTCTTGTTAATAACTGTACACATCAGGGGCCATCAAACACGTCTTTCAACATATTTGTTCTCAAACCAAGTAGTTAAATTTCAGCACCCCAAAGCTCACATTGGAATAATTTGCTCTTGTTTGGCCAGATCAATATAATCATCTTTATTGTTCACAGATGTGGAAATTTGCCTTGGGCTTTACAGGTTGTTTTAAAACACATATCACAGTTTATCATAATAAATAATATGAGAAATAACACTCATATTAAGGGGCACCATTCTAGTGGGAAAAGTGGTTACTTACGATCTCAACAAAGTAATTGTATTTGGTACGATCAAACCTGATCCATCTAATCTGGTATGTTTAAAGAGTATTTCAGCAAAATACAGTAAATAAGCAGTGCAGGGGCTAGGAAAGTGAACGTCACTGCTCTAACTGCTTGGCAGCGCTCCATGATTAACGAGTTTGTGCTGGTCTGTCAGTGTCACGCTTTGTTTACTGCTAACTACAGCACCACGTATATATCACTGTGGCCGCACTCCATTTGGCTGGGCCAGCGTGGCACTTGTTTCGTCATTCTTAGAGTGGAGAAAACAACATGAATAGAGAGCAGGCGTCACGAGACAGCTGCTATGACACTGAATCTCCATCAGCTGATAATAACACAGCGGCAGGTGGTCAAGATGCTGCAGCAATAAATAAATTCCATCATTTCATAGCTTATGAATGTTGGATGAGGCAGTACAGTATCTTTTCTTTAGGGATTTGTGAAAAATTAGTTTTTAGTCTGAATTGATGATGTTGATACATAATGTATCTTATTTACCAGCAGCAGAGAGTTGTAGATTCAAGTGGAAATAGGAAACATTTGCCATTGTGTGTCCATCCATTATCTATATCCCTGATACTTTGAGGGGAGCGGGGGGTTAGAGCCAATCCCAACTGACAGGGGGGGAGAGGCCGTTTGGAAGCTGAACTGATATGGAACTGACACCAAACTGGAAATCACCGGCATTGTGCTTGACAGGTTTTGCGATTAACGTTTCATTTAGGCCCGTGAAGGGTCCAGATACCAGACTATTCTATGCTATACCGCATTTTCACTAAATACAAAGATTATTACAAAACCTGCAGTTATACCCAGTTTATCCAAACACTGAAAAGCAATGCAAATAAACACTATAATTTAAAACTAGAACTCAAAAGAGCACATACCTCGGCCAAGGCCAAATAGTTACCTTAAATTCAACCCAGATTATTGCACACACTCTTATATTAGTTCAAATATGCCAGGTTTCTTTTGTTTATCAAGATCCATTTATTGTTCCCTGGGGAATTGGTTAAAATATCCAAAAACTGCAAACAAATCTCGCAATGTTAAAGAAAGTAATACATAATTTCTGTATCAGCCCTGGACAGAGGCAAAAACATAACCTTCTTGCCCATGTCAACAATATCTGACCTGGGGTGACCCTAAAAGAAATACTGGGTATCATTTGCCTGAAAGATTTTACTCAACGAAATTCTGGACTTATGTGGTTTAACAAACTAAACAGGCCCAAAGTCCTTAGGTGTTTACAGTTTTCCAAACACATTGGACTTCACTAAAATGAGGGCATACATCTGAATAAAAACTAATAATCTGACCAATTTTCAATGATGGCTTTCAGCGTTTCACAGCTTTTGAAACTTTTATGTTAAAAAGTTTGGTCAGTTCTTTCAAAGTACTGGAGTTCATTACCCTGCCTGAGCGTCTATAAGACCTCAGGATGGATGTGAGTAAGAAAATTGCCTTTAATGTGACAGGTGATGAGGACAGATGGTGTCTAAGATGAGGATGATTGGTCATATGAGGCAGCCGCACCGTGGCAGGGGATAGAATGAGGGGCAGCGAGCGCTTCTTTTTCAACAAGAGATGATCAAGTTAATCAGTATTGATGAACCCTGTCGGGCGGCATCTGATCGAGAATGAGACCAAGAAGATGGTACTGTGGTGAAATCAGCTGGCTGATTTTGGTCCAACTGGGGCAACAGATCTAATTCTGCCATACAATAAAAAACAAAACAATTCGGTCTTCAAAATGGAACAACAATCGTCACAGAAATATGACCCACAGATTGTACTAATGACCAATCAGACAGTGTGAGGGACTAAGAGACACTTATTAATCAAACCCCACGTCTGGATTTAAATATATGACGGAGACAGACATAAAAAGAGACTGAGGGGGGCTTGAGAAAAGTGTGAATGCATGAAAACAAGAGATAGAAAAAGTTGATATCTTTGATTCGAGAGCAGACTTCATCACAGCGAGGTCTAATCAGTGACCACGGATGCCTGAGTGCTTATTCTGTCCCCGTCTGAATGTCACAAAACAAACTTATTTTTCAAAAGCAACTGCAGCAGCTATACACAGAATATCCTGGTAGTGAAAAACAGGAGGTACTGCTGTTTACATTACCTTTGATTTCCTAAAAATGATCCTAATACAGAAACAGAGGAAGGTTACATCATCAAGAGGAAAGTATAAAAATAAAATAAAATAATTGCCTGTCAAACATAAAAGGAGACGCGGAACAATTGCAGATCTGCAGGGGGGCTGACGAGGGAACTCAACTGTTTCTAAACCTGGAGAACTTGTCTCTTGATCAGTCGAGCAGGAAACACACTGCTTATGATCCCTCTTTTGTCCTTGAACTGCACACAATGGAAATTCTGCAGCCACTCTTTTTGTCTCAGGTCGTCTAAATCCTCATCTAAGCCCAAACAGCACTTCTGATATGAAAAAAATATCTCATTTAAGAGAGCCAGCACAGGCAGCAGCACCACAGGTCATTTAACAAAGCTCTGGCAGTCTGCTATTGTTCCATGTCCACTACTGCAAAGCAAAGAGTGGCATCTGCTGGTGATCCGAGGAGCTACATGTTCCCATCAGCATAATCCACTATGTCATCCATTAAAGCATGGCCTGAAGAGCTGCGACCTGTTCCATTTACTATGCAAATAAAGCCGAACTGTGTCAGAGCTAACATTTACTGTGTGATTCATGTTATCTTTGCGTTCACCGTGCCATCTTGTTTTCCACTTTGAAGACAGAATCTAAAGCAGCTGAAGGCTCTGCAGGGTTGCTTAGACCATCAGCTCTGCGCTGATTCTTCGCACGAGCTCTGCAAACACCAAGATCTGATACATCTTGTTGCAGGGCTGGTTTTATGAGGGGTTAGACATCAGTGTGTCAGTTACAACCATTGACAGTCCTGCCCTCAGTGAACCAAAAGAAGTAGAGGAAGAGCTTTCTTGCTTCTGTGCAGTCCCTCACTTTTGTATTTGAGCCTACTTCCCCTTTAGAGTAAAAGGCTCTGGAAGTGAAAAATAAACATACTGTAAAGCCTAATTATCTCTTATCTTATCTATTTCATGGTAGTGTAGGATGCCATGGATACAATCCACCAACAAATGACGGTTGGAGCTGCATTGGCCACACTGGAATGTTGTTGTTTCACATTGAAAATGGTGAACATTTGCTTAACAGCAAAACATTTTACAAATCTGAGGTAGACCATTCGGAACAATGTGTTATACCTCTTCAGCATGATTGGGCAATGCATTTGGATTTTATGAATATGCATTTGAATTATACTGCTGTGGAGGGAAATCATATATATTTACATTAAATGAAGAAATATATACAGTTTACCCTCCTTTAAATAGATATTTACATGAGTTAACTTATTACCACTGTGATGGCAGGTTGGGGTATCGTGGTTCAATTCATTTGTATTGTGATACCAAATTGTGGATGTTTTTAATTACTTTCGTAGAAAATCTGTATTTTGTGATCAGTGTTGAAATTGTTGCGCGTACTCCAAATAAGTCAATGTATGGTAAATGCGTAAGTAAGCTAATGTATGTAAAATGTCTGCCTTAGCTTTTACTGGAATGTTGTTGAATGAGACTTGATGGCGAAAAATCTTCTGTACAGATGTCTGATGAAAGATGGCTGAACTCCTATGATTGGTGTTTACCATCACAAACTAGAATGGCACTGAGTAGGCACATGTAGCATTCTCTGAGCTATAAATGAAAATGTTGAGAAATTCCCAATCTCACAATGTTAATCACAAAAATTCCAGGATGCGCCCCCATGATCCAGATCCGCACCAAGACTTAATTAGATATTCCTTGAGTCATGGTTATGGCGCACCTCTCCACAAAATCAATGAAATTAGTTGAGCTTTTTTTGCATTGATCCTGTTAAATATCACAACCAAAAGCAGTTCGTTGTATGGGCTGTGAGGAAGAAAAACACAGGAAGCCACAACCACATGGAGGGGAAACAACCCCTTGATGAAAAACTTAACATTTCACAGGGAAATCATAAATACTGTCTTTTAACTTAAGCCCAATCACTTACATTTGGCATGCATGGAGAAAAAGCTTTTCAGTCCATAGATGACTTTATTGCCGTAGCCTCATGAGACGGAGTGAGAAAGAGACTGAGAAGAAAAAACGATTTATCTAGTCTCTGAAGGCCAAAATTATATATTATTTGAATCCTCAAATCCATGGAATGGAATCTATGCGACTTCTGTGGAAATACAATTTCCTCTACGTATTGATATTTGATGATATATTGCCTTGTTGTGAGGCCTAATAATGGAGTCATTAGACAGATTACTACACAGAAATATTCAATGAGACTACAATTTTAAAAAGGCACATTCATAATTGAAATGACCTTCTCTGAGCTCTTTCTCTTTTTAAAAGAGGAACTCTGAGCTTATGAGTCAAACTGAGAATGACACAGAGAGAATAATGGGTTCATTGATGGCCTGTCAACGTGCAGGCTGATAAGCGTGCTGGCAGCAAGGACACAAGGAATCAGTATAGGATCCACACAATATTGAGCCGACTTACAGAATCCTGTTCTCAGGCAGCCGAGATTCTTTCTGGCTGTTCCTCTACAGGTCTAAATAAACAGCACCTTGGTTTGAATCAAGCTGAACACAGTGTGACAAAGCAACAATAATAGTGACCAATGCTTATAGTAACTATTCTCATCCAGGTGTTTATACTATCTAGTGCCCACGAAATACGTTGATTCAGCCTGCATGAAAATCTCATCAATACTACTAGAATTGCACCTAGTAAATGGTAAATGGTTTTGTATATAGCGCTTTTCTAGTCTTGATGACCACTCAAAGTGCTTCACAGTACAGTTTTACATTCACTCATTCACACACACATTCATACAGTGCATCTATTCTATGGGGGGCCAGAAGTAAGCCAGTAGAGCGCTTACTTCTACCAAGACCCAACAGTCGCCTTAAGGTTGAATAAACTGCACCTGATTGCACACATTCATAGATATCGGTCCCCTTAATGCGCTGGGATTTTTCTCATCAAGATCCACGACTTATTTTCCAAGAAATTGCTCTAATGTCAACACCCTTATCACGCAGTGTTGCTATTGGATAAAGTTAACTATGTCCAACATGCAGCTTTCACAAGAGTGCATTCGAGACATTCTCGTGCAGGAAACTTGTGTGGTAAACACACTAATAGCTAAGAAGCTTTCTTCCTGCCTTGCCGCCATTGTGGAGCTGCTTGCACCAGACAATGTAAAATTATGAATCATGTATTTTCCTACTCTGCAGGAATAAAACCCTGCAATGACATCTGAATATCCTGGTGAGTGTGCAAAACTCATTCAGGCTTTTGTCGACATGAACAGTAAACAAAAGGAGCTGTAAATATCTGTTAAGCAGTTTATTGTGGAACTGGCTGATGCGCCTAACAACTGACTACACAATATCACTGAGCTGCACTGCGAGGACAAGTTGTACTTCCTGAGGATTGTACCGTTCCAAGGAGACACGCTCTGAAGTTTGCTTCTCTGTTTGGGACAACCTGCTGCTGTGCGCTGTTCTTTTCAGAACTTACACTTACAAAGACCCACACCTGAAAAGCTAGCAGCCAGTGGTATCATCATCAGCACTACCATCTGACATCAGAAGCCTCATCTCATCATCACACTTTCCCTCCTTGAACCCCCAGCTGTTTATAGTTGAGTCTTACCTTCGCCTGAGAGGCAGATCTGTCAGTGGGATGCTCCGCAGAGCTGCTCCTATCAGCATGAGGAACGCAGAGAGGAGGAGGGATGCCCGCAAACCTGGAGGACACAAGACATGATCATAGAAGCGGAGAAAAATAAAGAATTGAAGGGGTGAAATATGGTTGAGATCACCAGTCTATATTTATAATCTAATAATACCTCCAAAGGGTGATTACTGCTAATGACTATTTCCAGTTCTAATTAACTGAAAGTGTAAGAAAATAGCCTGACCTGAAGAGCATATGCTAAATATATTCACTTTAAAATAATTAAAAGACAGTGAAAGGCAGTAAATCATCCCATTTCAGAAGCTGGAACCAGAAAACAGTTGGTTTTCTCAAGTCGGCCATTTATTTAAACCGTTAACTCTATCAAAATCCTGAATACAGTCCTGCAACAAATCCTATCTTTATGAATGTTGCAATGTTCAGCGCTTAAACACTTTTAGAGAAGTGTTAATTCTACTTTATCAGCTTTGTGGTGATGTTGAATTATGTTGAGTTACAAACACAGGTATCTCTGTTACTCAGTTGACAACCATTGAATGAAAAGAACAAAATAAAGCTCAAGTTCATGTTCTGTCAGCATGAACAGCACCAAAAACTGCCTTCTGAATATAACCAAACAGTTCAAACTTTTTATTAGACTTATTGGTTTCAGTTTGGGGACAGCGGAAATTCCACAGTTCCTTGTTTAATATCGCATGTTGCAGCATCACTCTGGAAATGTTTCTGTCAACCATCGAAGTCTCTAGTCTCAGTTTCACCCACATGATGTTCATTTAAGGAAACCATCTCCACTTCACCGTTCTCTTTTTTCTCCCCGCGTGCATTTTTATTACCACTGTTAAACATGTTTTATTGATGCTTGAAGGGAAAAACTGGTCAATACTCGTCAGTTTGACCCTGCGTGTGTTACAAAATGATCACGCTCCAGCCTATGCTGACAACCTTTGTAAATATTAAGTCAGTTGTTTGTCTCCATGTTCTGCTGCATCAACTATCCCAACCTGTCGCTCCTGCCAACAAGAATATCAGCTTTTACTTGCATTCTTTACTTTATCTGACATTTTACAAATAAATAATTACTGTAGCCATTATTTCTGCCCTTAGGTAGGAGGAACCCCCAAAGGTTAGTGGAGCATTTTCACTACTGGTAAACTGAAGCAGAGCCAGTGTACTGTGTATAGTTTGAGACTGTTGCAGGCCCTGGATGTTATGTGGGTCACATTGTGGTTTTAATGCAATTCATGTGTGCTGAATGCCCTAATTCACTATACAACTCCTGAGCAGACTTGTATGTAACACGGGTGTTACGCTGAGCAATAACTTTACAGATCTAAGGAGGGTCAATACCAGTATAACCCTACCTTAAGTAGTCTTATCATTCAAATGTTCCTACCACTAACTGAGAGCAGGTATAATGTGGAAACCTAACCTTTGCAAACAAAACACCCAAAACCACTAATCGCTGATGAATCAGAATCACAAGATCAGGATCACATGTAATTTCTTGGCAAGATTTTCACTTGTGGTCTTCTTGTTGTCAGCAGCTTGGTTACGGCGATCTCGTTGCTGTTTATGTCATCTGTCAGTTGAACTATGACGTGTCAGTCAGGTGATGCAGAGGAACTGGTTGGGTGAAGGGTGCCTAACTCAGCTGCTGAAGTCAAGTGGGCGTCTCCTTGACATCACTCAAAGGCACTTTACGCAATCTCTACTCTCTTGTGAATTTGAAACCTCTCGACAGAGAGAAGAATTTTCTCACACAAGTCGTTTTTTAACCCTCAGATGTCTCTAAATCATCTTCATGGAACAGTGGACACAGGAAAACTCCTTTACGTACACTGATTTTAGAAGTTAAAGTGATATGAGTCGTTTTATCTGCCAGCATTTTGAGGTTCATTAATATAAATATCAACTTCACCTTAAGTTGGATGGAAGCGAAACCTGTACACCAACATTAGGAGCAGTGATAAAATAATTAATGATTTACCGTCAGAAAATCTAAATAAGTACGTTTTTCAAGTAAAAATACTAACTATTGTTCTGATTTACTCTAACTTTTATTTTCTGTTTCATACCTTAAATTTATTTTAAAAATAGGTTTACAGCAAAAAAATTACACTTTACTTACAAATTAATGAACCACTAAAAACCTGTCCATGGTTAAAATTCATTTTAATCGTATAAATAAGTTATCCAGGAAAAAATAGATGTATTGAATATAACTTACCTTGAATATAACTGTATAAATTGTTTTAAACTTTACATTTTTGTAGTGCTAACTTGCCTTATAGCAATTGCCTGGCTCGTTTATAAGAGGGATTATCTGATATTGGTACAAATTAATTATGAAATAACAAAACATTAGGTCTATTTCCACTGTTACTTCTCTCTTTTTGAAAGGCTTGACACGGACAGACTTACAACACAAAAGTTTCTGATATCACAGGAAAGAACTGTGGCCTAACTCTATCTTATCTCTAATTTCTAATCATTTTTACAGGGGAACTCAACATACTGTGTTTCCACTGATATGGGTGCATCAAACCTCTGGATGTCTATGAGAGAGATGTCATGGTTCGGGCTCACAACGAGGACTCGAACAGTGGGACATTATGTACCACGTTAGAACTGCTCACCTCTTTTATCCATTAACCACATGAACAGCAGCCAGGGGATGAAGCCCACCGGGCCCCACAGCACCAGCACCGCGATGTCGGACTTGGTGAAGCCGTAAGCGAGAGCGGCCGAGTTCTGGATGGGTCCCCAGAAGTTCCACACCATCCCTTGCAAGAGCGCCAGCAGGGAGAACAGGCTCAGAACCAGCCATCTTCTCCCGTAGACCCTGCCGCTGCTCACCGGCTGTCTGCTCGCCTCCACGCCGGAGGGACCGACCAGCGGCTCCCGCTCAGCCTCGGTGCTCGAAGCGGCACCCATGGTCCTCCTCTCCGGGTGTCACTACAGTACAAATCCCGGGTTCTACGCCTTGTGAAGCGGCGGGGAAGTGGAACGACCCGCTGGAGCTTCTGTTCCCAAAACAATAACAGCCCCTTCCCTGTCACTTCGCTTAACTGCGCATACGCGAACAGAGACGGTTACGGAAGTGGAAGCTGTTGTCCTCGGCGGCCATTTTGGCTCCTGCGGCCAGTTGGCTTGGATGGGACTGTTGCTGTTGCCGCTGCGCCCGAATGGAGCAGCTTCGGGGTGAGGAGCTCAAGATGTAAGCGGGCTCCCCGCACTGTCATGTGACTTTTGTTTACTTCCGTCTGAGAGTCGACTACACGTGTAGCACAAGGTGAGTTGTTGTTTGTTTTTCAGAAATCCTCAAAGACCCCTGTTTTCGCTCACGTCAGCATCCCCGTGATGTATCGACACAAACAGGGAGGTCACCTAGTTGGCGTGGGTATTTCTTAAAGGCAGCTAACTAGTTTAATGACATTATGGTGCCTCATGATGAGAATAGTATGGTAATAAAATGGCCACATGTTTCTTTCAAGAGGACAAGAGCAGTTAGTGGAGTTAGCAAGTATGAAACCAGTGACATGAATGCTATTTTAAGAGAGTTAACTTCAGGACGGCTGCAACTAATGATCGTTTAATCGTTGATTAATCTTGTTGAATGAACTGTTTTATATTGTTATACTTGATTTTTAAAGCTTTGTATATTGTATATGAATATAACACATGTTCCTTTAATTGAACCACTGACTCCAAACTAATGCTGAATTTTGTTATAATAATGAGAATGATAATGATATACTTTTCTTATATAGCGCTTTTCAAAAAACTGAGTTTACAAAGTGCTTTGACAGCATAGCAGGAAAAGTAAATATAGGAGAAATAACAATAAGCAGGATGCAATGTGACCAGGAAGCCAGCCAACAACGTTCAGGTGGTGGGACACAAGGTAGTGTTCAAATTAATTGAATGACTATAAAGCTATGTCACATTAAATCTTCAACACATCAATGCAGTTATATGACAAAAAAAATCTATGAACAAGAAAAATGCTGTAGACAATTCAAGTGAGGAAAACATAAACAAAAAGGTGATGCTTGTTTTAACTTTAAAATCATCTGCATCTACAGCACCATCTTGGCTCTGGTATACTCTGCCCACTGCCAGTGTGAACTACAAACCATGGCTGCCTCTGACGCTATGAAACCCTTCAGCCCAGACGAGATCCAGGGGATTCTGCATCACCTGCAGCAGCCGGCAGTCTTCATGAACATGACCTGTGACTGGCCGGCGCTCCAGTGGACGGCAGAGCACCTGTCCGTCTGCCTCAGCGACAAATTGATTCGATTTAGACTCGGGAGAAAAGAGGAGATCAACAGTAAGAACAGGGGGTTAGCGAAGCCTGACCCATCAAGCAATTCAAAGTGTAGACTATTTGAAATCAGCAAAAGAATGATAGATAGATAGATAGAAAGATAGATAGATAGATAGATAGATAGATAGATAGATAGATAGATAGATAGATAGATAGATAGATACACATTAAAGAAAATACACTATGAGGAACCAATTAATTTAAAGCGATCTTTAGGTAAGAATCACTCAGTATAGAGGATTTGTTGGATGCTATTTCCACCCTTGCAGGTCCTAAAAAAACTGTTAAAATTTTTTTTTATTTTGTCCTGAATAAGCTGTTAATAAATATCATAGTCGTAGGTTTCTTAAACTCCACTGTCAGACATTATCCACCAATCTCTGGCCAAAGCCTACTCTTAAATGTAGAAATCATTGATATATAAATATGGTAAATTAATGATTTTGATGTTTTTTAGTAACATCTTTGCACAGAGCCTCTGTACTTTCACCCAATTTTCAAAGATCACATAACAATTGTCAGCGATATTGTGTAGGTCATCCTTTGACAAGTGAGCATTTACAGATAAGACCTTGTTAGGGACCTGATGAAGTATTGGAAGCTGTCACTCAAGCCATAATAGGAGTGAGGGTTTTAGCCTTTAAGCATCTGGTGTATTTTGCCATCCTAGTGTCTCTAGAACAGCTACAGTAATGACTCCTCCTGTGATGAATAACAGGGAGCGTGTCCTCTGATAAAAGCAAACTAATTAGATTTCTAAGTCTTTTTCAACAGCAGCTGACAGGCTAACAGGAGGACATTGCTCATTATTAATGCCATCACTCAACTATAGACACACTTTGTTTACTGAAACAAAAGCAAATCATTTATTTTTTCCATAAAAGTGAGAAAAAATCTCCTGCCTACATGATGATATATAGTGCTGTGATTCTGGTTTGTGTTTCCTTTAGCAATCAATCATTTAATTGTGTTACGGAATTTTCTAACAAATTTCCAATTATTACTCTTTTTTTTCCTGCTCTCATAGCCCCTCTGTTTGAAACCCATTGTTCATATGTGGAGGCCAAGCTGGAGCACTTTCTCTGCTGGACCCGGGGTCAGAGTGGGACAGATGTTGGACCTTTCTCTGAATTCTGGAGCTCAGAGTATTGGGCTTACGCTGACTACAAATACATTGCCATGTTGTTTCAAGATCAGCCCTGCATGTTTGAGGTAACCAGGCTCCTGCGTACATATTTACGTGTTTGAATTATACCATCACACATGTGGGGCATATTGACTCAAATGGTGTTACTTTAGGTGGGTTGTGGTCTGTACCGGACTCAATGTTCACACAGCCTTGTGACATTTTTGAAGCTAAGTCTCCTCAATCTGTGAACAGGATCCCATATCACCACAACAGCTGTTAACAAAGACCTGGTTCAGACTTGTGGTTCTGGCTCCAAAGTTGTGTCTCTTCTACTCATTCTGACTCATTAGCTGTAACATGTCAAGAGTGACCTTTAAAAAAGACCAGCATTATGACTGTAATCAAAAGGGTTGAAGAACAGTAACCCATTGTGAATACTAAATATTGTTTTAAATTGTCATAAACACATAGAAAAGCAGTGTTTAATTTAAATAATCATTTCCATACTATTACCCTCTTATCAGCTTGCAACAGCTTCAGCTTATCAAAGAATGAAAAATTAAATGAAAAGATGTAAAAGAGCCAAAATAGTGTCTATTTGTTATTTTATTCACGTTTTTTTCCTTTGTTTTGACATTTTCAATTAAAATAGCAAGTTTCCTCACGTTACAACTTTCTATCAGCAGCTGTTCTTGTCCCGCGTTAGGTAAAGACATAAAAAGCACCATCCTTTCTCCAGCCACTGCCACACGTTAATTTCATTTTCTTATTGGACATCCACCTGCAATTATTTCCCGTCTGTCTTATGCCTTTGAGGCTTTCTACAGGACAAATTATGCTGGGAAAAAGGCTGCCTGAAGGCTAGATTGACCAGCCTGTCATTGACAGCTTCTGCATATATGGTAATGACTTATTCAGGATGCTGCTATGATTGTTAAACCTTTGTGCTCTGACAGGACATGATTGACAGGCCAGTTTTTTGTGGAAAGATGACAAATATTGTAGTTTGGTGTCTCACAAAGAGACCTTATTGGTCACCCATAATAGAGCCTGTCAAAGCAGCTGATGAGGTGGGGGGTCCCTCTGTGAGCAGAGCTTGGCCAGACAAAAAATGACACTTGTAATTTAAAAAATCAGACGTGTGTGTGTGTGTGTGTGTGTGTGTGTGCGTGTGCGTGTGCTTGTGCGTGTGTGTGTGTGTGTGTGTGTGTGTGTTTTTTGCAGGATGTAAAGTGGTCTGACTTTGGTTTTGAGGGGCGCAATGGGAGAGAGAGCACCTTGTGGATTGGCACAGAAGGGGCCAACACACCGTGCCACCTGGATTCTTACGGCTGTAACCTGGTACTACAGGTGCAAGGACGGTAAGACGGATCATGCATGTGTTTTCTTTGCAAATAAAAAAATGTATGGTTTGCGATTAGATGAAACCGTCTTTAAACCCTGATTTTCTTAGAACAATTGACCTATGTGATTAAAATAATCAAGGTAACATAAACGGATACCCAACGTCCTTCGGTAGGTATTACTTTTGATTCTTCTTTCACACCTTCAAGCTACTTTTGGGATTCTTGATGCGATTAAGTTACAGATATCGTGTCTGTTATCTCTGTTTTGATTGAACCTTTCGAATTTAAATGTTTCATAAATATGACTTGCAAACCTTTGAACCTACTGCACCATTTAACGTATTTTTTGCTGAAAATAAGCCACACAGCTCAACAGTACGTGTTTGTTTCTAAAACATGTGTGAATGCAATAAGTATTGGACAAAAGTGAGATGCATCATTTAATATGCACCCACTCTGATGTTATCGACGGGACTTTAAATAAAAACATCACTCATTTCGCCGCCTCAGTGGTTTGTCAGTATGGCTTCAAGTCATAACAAAGGCTTTAATTGAATGCAGCACAAATCAAAACTGGGCAAAACCTGTGGCCTTGAAACTTGTAATATGGTAAAATTGTCAGTGAAGTAAGAAGTAGTGTTTTGCTCTGTGCTGCAGATCAAGGACAAATAGTGTTCAAAAATATGAAATGCAAGAGACATGCACCACCTGCATGTTAACTAGTGTTTGATATGATAATGACAACCTTTATTTATATAGCACTTTTCATCGCATAAAGAGAAGCTCAAGGTGCTTTACATGAAAATGATCTTCAAAACAGAAGCTTAATAACAGAACATAGTGAAGGATGTCGAAACAACAAACTCTTAATAAAGGGTGACATTTTTTTCCACCAAAAAAATATGGTGGAAATTAATTAAAAAGCTATGGCGGAGGTAAAAATGTGTTTTGAATATGGTTTACTGGGTGCATTACTAACTGTGCAGTCAATACTAATATCTAGTCTTAGGTCGTATACTGATTTCCAATTTAGTCACTAGAAACAAAATAGAAATAGATACATCCATAGAGGTGTAAAATATAATGACATTGCTCTTTCATGGCTGTGATAATGGTTCTGTTCTCTTTATAGAGAGTTGTAAGGGAGCAGGGATGAGGTTCAGGTTTCCATGAAGTCACAGCTGTATTTCACCAAACCAATGATAGCGGTGGCGGTTTGCTGCCCGAGAACCACATAACCAAGGTGCAGGGTAGTGTGACTGTTCACACAGAATGTGAGCCGTCTTCTGACCTCTTAGAAAGAGTTAATTTGTCCCAGGGCAGGAGGGAAATGGAAACAGACCGTGAGGAGAACTGATTAGATTCTGGTGGCGCTAATAATTCAAAAATCACCCAAAAAGACACTGATTATGACAATCACATTTTTAGAATATCTTTTAAAGTCTAGACTACATCTTTTACATGACTTTGCAAGTAAACCGCAAACTTGACTGTTTTTTGCGAGTGGGTAATTCCAGTTGTATCTCACTTTTCCCAGAGTGCAACAGTTGATCTCACTCCGTGAAATTGGCTCTCAGGTTCTTTTATTCAGTATTGATCACAAACACAATGAAGTTCAGCTCGAGCAGTTGTTCTACACTGCTGATCCATGAAAGTACAAGACTGCTGATTGATTCCATGGCATTTGCGACAATGGATCAGAAGCAATGTGAATTTGTTGTTAGAGAAAAGTGGAGTATTTTACAACGATTATTTTGTTGTTAGCTCCATCAGCTTATATCATCTCTAAGGTTTCAGAATTTTGAACTTCTGCTATTTTTGTTTCTGTTTATAATATTATAAACAGTATAAATTTCATTGACGCAATTCAGAAGATTGTTTTCTTACCCATTATGTAATTCCTGTATTTGTGTGGTTTATCCGAGTCCATCACTGTTGAAAATGTTTTCATGATCTGTCGTTTTTACTGCGCCTTGTCACAGTGCATTAAAGTTTATTTACAGTTTTGGAAAGCTGGGTTGTTGGCCAAGCCACTCAGCCTGAATTTACAACTCGCTGGGTCATTTACTGACTCCGCTCTGAATTAATATCTGACAACAGCCTTTGTGTGCTCTTTAATCTGAAGCCATATCTCATGGGGATGTTTCCTCTCTGTAGGAAACGCTGGCACCTCTTTCCTCCCGAGGACACTTCCGAACTCTACCCAACCAGGATCCCCTTCGAGGAGTCCAGTGTCTTCAGCCAGGTGGATGTGCTTCAACCAGACCTGAGAAGGTTCCCCAACTTTCAGAGAGCCAGGGCCCACGTCGTCACTCTGCAGCCAGGACAGGTCAGAGTTCTCTGACGTAGTATTTGCAAGACCTCAATAGCTACTGCACAGAGTCTGGCTCCAAATGCACAAGATGACAACATCTTTAATCTTGATTTCTGGATAGTGGGAGGAAGTGGAGATGTGTTGTCCATCTTATTATAGTCTATGGCTTACTTACTGTACATACAGCCAAAGGATGTTAATAAATGGCTAGCAAATGTAGACACAAGGATTTCTTTAAAAACGAAAACATGGCTGTATAGAGCAGCTTCTCTTAAGGTGTTTTTTTCCTTTCATGAGCAATGGTGGTGGGAATCATTATTCAAGTCATTACTCAAATTAAAGAAATGTTGGTCCTTTTAAAGACATTGTTGATACAAAATTATAAATATCTCATCCAGACTCTATTTTTGTTCTGTTAAGTTGGAAGTGGAAAATGCCTTTGAGTTTAATCATTCTTATTTGTATGGCAAACATCGAAAATCTTGCTCATATCTACAAGGTATTGAAAACCTAGTGTGAGTGATTTACTGATGTTTGATCTTATGCAATACTTTCACTCTACATTTATGAGATAAACTGCTTTTGACACAGAAGCAATAACCATCAAATATAGCTTTATTGGTCCTTAAGCTCACAACATGTAAAAGTAGACTCAACTGGGAGATTTATTTGTCGTGCCGTCCACCGTAAAAACATGATGTAAGGCAATGGTCGTGACTTGTGTTGCAATTAAATTCAGGCCTCCTCAGTTCCGGTGTTTCACCTTCAGCAGCCTGGAGGTTTTATATTAAAGGGAGCGGGAGGTTCAGCTACAGTAGTATCTGAGCGTCATCACTCCTGACATCTTATCAAGCAGAGAATTTACATAATCACTGTAAAAATTTGCCTTTTACAGACTTATGAAGATATTTAACCTTTACTTTACAGGATACAGATTAGCCTAAACCTATGTATTTTCTTTATTCAAGCTATAAATACATTTGTGTTTTATTTTTATTTATAGTTAATTACATTACTTTGTCATTAGGGTTTGTTAACGACATCACAGGAATCATTGAGAATGTTTTCAAATCAGTAGGATCACCAGATTTCTTCTCAAAGCTTTGCTAGCTAACAGCTAGCAGACCCCGGAGATATTGGGTTATATTCAGGCTCACCGTTACCTTGACTTGGATCTTAGGGTCAAAGGTCTTGAGTACTTTTGAGCACAGCAGTCTAGACCCATTTTAACATTAGAAAAGGCCCAGATGTTCCTGATAATAGCAACAATGGCTCTATTTAACTTAAGTGTCCCAGTAATTGATTTCATGATTCAATCGAATCATAAGTAAGAAGGTCAGTTTTCTGGCTTCCAGATCTACCAGCAACACTATCTCACAGCCTTTGTCACAATCAATTGGATTTACAAACCATTGAAAGCCATAGGTGGTTGTTTCACCAGACACTTAATAATACTTAAGCTGTTGACAGAATGCATAATTGTATAAAAATGGCTCCACCAATTCTCCATGAATGAATCAAGACTGCTGAAGAGGCAGAGGATCGATCAGACTCTGTTTAATATTCACTTTATGAATGGGTGAACAAACAGTCCAGGGAGGAAGGTGTATGCTGCCATCTAGTGGACAGTCAAACAAGAAATAAAATCTCACACCAGTTATCACAGGCCTGAAGACCATGAGGAGAGGAGGTGGTGACGTCTCTTAACTGTGAATCCATTTTATCTTCTTTCCTCAGGTGCTGTATGTTCCCAGACACTGGTGGCACTACGTGGAGTCAGTGGATCCCGTCACTGTCAGCATCAACTCCTGGATTGAGTTGGTAAGCAACCCCAGCATCCAGACAAGTTCGGCTCACAACCTCAAAAAAAAGAAAGAAAAGATGTCCCATGACTTTCCGTGTCTGAAATAAATAAGAGGCGCGTTAGCTCTCCACCTCTTTGCCCCTCGATGAGCCCCAGCTCCCAGATAAAGGCTCCTCTCGGCTTTGAGTAATGAACAGGTCTGGCAGTAAAAGATCCCCTGTCATTATGATGAGTGTATGTGGACATCAAGGAGTGTGTGCTGCATGAACAAAAGTCTCTGTGCCACCAGACAAATGTTAATTCAAACAGCGAGTCCCTATGCAGCTTTGCCTGCAAGGTCACAGACACAACAAAGTTTGCCTGCAGCCCGACACCGACACCGTGTCTGTATCATTCAGTGCAATTATCTTGATTGTGCACTTCTCAGAGCGGCGTGTTGTTTTGCTCGACTCTCTGTTCCTACACAGGAAGCAGATGATACGGCGAGAGTCAGTGAAGCGGTGACCAAGGCGGTTGTCTGCGCCATGAAAAGTGCCCGAAGCGACGACAACACTGACGACTGGCTCAATCCAACAGAGGTAGCAAAATTATGCCTATATTAATTAGTCCCTCAAATGAATAGCTCCACCATCACTTAAACTTCCTTGTACTTCTTTGTACATTTTTGTGTGGATTTCTAGGTTATTGTGTCTGTTTAACGTTGAGATATACAAAAGCTGCACCTGACATTGTTTTCTATGTAAAACCATCCTCTTGCTGTACAGGGATATCCTCATAGAAGACTGTATGCATGGAGGATAACAAGCTTTTAAAAGACTAAAGGAAACATATCTGTTCATATTGGCCTTCATCTCACCTTGTGTATTGTAGCCTTTGAATCCATACATTGTTATTGTTGTTCTGTCATTATATTTAGATGTATTGCTTATAAATACTTTTATGACGTTCTTAATGTGATGCACTTTGTGAGTCTGCTCTGCATTAACAAACTCTATTTACTAAAGTTTAAAAAGTAAAATGTGCATCAATATATAAAGTAGTTTATTGATCTATAAACAAATTGACTAAAGTAAGATGCACTCTATTAGTTGATATTTTAATGGACAAGAACATAAAAATGACAAGAGGTACGGAATTTGAAAACACATAAATAATTCATGAATATATAATGTTTTTTTTTAGATTTGCATTTCTAATAGAGAAATAATCCGATTTACAAATTGAATTAAAAGCTAATATTTCTCAATACGCTTGACTAAATTATCATGACATGGTATGATTCTTTCACCTTTTTTTTTAGGCCATATAATGCAGTTTCACATTTGGATGTAATAGTAGCAGTTTGTGGTTATTTTGCAGCTTTGGGAACACTCTATCATAGTTTGCCTCTTTTATGTTTCTCCAGGAAGGAGTGGCATCCCATAAGGAGAACATGCAGTATTTGAACCTGGCAATAACTGCATGTGCTCAAAGCCCGAAGAACCTCTGCGGCAGGAAACTGACCCAGGACCCCAGAGACGCCCCTCCTGCTAAACGGGACTCCAATGGACAAATCAGGAAAAACATTGATTCGATGAGGGGTTCCGCACCCTTCAGCGTTCCCTTCGGGCCACATCTCATCTCAGTGCGCTGTCAGCAAGACGACTCAACGGAAACGAGGGAGATGACCCCGAAAGATGTGGAGGTCAAATCTTCCAGGATCCGAGGAGGCAAATCTCTAGAGGACCTCCCTGTCAGCTTGGACGCAGCACCGAGAACGGAACCTGTGTCTGCTGTCAGAGTCCAGCTGGGAAAACACAGCCCTGGTTTGCCTCCGTGTGAAGCACGTGACTGTGCTGATGGAACATCTTCAGAGGATTTACAGGATTCAATAATAACCACTAATGACCTGCTAGACTGCCTGGTGCATCCTGATGTCATCTCCCGTGTCACGGAGCTTTTACTGGAAAGGCACACAGGAACTCAGAGGGCCTCTGCACCATCCTAGCTTTAATATGTGCCTGCCACACACAGTCTGCATGGAAGCCTCACTGGAGTTTAGTGAGTTAGGGCTGGAGAAAAATCCACCTGCAGATCCTTCACTGCAGAAATCCATCCTCTGAGCTTACAGTAATGGTTTGTTGTCTGTAAGACGTGACAGAGGAGAGCTGAAGATTAATGCTGAGCTTCATCCTACTTTTGTCCGACCGCAGATTGACCCCAGCTGTGAGAGGTCTCAGACCAAAACTAATTGTAATGCGCCGAGCGACACCATCGAGTGGCTTGGAACATTTCCTCCTTTTGTTGTCCTACAAAGACTAATCCTCTTTGCTTCTTCCCCAGCAAGAAATACGACCCCTCTAATCAATTTACTATGCTAATCAGCCAAATAATGCAGCATGATGTCGCTGGGATGTGAACATTTGTGCGTAATGTTTCCTGGTTGTTTAGTAATGAGCACTGTCATCGGATGGGAACAGGAGGCTGATTGTAATGGTTTGATGATTGATGAAAGCTGCGTAAGGAGCAATGGATGAAATGTTTGAATACAGTCTCAGACGAAATGGAGGAAGAGTTTGCGTCTACAAATAAAAATAAATATTATCATGTCACCAACAATTTATTTACCAAATGTAATTTCCTTTTTGTTTTCTACTGTAGCTAATTTTATTTGAGCGCCGTTAACATGCAAACTCACAGATTTTCAATTTCATAAAGAATGGATGTACCTTTTAATCTTCATTAAAAACTTCCTACAGCACAAAAACAAGTTTTAACTACGTATCAGTCTTGAGATGGTAATCTGGAAATACAAGAGGTTGGAAACACCAAAGTCATCTACGTGTATTTAATAGGGGCTTTCTGCAGAAAGGATCAACACAGGGAGTCACAAGGATCTCAGAGTGAAGATGGAGAACAGTCAAATACAATGATCTTATATAGGAGAACTGAGGACTGGTTCTGTAGGCGCAGAAAAGAGAGGAATCTAAAACACAAACAACTGATTCACATGTGTCTCCTAAGGTGATAATCAGACATACACTCCTTCCTGTGGTGGGTAAATAAGTGGCAAAGGGTCTCACCGTATTCAGGTCATAAACAGTGACGACCAGAAGTCAGGTCATAAAGCATTTAGTATATGTAGATACAGTTCATAAAATTCTTAAGACAAGGCTGCAAAAATTTACTATCCAAATACAAAATAGTTTGTCAAGAATACTTAGTTAATTTTTCTACAACAGTCTTTTAACAGAACTTAATAGGAGCAGCAAAATGTACACGTTAACCCGTATGAAACATTTCTATCAAGTATTTAAAGACGAAAGAACCAAATTGTTGGTTTTGCACGCTTAAGCATATTAAACAAATAACCGGTACAATATTAAAAAATTAATGACAGCTATGTAAACTATGATAGTGTGACAGTGAAAGAATATGAACATCCAGGCACCTAAAAATGAAGCAGCTACGTTCAGCCATCATTCATTTTAATATTTACACCCGTGCTTTTCTTACTGCAACGTTTCCAAATGTCTTCTGTGAAAAAGATTAGTATTTTATACTGTCTAATATTACAAAATATATCACACAACAGTGCACTGTAAAATTAAGTTTATGTAATTTTTGTAAGACTTCTCAGTGGCACTAGGCAAAACCTGGCTTCAATTCAACTTAGAGGGATTGAAGATTCCTTGTGAGATTTTGTTTTTCTATAGGATCTGTGTTTTACTTCTGCAGCAAAATAGCAATTGTTACATACACTGAATTTGTAATTATTGGTTGATACAATGTAAAACCACTAGTTGCTATTGTCCTTATTATCACTGTCGTTCACAATGTAAGCCGAGCCATTTGTCCTACGTTTTCTGTCAAACACAGCAGAGGGTGTGATTATTATTTTGAGTGACACAAAATACAACATCTGTCATAAGTGTTAGTTTGCAACAAATATATACAGCATAGAACATCAGACGTTTATCTTTAAAAAACAATATTGATCATGGTGTGAGAATCCACACACTGACTCTATTAAACAGTATTACTCTGGTGGACTGTTACACCTCGAAGTGACTGGAGTGTTAATGTTTTCACAAAATATATGAAATTACATATAAAACTTTAAATCACAAGAAAAGTCAAACGATCACATCTTAGTGCAACATTTTCACAAAAAGTACATGAATACAAAAGAAAGAAAGAAAAACAAAAAGAAACTTAAAAACGTCTCACTAGGGATGCTTATCTAAATCTCAAAAACGTCACCTTTGTCATGTGGCACGATTATAATTTTGTGTTCTTCCCGGTCTTGTTCAGGTGTATGTCATTGGATTTTTTCTTCATCTTTTCATCGTTGTCTTCCTCCTTCCCTGAATCCAGGTACAACTTCTCCACCTGATCAGGATCAACGTAGGTGTAGAAGTAGGACATGAAGGAGAAGATGATGCAGACGCCCAGCAGCAAGCAGGCGAACAGCAGGAACTCCTTCCACTAATAGAATGAAAAGGTGTTTAATAGAACTGAATGTCACGGAACATAAAAAAAATCTGAGAGTTATAATGTTAGAAATGCATTAAGGTAACACAAATATCTGCATGGCTGGATAAACCCCAGAGGGAAATTTGTCTTTTTATAATTTAGTATTTCCAACAATAATTAGCTATAAACCACAGAGAAGTTGTTTACCCTCCTTGTATTTCTCCAGGGGTTTTGACGTCCCCTGTAATACCCCCTGAAGTCTTACCTGTTCCAGTCCCGCACCCTCTGCCACAATCAGCACTATCACGTTACCAAACGCGACGGTGAGCAGCCAGCCGGCCTGCAGGACTGACTTCATGTTGGCCGGAGCCTGAAGGAGGAGAGATCCATTGTTAGTCAGATAGGAACCTCAGGGTCAAGCATCGTCAAAGGTTTGATCAAATGGGATCATTACTTCCTACAAATCTATTTTTTTAGAAAGGATGTTGAGGAAGGGATGTCAAATAATCTAAAGACAAGATTTATTTTCACTGCACAATTTGGGGAATATTTTGATGGTGTCAACAAACCATGCAAATTACCAGTGCTTGATTCAAACAGTCGGACGCTGCACAAATCTACACTAGGCTTATTACGGGGAATGTCCGTTCCTTGGTTAATGAGTTGGATATGTTATTGGCTTATTAGTTATACCGACAGAACAGCCCAGTGTGTTCCTCGGAGACCTGGCTAAAATCTAAAGTCTACAGGGTCATCACCTTATCAGTCAGTCACTAACCTGTGAGTAGGAGAACTCTAGGCCAGTAATGGAGAACATGACCTCTCCAGCCGTTATGAGCACGTACTGGGGGATCTGCCAGGCAATGTTCACGTTGTTGGGTCTCACGTCTTCTATCCTGTTGGCTGCAATTTTACCTGAGTCCTGACAAAGCGCATAGAGATGGTCTCGTAAGTCCGGATAACTTTTACAAATCTTTATAGAAAAGAAATGCTGTTTGTGTGACCAGCATCCTGACCTCAGTGAGTATGACGGTGTAGGAAGCTCCAAAGTCCAAGACGTCCAGGTTAAGATCAGAGCAATTCTGTGACTGGGGGCTGCAGCTGACTTTTGGGTATCTGCACAGAGGCAGGAGAGCAGTGCATGAAGGATAAGATGAATCAGATAACATAGAAAAGCGTAAGATGACAATAAAAGGCAACTAAAATCACCCCCCTATCCGCCAACCAATGTAGTTTGAGTCCCTCCAAGTGTTCCCGATATATGAATCCACAATAAACTGAGTTCACAAATTTGAATAGAATCCCTGAAGGCACATTTGATATATCCTGTTTAAAAGGTGAAAAACATGTTTTGTAGGCCACAATGAGCTTGACCTTTGACCTTTGACCACTCACATCTACTAAATTCATCATTGAGTCAAATTGAGCAAGGATTGCGGTGTTTCTGAGATATAAGGCAAACATTTTTTACCACCAAAATCAAATCACTCCATGCTTGAGTCCAACTCAATGTTCGTGCCTCATTTGAAGAAATTCCCTCAATGTTTTTCTGATGTTCACAAAACCCAAAACTTTCAAATTTGAATCAGCTGAGTGAGTCCACGTTAACATTAGTATCACATTGGAAAGGATTCCCTGGAGGTGTTCTTAGGATATTCCATTTTTAGACAAAAAAAATTGAATTATGAGTTCAGAGCGAACTTTGACCACCAAATTCTTTGAGTTCAACTTAATGATTGTTGCAAATATGAGAAAATTCCCTCCAGGCATTCTTGAGATGTTACCTCTTGAAGAGGCCAATGACAGAAATCTTCACTGTGAGGCTGAACTGATTTACAGGAGCTGGTTAAACAGCAGGTAGAAGAGCGGTGGCTTTGAGCTCTTTCTGCTGATTTAGAGCAGATGTACTCACATTCCCCGCTCCACAGCCTTGTTTGGAGTGATGCTGTAACCGGGGAGCACCTGAAAAGTCACGTCTCCCACAGTTAGGTTCATTTCTGTTGGCTGCGTGTTGAGAAACCTGTTGAATTGAAATTTTAAGAACTGATTAATGTAAGGTAAATTGAGCTATGATAAAAGGTATATTTTAAAAATGAACATTAAACAAAGTTTACCTCAGAGAAGGATTCCCATTTTCATTTTTGCTAATGGAGTCATTCACCTGGGTGATAAATAAACACACATGTTAATAATAAAGGTTTCTGACAATAATATCCATTTCTGTTGTATGAATTTCAGAATACAGTTCTTTCAAGTTTTCCTTCACTGCACTCACAAGTTTGCACTGGATTCCTGTAGTTTGGGAGAAGATGATGAGGGTGTAGGCCATTTGTTGTTCAAACGTCTGGTCACACGGTGAAGCTTCTCCATTCAAAGTGACTTGAATTGTCAGGTTTTTGCTGGACGACCCCAGTGGAAGTGTTTCATATTGAGGAGGGTCCTGACACAAAGAGATCTGATGTTCACCTTCTTTACAATGAAACAGGGAAATTAATTTCATCACATATATTGGAGGAGGTAGATTGTGGTCTCTGCTGAGTTTTTAACATGTAAACAGTTTTTGAAGATGCAAAAAACAGACCAAAACCCAGAATATACTTTATAAAAATAAGTGTAAAAACCTGAAGGTATGGGATTGGCTCTTTAAACAGGTCACTGCCAGGAAAATCCACCATGACATCACCTCCTGCCAGGTTTAAGGTCTGCACAAGACATTTCCCTGAAGGTGCAGGATCCACCACTGTTTTCTAACAGACGGAGAAATCAAAGCACCACACTGATAAACACCAGTGAACAAACTCTTATTATAGCAAGACCTTGTTATTATTGTAAGATAAAAACTCATATACCATGTTATATAATTTACTGATATGTTATATTACAGGCATTACGGTGGGATGAGAGTACAAGCTTCAGTGAATAAAGATGTAAAACTCGTCCCAACTTCCTCTCACTGCATTAAAGTCAAACTATTCACGATTCAGACGTACCACGACGTTCACCTCGACCAGTGTGGCCGCTCCGAATGCCAGCGCAGCAAAAACCATCCCGGCAGCCATTTTCTTTAGAGGCCTGAAGGCAGAGAGAGTCATTGACATACAGTTACACTTCCTCCATGACTCCACACATGGCCGTGTGCTAACTGTTTTGAAATCTGAATGATTTCCACATCAGTGTCCTTATTGACCTTCTTAACAGACTTAATTCCATCTGTTATAAATGTATCCTTTTCAACTGGCGCCATTCTCTAAAAAACATGGGTAAAAGGAGTAATTATGAAAGAGCCCAGTGCTATTTTCACATGAAAATCCACATTTGTACTTTTAAATACAGTTTTAGTTTCTTTTCCTGGGAAGTAAATGATGAAATGTGATCATTTATTCTACATATTAAACCATGTGTCCCTGAGTAATAAAGTAATAGTGCTATGTATGTGTGCACCTTCATTTGTTATTACCCCTCCAAGGCGTATCCCCACATATAAAAGAAAGTTCATGTGGCTCATTGTGCAGGTTGAAGAGGCCTTTTAAACACTCATGTCTGCAATAAAGTCCAGAGGGTCCAAAACAACAGGTGTCGACTCACGTGAGGTGGATTCTGCAGAGGCCAATGAGCGGATAGATGATGAGGTCAAAGATGGGCACAAAGAGTAGAATCAGCAGAGCGTTCATCATCTAAACAGCAGGGAGGAGGAAGAGCCGTTTTAACTGAGTCTGTAAACGACTCATAAAAGCATAAAGGTTGAAGTAAAACAAGAATAAAGACAGATTCTACTTTGCCAGAAGGAAAGATGGTGGAGATAAAGAGCTGTAAAAGTGTTTTCATGAGGACAACAGCATCACTCAAACATAAGTCAGATTTATTGGGCTAAATGAGACGTACTCGTGTTTCATCCTTTCTGGTTGTAGGAAAGGTTTTCATTTTAATTATAAATCAGTTATTCACTGTTGCTAAGCTGCTTTCAGATATGCTGTTGATCCGAGTTTCACCAGAGCAGGTGTATGTGTCAGGGCAAATGTGTCTGAGAGAGAGTTCACAAAACAGTCGTTCTCAAGATCAAGAATGAACTTTACATCTCTTGATTGAGCTTCCATGAGACAGAATATATATGATACTATATTAGACAAGAAGGGATAGGATTTATAATTGTATTTGTCATATTGGTACATTTTGTCATGTATAAAGGAGAATGTGAGAACTTGTACACAAGCTACATCCCAGTGAACGCAGGAGCACATACCTGCATTTGGTCCGGCTTGATAATGAAGGAATCTCCCTAAATAAACAAAAAAAACTTTATTTTTGCTTTTAGAGCACAGATGCCTAAACTTTAACTCCATAAATCTGATGAGCAATGACTAAACCCGAACAGTGTTTCTCAAGGCCATATACAATGAAATTCACTGGAATAAAATGATTCCCGAACGCAGTGAGGATCTGATTGCACAAGCTGAGAGCTTGTGCAATCAGAAAGATGTCACAACCAATTGGTGCAATAATAAAAGATGTTATCAGATTTTTTGAAAATTTTGATGCCAGTGTTATTTCTCTTACAACAGCCATGTTCATCCTCGTGGCTTGAAGCGTCCAGCGGGAACCCTGCAATTGAAAAAACAAGAGAAACACTGACTGTGACAGACGACAGACGGTTCTGTTTTTCTGGATAAAGGACAATGATAAAGAGTTGACAAACACTCGCCACATATTCCTGAGAAAGACAAAGGTCTGTGGGATTGAAAAAATCGTTTTAACTCAAGAAGAGTGAAATGTGAGAAAGCTGAACGTGGTTTGAGGTTTTCTTTAATCACAAGGTTGTGTTGTGTGTGCGGTCAGAGGAGAATAAAACAGATTGTTTAGGATTCTATAAGAGAACTGTCACCAGGCGTTTTGACCTTGTGCCGACTGTGACGACTGGTCAGGTCTGTACGACCAAATTAATCTGATTCTTGATTTAACTCTGAAATCTAAGTAATGCCTACTTCAAATGTTTAAAAAGAAAATGTAAAAGTAAATAATTAAATTTTATTTATCCAAATTACTATTTTGGTTGTATCAAAGCTACTAAAAATGTCTTTAAAAATGTAATAAACTAATGTTGTGGCTGTTGTTCATACGTCTTTTTTTAGCACATACCTGCTGATCGAACAGAGCCCAGAACATGGGCAGTGGGATGTAGAGCACCAACACCCGCAGCACCATCTTAATCTCCTGGATCAGACGCTTCTGTTAACACAGAGAGCCAAAGTTTGGATGGATTATTGATGCACAGAAACCACAAATGCTCTTTTGACTTCTTCCAAGAAAAAGACTGTGGGGCAGATACAAATCTTGAGGTTATAACAGTCGCCCTTCTGTTACCGAGTACTTCTCCTCAGCCCAGTCCAGCCAGTGCTTCCTGTTGGGGACATCCTTTGAGCTCCTCCAGCGGCTCTTGATGGCAAACTGCAGACCCAAATTAAATAAAGGACATCAAAATGGTAATGTGGACACAGGGGATTCATGGCTACATTACACCACAATGATTATTGACAGCAAAGACAGAGAAAATTGTCTGATCAGATTGGAGGGAAAGTGGGAGATGACTCACTCCAATGCAATTGCAGACTTCCAACAGGATGTTTCCCTGGGGAGGATTCCTCTTGTACATCCCGCTGCCAGCAATGAAAACAACTGCCCAAAGACGGATGGAGAGCCAGAGGGGCGAAGTAAACCGTTTATGTTGGAGGTGAAAATGAAAAGAAATTCAAACATTTGCTCTATTGGCTCCATATCGGCCAGTAATAATAAACCCACAAATTAAGATGAGATACAGACTTTAACTTTTAAGGATATATTTTTTTGCTCCCTTACCCTGAAACGGTTCAGGGTAATAAACACTTCACTTGTGGTAAACACACTTCAGGCCTCCGAGGCTGAAGCCCCCACTTTGTCTCGCCCTCGCTGTTATGTGTGCAGGGCCTCCGCAGAGCTGCAAGCACTGTTTGTTTTCACTGTGAGCCTTCAGCCGAGCGTGAACCACACAAGGATCAGTGGTGACGGGGATTCACAGACAGAGACAACTGAATGTCAGGACGTATGTGGCCCAGCCTTAAACAACAGGAAGCCCAGACTGGACTTCACACTGTGCAAACACGATCTCAGCCTGAAACAAGCTTCGATCCTGAAATGTGACACTTAATTAAACAGTTTTATGATTGAAATGTTCAAATTGCAGCTTGGAATTTTTTTTTATTTCCTGAATGCATACAAATTAAATGATTTAATTTAGGAAGTCCTTCATTTCTAAGAAAGAAAACGTTTTCTATAATACCACATTATTGTATCTGTAATCTTTAACCAATGACACAATTCCAGGCAGTATGTTAAAGATACAAATTTATAGAAAGTTCTTGAACAGGTTTTTCACTTCATAAAATGTATACTGATTATTTACCTCTTATCTCATATATTTACTGTTAGGTTTTTTATTGGACTCATTTAGCTCGATACTAAAGCTCAGTTGAGCTCAAATTCAGCATCAGTGAACTCACATGCTCACAACAATGACCTTGCACTGTTACACTGATGCATAGCAAGAAATAAACCTAGTTTTATAGCTGAGTGGTCATAAACCAAAGTTAAGGACAAATTCAAAATCAATAAAACAATCGGATGATGGTGCGAGATGAAAGGTCAGAGCATCACCAGAGTGGTTACAACTCAACATGAGGTAAACATGAACCAAATTGAATGGCTGTCCAATAGAGGTTGACGCATCTCACTCGTAAATGTCATCACAGTCTTTTACTCTGCCAGGCTGAGAGTTAAACGTCCTCTACTACGCTGATGACACCTGATTGGTTGTAGCGGTCGGTTGAACACTCACCTAAAGCCACGATCATCAGAATTGCAGGAACCCCGAAGGCCAGAGCGTAGCAGTCGCCACCGAAACACTGCACATCCCCTGAAGGAGCAAATCCAACATTAACGGCACCGCCCGGATCAAAGTGTGGACGGCAATAGGTTCCTCAGATCAATGCTCACCTCTCAGGATGGGTGTGATCACAGTCGACAGGAGGCTTCCAGCATTAATTGACATGTAAAAAATGGAGAAGAATTTCTGCCTCTCGGTGACCTGAAGGTGATCAACAGAATCATAAGCAGTAGCCTTAAGTCAGATTTTTGGTTAAAATGTTATCTTGTGAGATTCAAGAATAGGTTCAAAATATGATCTGAAGACTGGGTGTTCATAGCATATCTATTTTTGACCTGTTTTCTGCTACAACAATGATTAATAAAGCTACAATCATTAATTTAGGCCGCTAGAAGACCCGAAGAACAAGCAGACACATACATACATATGTATATAGACACATCCATTAGGGGCAATTTAGGGGTTCGGGGATTGAACCATCAACCTTCTGATTTGAGGACTCCTGAGCTACATCCGCTAAAATGACTTGTACTGAGTCCTTTCACTTAGTGCAGTGTATTGTATTGTTTGAGTAGGGTAAACACAAGCCACACTAGTTCCATTGCTTCGCACTAAAGAGAGAAAGTGACCCACGTGCTCCTCGTCAAACTGGTCTCCTCCGAATGCTGCCACGCAGGGTTTGATTCCTCCGGTGCCGAAGGCGATGAGTATAAGACCGAAAATGGACAGACCACTGCAACACAAACACACAGCTAATGCAAGATGTGGAAATTCATGATGCACATTCAGTTAGATGATCATAAAGTAAGGTGAAATATTTATCCTTTACACTCACAAGGGGATTTCTTTTGTTTTACTGTTTTATCGTCAATTGAAAATCTTTGGGTTTTGGACAATTCCTCATGTTTTCTGAGGACATGTGGTGAGCGATTTTCCTAAATCAAGACTAAAAAAGTCAGTGAAAAAGGTTGTTTTAAAGACCTATAAGAGACACAGATCCAAATGACTGATTCAGCTGGAGGTAACTCACATGTGCACATCGGTGTTTCCCACAACGGGAATGGCTCCGACCGACTTGACCACATGGCCGATCACATAGACGATGGAGAGGTAGATGATGGTCCTGTTGGCAGCAAACTGTGATTAAGTACATTCAGAGCTGCACTCTTACTATTATACTAGATCTGTGTGTATATGTGTGTGGTGTGTGTGGTCAGGGTGATTCATCTAATATGTAGTGTCACAAACTTTAGACAAAGCTTTGAGGTTAAAGGGCTGAACTACCGACATCATCAACTCCATTTTATTGGGAGGACAGACTGACACATAGCCCAAACTTCTCAAGTGAATGTAAAGTTCATGGTAAATTATCTCATTGCTCGACACCAGCATGGAGTTGGTGGTGGGCTCACTTGAATTTTCCGAGCCAGGAGTCAGCGATGAGCGCTCCCAGGATGGGTGTGAAGTAGCAGAGGCTGCTGAAGGCGTGGTAGACTGCGGTGGAGAGGTCTTTGTCCCATTTGAAGTAGGTGAGGAAATATAGCGTCAGCACGGCTGTGAACAGACACACAAATATTAGCCAGGACCCAGTATGACACAAAAACATTAGCCGGGACCCAGTGTGGCAGACGGACCTTACCCGAAACATGAATAAAGCCATTTTCTCATCATTAACCGTTGAAGTCAGTGATGAAGGAAAAGACTTGAGGAAGCTTTTGATCTTCAAAGTATCCAAATTCAGTATGACACTGATGCCGTGTGTTAATTTTAAACAATTGTACCAGATATTGGCTGTTTTTCATGGGATGTTTACATGTGTTTGTGTGTTTGTGTGTGTGTGTGTTGTGTGTGTGTGTGTGTGTGTGTGTGTGTGTGTGTGAAGCAATGGGACAGACATGTGAGAGTAAGTGAAGTCATGTGAGAAGACGTCGGCCTTATCAGTCCATCACCATAACCTCACTGACTCACACTATCTAATCGTCCAAACAATCTGACTGAGCATCACAAGTTATGACAACTTTACATCAGAGCCTTTTTATACAGTTGTGTTCGCAAACCCTGAAGCTTCTCTGCGAATATGGACTCCTGCTCTTCATGTCTATCTCTTCCCCCACATGTTGTCCAGACAGAATTTCACATACCTTTCATGCCATAGTAGGAGAAGCGTTCACAGAACTCATTCACCACTATGAAGCAGATGCTGGTCGGGTAGTTGGTCCCACATAGTTTCTGAAACAAAGGGTGGAGTTTGATGATGAGATGGATGAGAATTATCCATTTTTTTTAATATACTTTAAAAACAAAGCTGCTTATTCCATTAATAGTTTCACTGGCTCTAACTGAGAATGGATCAATATTCTAACATTGAACAGGAGGAATGCAGCAAATACACACACTTCCTGTTAGTCTGAAATACGCAAGTTAAACATTGACCAGTCTTAGAAGTTGGACAAATTGAAAGTATCAGATATGATATTGCTCAACTACAGTGATTCAAAAAATACATTTACTCCCATTATTCTGTTAAATAACAACATTTGATTTTAGCAGTTAATATTAACTAGATGATCCATTTTAAACTTACAACTTTATAAACTTGTATATTGTACTTTGATTCAACTTCATGTTGTTGCTTTCAGGTTTATTGTAGAATATTAAATTATACTTTTTACTCAGTGATGTTTTTTATCAACAGATAAAGACAAAATAAGCATTATACACTTGAATTAGTGATACATTGGCATTTTTCCACAAGGCCAGAAATGACAGTTGAGTAATCAGTTCATTCCCAGGGAAATAATTAGGATGGATTATTCATTCAAGACATTTATCAAGCAAAAAAAAGATCCAGCTTCTCAGCGATGAAGGTGACTTTTTACATCATTATTTCACTGAAAGATGTAAGTATGATTTTAGGCTTAATGGAATTTGCTATTCTCAGGTAATCAATTCATCAGTTAATCTAATAGTTCTGCCTCCAGATCACAACAATGAAGGGGAAGGTAGACAGATCAGGAAAGTGAAAAAGGAAATAGGGAGATAGATGATTTGCAACAGCTCTAAATGAACCCTCTCTAAAAAACCTGTGCAGAGATGAAGCAAAGTACAACAAGAGTCTGCGCAGATTATAAACTCTGTCATTTCTGTGTTTTCAAGTCATTAGCTGTGGATCTGACCGCAGAGAGAGTTCATCAGAAACTCTTAAGTGTTAAAGGGTTTCCCGTTGGAGATAATGCACCAGTTGCATCATCTCACCAAAACGTTATTGCCGCGATTCAATGGGAGCTGGTCTGCAGAGAAAATTACAATCTGACACTGTAACACACAAACACAGACGTGGGGGTGGATTTGACGAATTTGTAATTCAACCGTTCAAAACATTTGAAGCTCCCTCTTCTCTCTCCATGCGTAAAATCCATTCAGCGTATATCTTCCAACGGTGGATACAAGTGATTCGATGCAACTTTCCAAAAACCAAAAGACACAATCACACAACGAGACTCACTACACTCTCTAGAAAACCACATCGGGTATTTACCTTGGCCATGGTGCTTTCTTTGCTGAAGTGATTGTGGATCTTTACTGCTGTTGCATCGGGGAGATCCTGAGTAACATCCAAGTCCGTCCCACTCCGCTCAGCTCCGCTCCGCTCTGCTCAGTGGGCACCAACGGAAAGCCATCGATCATTTATGCTCTAAACGAGAACTTCAAGTTAATATTCCACCACTTACTGCACTTGAGCACAGCACACTGTTGCTGTGGGGAAACAACTTCAGACAACGTCAACCGCGCCTTTTACATCCAACAGTTAGAACTCACTGTGT
The DNA here is from genome assembly GCA_038501795.1 of Pseudopleuronectes americanus. Lineage (NCBI taxonomy): Eukaryota > Metazoa > Chordata > Actinopteri > Pleuronectiformes > Pleuronectidae > Pseudopleuronectes > Pseudopleuronectes americanus. Next base: position 4,517,903 of record CM076727.1, read on the forward strand.
GTGGAGCAGGAGGTCCGTTAGTTTGTTGGTTGTGAAGCTGGAGCAGCATCAGCAGTCCTGGTTGGACAATAGAGTCGTTGTTAAACTCACCGATCACAACGGGACCAAACTGACTGTTTCCATAGGAAGATGAACATAAACGCATCAGTGAATGTGTGTGCGTGTGTTTGAGAGAGAGAGAGAGAGAGAGAGAGAGAGAGAGAGAGAGAGAGAGAGAGAGAGAGAGAGAGAGAGAGAGAGAGAGAGAGAGAGAGAGAGAGAGAGAGAGAGAGAGTGTGTGTTAGGGTTAAGATTTGGTTTAAGGGTTATTTTTAGGTTTCAGTTGGGTCAAACAACTTCCCACATCATCACATATTAATATATAACATGTGGTTATTAGTTCGTGTGTAAGGAGCAACAGAGACGAGTTTTCACAAACACACACACACACACTCCTGCAGCAGAGTACGAATCAACGCAGTGTTTTAACTTCACTGATGCAAAAGAAGCGACTTCCCGTCTCCCCTGGAACATAAATATGAATTCAGCAGGTTTTAATAATAAAGATTTAAGTAAGTGTGAGGATTAGAAAACATCAGGGGAGTAATGTGCCTCAGTGCATTGGTGCTGCCAAAGGGGGCCGATGGGGCCGGGCGGGGGCCCCTCGATGCAGCAAAGGCTGTAATCAGAATTTGTCCTTTTAAGTCTCAGGTGCAGCACACTAGTTTAAACTGAATGAATGTCAAATCAGTGAAGAAATAGCTGACCACTGTCATAGAATAACTGCTGTAGTCAGACGTTTTAGTTGAAAGTCTTATTTAGTAAATTACAGCACACTTAAAAGTAGTAAAAGTATTTATATATCATATTTGTCTGACTGATTTTATTATTAACTGATATTATTCGGGGGTATAATTTTTCTTTTTTTTACCTTTTCACTTCGGTTTTTAGTCTGAAATATTTAAAGGTGACGACACACGACACCATCTGATACAGGCTAGCTTACAGTAAAAGTACTTTTTTGACTGTTTATTACGTGACTTTTTCTCAGGCTCAATAAGATTTATATCTTGGGGTGTGTATGGTCCTCTCTTAACTAGGGAAATACATAGGCTTGTTTAATATAGTAATTAGGTTAACAATAACAAGCAAATAAGGCCAAAATATGTACAGTTTTGAATATCAACTTATAATTCCAACCATTTGGTGAATAGTTGTTGTATTTGTACAGAAAAAAACCTTCTGAAATCAAAAAAGAAACACATGATACCAAACCACATCATTCCAATCATGAATTTGGTCTTTTAATATCAATAATTTAAACAAATTACATACTGTGCACATAAATAGCAATACAGCAGAAGAGTTTAAAAGTTTACAAACCCCGGTTACAACCTCCCAAAACATGTCATACACACATTTAGACGTCTTCATTCAAACCTCTGAAATTAAGAAGAATGTTGGTGGCATGGGGCCTCATTCGGGGGATTACTGACCATGGTGTCGTTGCAGTCTCCTAAACTGAATGTATATTTAGGGGGATTCTATCACACTTGTCATTGCTGTGGACAAATGTAACCAGCCACTCCCTGGGGCCCCCGTCTCAGCTCGGGGCCCCAAGGCAGTTGCCTGTTATGCAGACCCTGCTGGAACACTCCTGGTTGTTATTGAAGGGTCAGTGTCTTAGATTCACCACAGGGAATTGTCCTCACAGCCAGAGAGTTTCTAAGAGTGAAAATTGCCAACTTCTATTCTACTTGGTATAAAGTAGCTCCTAGAGAATCTATAACATTGCTTTATATTTTATAAACTCGTCATGTTAAATCAGTAAACTCTGTAAGGTATCGCATTAGGAAGTAAATCAACATTTGAGGAAGTGAGCCCTCACTTTTCCTGTCTGGCACTGTGTGATACTACATTTGTGTTACATCCAGACAGGTGTTGAGACTTTCTCCTCCAAGATCACATTGATGAGGGACACTACAGATAATGATGTGGCATTTATGGCCTTCTGGGGCCCGGACAACATGGAAACCACTAAATGTGGCCTAAATTTTCCAGAACCAATGTAGGGCCTTTTTTCTGGTAAACACTTGGTAGTCAAAGCACGGGGGAATCTGAATGTGAACCGAATGTGACCCGTATGTTTAATGGTGACTGTGGCCCAAATACCACAAGACTAATTTGGGTCAGAATTGGCATCTTTGGATGACAAGGTTTTGCTTTCGCTCACTAGTGGCCCAGATCTGGCAAACAGACAATAAGACGACAACACCTTAAAGTGCCATGGACCTCCCCTGACGGCCTTCTTTTCTTAAAGCTCTGCGAATGTAAATTACATCACAGCTATCAAAGCTATAATTTGCATAAAGCCTGATACCCCTTTGTAACAGTGATGGCAGACAGCAGACGGTCCTGTCTGCTTTCTGTTTTGTTTCCTGTCTATCACATTGTATAAAAACCTTTCTTTTTAACTTCTCGTGGTTCCACTCTGAGCCCTGTTGCTGGCTGTGTAACCCTCTGCAGAGCTTGTAATTAAAACTCTAAGGCAACTCAGGTCGGAGAAAGTCATTATTTCAAATCTCATGATACATTTCCAGGACAAGTCCTTTTCTAATTATGCAGCCTAAAATAAAATACAGAAAAAAGGAAACGAACAAATGAGTAATAATCACACAGTCACTGTATATATATATTATATATATATATATATATATATATATATATATATATATATATATATATAAATAAAGGGAATTGGATGAGCACATTGATAAGATATGTAGTGTCATAACAGTCCACGGGAGGGCAGCATTCGTCCACTGCTATTAAGACAACTGACAATAACAACAAAGCATTTAGGAAAAAAAATATAAGTCACAATAAGATTTTCAAAGTAAGTATTATGTATATATTACTGCATACTTTACCATTTAATACAAACTATTTGTGGAAACGGGCCCAATTAAATATAATTAAGAAATGTTTATCACAGAGAATTACGAGTTATTTAGATTTGATAAAAAGGTATTTTGGGGTCTTTAGTTGTAAAAATATGATGAAAATGTAGGATTTTTTCAACTTTTATTTTTCACAGCGTTTTTGAAAAAGGAAAAAACAATAAAACGCATGAAGATACAAATAAATGACTTTTCTACTTCCAAAGAGCATTTTGTTTTCACTGTGTTGCCTAAAACGAATCATCTTGAAATAAAAAAAAATATGAGAAAAAGGTAGTTTTTACTTCCTCTGTCAACATCGTTGAAAAGATATAACTAACGATGGTAGATAACGTAGATGGTAGATAACGTAGGCTCATAGCGCTGTTTAAATGTTCCTAGACACTTAGGTCGGTATTTATAATAGTGCATAGAAATTTGTGGGTAAACTTTAATACACATCATGCATGTTGTAAAAAAAACTCAAACGTTTTGTTAGTTTGATGTGTAGCACGCTGGCTACAGCTGAAAAAAAGCTAACAGGCTTATCATGCTAATAACTTGGAACATTTAGCAGCTGGATGGACAATATCTAACTTAACATTCCACTTAAACTCTTTTAAATATAAGATTAAAAAATGAACCTTTACAATAAAAAGTCATGAAATTATTTAGATTCCCACCGATTAAAATTATAACTGTAACTAGATACAGTTACTTATACTTTGTAATCTCAGTATATATCTCTATGACATCCTTATGTTCTGTTACCCACAATATACACACCAACACACAGACACGCACTGTCAATCCTACCTTCACTGTCCTGCTGCTGGACATAGCACTACAGATTCAAATGTGGATTACTCCGCCACTAAAAGTAGACCCAGCACATGTCCACTGTTTGAGTGTCGTTGCAAGTTTCCCAACTTTTTTTGGAAAAGTTAAAATTTTAAATCAACTTAGTTTTAAGTTGATCTGATAGTTTGAAACTATTCAAAGTTTCTCACAGGGTTTGTGGACGACAATGAAAATATAGAGTACCAACAGATTTGTGCTGAAGATGTTAAATTGATGTATTTTTCTGTTGTGGGTTAGGGTTAGGAAATCTCACTCAAAGTCAAGGTCTTCATATTCTTCCTGCTGCTAAGCAACATCTGAAGAAAACGGACAAAACTCTTTACACACACACAAGGTAAAAGATTCCATATTTACATCCATAAAACTTTTAAAATGTCTATACCCACTGCATTTTATTCTTTACTGTTCAAGCTACTGCTCCACCCAGATTATATTCTAAGTCAAAGTTTTGGCACATTCCACGCAGCCAGTTTTCTGTATCTGAGCAGTGGTGTCCGGTGACAGGGAGGCGACATCAAGTGAATACTGAACCAGCTCACAGAGAAACTCCTCCCGCTGCTGCCCCCACGCTCGCCTCCTCCCTCTAACGCCTCCTGTCCAGAAACTGCAGGTTGATTGGTTTAGCAGGGCAGAGCAGGGTTCTGGTGATGGGCTTCACTGTCTGTCCAGTGGGGTCCGGCCTCACCTCGTATCGCTTTATCAACTTCAAAATAAAACAGAGAAAATCTTTATCAAGCAGAAGAAAGTTTTGGCTGGAATGACTTTGTTGATGTGAGACAGTAGAGTTCACAGTCCACGTTAGTGTTTATGATTAACAACCACTAAACAGCTGACAGAATCACAACTGGGGTTTTTGATTGGGTCCAAAGTAGGAAGACTGCTTTTTGGTTTGTGCCGAGACAAACAGAAGAGGAGCAGCCGGGCCGCTGTGCTCTGGTAGGGAGGTTACTACAGGTCAGTGCTGCTCCTGGAGAGCAGCTAAAACAAAAGCTGTTTGACTGCTGCAGGAGTCAAAGGTCACTGAGGTTAAAATAAATAAATTAATTAATATAATTTGTTTTAAATGTCAATAAACACAATTAACCAAGTCAGAATAGTTTTAAAAAGTTGTTTACGACACACGTTGTTGTAGTAAATCAATTATTTAGACATTTTAAATAGTTATGAATGACCAGTATTTTTCTACATTATAACAATTCATATCCAATAAATAATTTTATTTCAGTACAACAGTATATTCCTATGGTATTATGTATTTATACAGCTGCCTCCACTTACTGTTGCCCAGAGGAGTTATACTTGACACAGCTTGATTATCAATATGCAGTCTACCCTGATTTTGTGTCTGTTTTTGCATTAAACAGACACAGAGCAACATAGGCATCACATGTTCTTACCCTGGACAAGAGCAGATACATCTCAAGTTCTGCCACACGTCGACCCAGACACGCCCGGACCCCAAAACCGAACGGCACCGACCCAAACGGGTGATGCTTGACCTTCTCCACCTCTCCACGGAGCCATCGCTGCGGTCTGAAGGTGTGAGGGTCAGGAAAGACGCTCTCGTCATAGGACACAGCGTAGTGGCACAGGTGAAACAACGTCTGTGAGAGGAAACACTTGTTCACTCAACTCATCAAACAAGCAGTACACACACAGGACCTAAAACCCCCAAAACTCTACTAACAGCCAGAGGTGCTCTACGAACAATCATGTTAAAGTTCCACATGCATATTGTGAATAATACTTTTGAAAAACCTGCAACTATTATTTAAATCCCTCAAAGGAGAAGCAAAAATATAAATTACATTTTATATTATAAAAATAGTTTCTAAAAAACTAAGATGATAAACAGCAAAACTAAAACTAAACAAATACATATTTACTCAACACTTCAAACAAACAGGCTCAACCTCTGTATCTTCAGAACTGTTCACTAGAATATGTTAAATCTAAATAAACCCGCATGTTCATTTGTTAAATCAAAACATATCAAGTCATTCAAGTCTAAAGTCCTAAGATTGAAAAGACCAAACGAAATATTTAGTGAATATATGGAAAATAACACTCTTTCTCATCAACTATGATATATCACAAATTCTCACATTTTTGGGGAAGACATAATCTCCAACCACAACATCTTCGTCAGCAATGACGCGGGCGTTTCCTGGCACCACTGGATACATCCTGGTGAGCACAGAACAGAGCGGGGAGGCGGTTCAGGTTTCATTCTCTTGGAAAGAAGCAGATTTTGCCACTCTTACAATATTTGGTCGTGTTTAATTGAGTTTTGTTTACATATTAATTGTTTTATTGCCCAGAATTCATCTCCCACTTTGTTTGCTTCATTCTGATTAAACTACAAAAGTCACTTGGTGAGATTTAGCGTTGGTTTAGATTTACCGTAGCGTCTCCCTGATGATGGCCTTCAGGTATGGCATCTGAGCGATGTCCTCGCTGGACGTCATCTTGTCTCCGGGACAAACTCCTATCACTTCCTGGTACAACTGGTCCTGGATCTCTGGCATCTTTGCCAAGTGGTACAGAGCCCAGGAGATAGTGTTGGAGGTCTGCAACCGAGAGCAACTCGCACTGTTATCTGTTGCTAAAGCTGTCAGGGTATGAAGTGGTATAATCTTTAATTCAATGCTAAACTATGAACTGTGTGTTAACAATAGTACATTCAAACCCCTTGTCTCATGGATATGTTTTTCTTTGGAGTCAAAAACAAAAAAATGTCACGACTAACCCTAACCTTTGTGTGTTAATCTTGGAAAACTGTCAGGATGTTTATTTGTTTAGTTTTTTCAATCTGGTTTCTTTCTTTGTTTTATTGTACTTGTCTTTGTAAGCCTTTTGCAGACTGGACTTGTGCCTTCCACAGAGTGAACACACACTGGGGCAACTCACCGTGTCGACTCCTGCCAGTAGGAGCTCAGTCATGCTCCCCAGAATCTCAGGGATCGTCATCTTGTCGCTGAACAGCAGGTGTGTGAGGTACGCTCCTTCCAGCTGCTGGTCCAGCTTCACCTTCTCCTGGATGTCCTCCATTTTCTTCTGGACCAACTCCCCAGCTACAGGACGTAAAGAGAGATGTTGTCTTTTTTTATTTCTTAGGGGAGAATTAGAATTTAAAAATAGTAATGACTAGGCCTTCCAGGTACTCAAAGCTGCTTTACAAAGAAATAAAAATAAAAAACAAACCAATGACAGAAATTGATAGAAGAAATGTTGCTATGGCAATGAAAGAGTAGGAGAGGGGCTCAACACTTTTGGCCATTGGAGGGCGTAAGACTTTGAGGGATTTTGTCTAGACCAGGGTTTCCCAAATTTGGGGTTGCAACCCCCCAGGGCGTTAATTTAACATAATTTAATAAAAAATAAAAAATATTGTTTAAATGTATACATAAATATGAGTTGAAATTGCTCTTTTGCTCCGCTCCGTGCTTAACTCATTATTTAAAAAGCACTATTTTAAATTATTTCAGACCTTATCACTCTTTTAATGAGCACACATTTAATCAGATTCATGAAACAATCTTTGATTTAACTAAAATGTATTTAACGGATACATATTATTCCCATTTTATCACAGTTGATATAGTTCCTTGGGGTCTTAATGAAATGTCTGTAACCCTTTTTACCCTGTCTAAAACAGCCCTCTTCAGATTGACCTGTTTTGAGTGCCAACAGTTAAGGCTTATTTATGCTTCTCCGTTTTGACGGACACGGAAAGATAGGACCGCCTTATTTGCCGTGGAACCTCCCCTCCGGGCTCCACGGACAGCTTTTTGTGCAGCTCAGAGTTTTCTAACTACACGTCGGCACGGCGGAGAGCCCACGGATAACCCTTGGCTGAAATTGGTCCGCTAACGCCAGCATTTCGGAACGACATCATTTCCAGACGTCAAACTTCCTGTTTCATTCCCGATAGCACAATAAACCCAAACACAACTACGACTCTATGATTAATGTGACAAGTGTGTTAAGCCAGTGGAGTGGTCCGGCTGACGGTGGCTGGTTAGAGCACTAACGGCGGCTGGTTAGAGCACTAACGGCATATGTGTACGGTCACATACTGTTATAACGGCCTGTCATAACGCACTAGTGGCGCTAGCCACCATGCTAACTGCGGTGGTAACTTTGCAAAAACCCGCTGACTTTAATTCCACGGCTATCATGACACTGTTTCCTGTAACCGTCAGGATAGAAGCAAACACTTGGTAGTAGTTAGTATCGGGAGTCCCCTGACTGTGTGTGGAAGCTGGGGGGGGAGCTAGCTACCTCCGTGTAGTTTTCAAGCTGTGGAATTAGCAACGCAGTTCGGAAACAAGACCGGGGAATCGCTGCGCTAAGACACGATAACATAAACATTATGACCCGCTGGGTGTCACTTTATTTTATTTAGTTACCATCGTACACTGTGTGTGTGAAAAGCCGGGAGCAGGTAAATAATGAACGTGGACTTCTTCTGAGAACTCATGAGGTAGGCTTCTCTAAGCTCGTCTTCTGTTGCGCCCCCTACTGTTCTGGCGCCCAATTGTTTTCAGCAAAGGTGAACTATAAATCAAAAAGTGTCCGTCCGATCAATCCGTCCTCAACGGACTCGGAAAAGCATACTTCGGAGGGCGCCCCCCACGCGAACGGAGGGTTACCCCAGCGGGCGCCGTAGCTGAGGTGATCCGCGAGAAGAGCCCGACACGTGTCCAGATTCACAGCCGCAGACCACCGTACCCGGTCCCCTCCAACAGAAACCGCCCCTCGGCGACAGACACCGCCCCGCGGTCCAAGAGAAAGAAAGGCCCCCGCACCAGCGACGCCATGAGGCGCCGCGGACGAGGACCTCCCCCTGAAAAAACTTCGAGGCGGGCCGCACGCCGAGCCTCCTGTGGCGTGGAGAGGAGGGTGACCGGGCGACTGCCCCCCCAGCCGTGGCCCGTGCCCAGCGGTTTAACCACAATACCAATGAACATCGGCCAATGACATCGGTGAAAGTCAAGTTTATTACCGATGTGCCGATATCAGTAAGCGAGGCGATTACCGAACGCTACCGATGTACGGCCAATACATTGGTGCAACACTAGTATTGTTCACAGAGAATCTCTTACAAGCAAAACACTTGAACCAGAGCTTAAACATATTCTTGACATTGCCATAAACATGGTCAACTACATAAAAACACGTGCACTCAATATCAAACTTGCGGAAATGTTTTGAGCCACCTGAATGACCTTCGGGACGAGGTGCGCATATGATCGAGCATGGATCCCAGCTCGCTGACCACCTCTATGATCCTGACTGGTTAACCAGGCTGGCGGACTTGTGAGAGACTTTCTCAGGCCTGACGTACATAAAGAATAAATACAGAGCGAAGCTAAACATGGATAATGATCTCTGAGTCACCGTCTCCAAAATAATGGACTTGCTCTGCTCCATGCATGTTGCCCACCTATCTCATTAGTGTGTCTAAGGAAATGAGAGTAATTTTTAGGCTAAAATAAATAACCCTAAAGTAGGGCTGCTCGATTATGGAAAAAATCGTAATAACAATTATTTTGTACAATATCAAAAATCACGATTATTTAAACGATTATTAATATATGCCCTTATTCTGAAGTCTATGCTTTAATTTTTTAATCACTTCCGGTTCCGGTAAAAACCGATGACGGCTGTGTGTCTTATACCTCCGTGAAACCAGGATAAAATATCGGGGCCAGGTTATTCAAACCCTTAATAATGGCAACCCTAAAACTCTCTGACCGGCTGACCGGCGCGGAGAAATGCGGGTCCGGTCTGACCGGTCTGAACAGCCATGGGGGAGCGCGCTTGAGAATAGCGGTGCACGGCGCGGCCGCGGCATTGTCTGCTGCTCTCTCACAACTCGACTCCTTAACTTTACAGCTGCCTGAGAGTGAGTGCCAGTCAGCTGGGCCGAATGCTTTGGGGGACGGACTGAATTGCGCGTCTCTTTCTTTCGAAAAAAACTGAGACGCGCCAAATAATCAGTTCAACTCGATTATAGTAGTTTGGAGATCGTTTGACCCCATAATCGTAATCACGATTAAATTACGATTAATCGAGCAGCCCTACCCTAAAGTTTTTGCACATGGCAGCAATAAGGTGTCTGCTGCTCGTTATGTACACAGACACGCACATACGTGCACAGACGCGCACAGACATCAATCAATCAATCAATCAAATTTTATTTGTATAGCCCATATTCACAAATTACAATTCGTCTCATAGGGCTTTAACAGGGTGTGACATCCTCTGTCCTTAACCCTCAGCAAGAATAAGGAAAAACTACTAAAAACCCTTTTAACAGGGTAAAAATAAGTAGCCAGGACGGACAGAAGTGCAATAGATGCCACGTGTAGAAAACATAGACATCACCTGTGCACCTTTTTATACTTACAGTATATGCTTACTCAGCCCCGCTGTTTATACAGGGAGATCCCTGTGTTGTGGTTATATTCTATTTCTTAAATTGCTATAAAATAATATCATGGCTGTAAGACTGTTGGTCTTTTGTTTTGTATTAATGCCTGTGTTTGCATAGGCCTAAAAATGCAAGTGTGTAACATTATATAACACATCCAGGGTCTGTGGGGGTTGCCAGTCCCTGGCACCGTCATTTTAGGGATCGCGGGCTGAAAAGTCTGACTATGGACCAGACAATGATTTGGGCATAAGAGCAGCAGAATCCAGAAGAGTCAAAGAGTCACAAAAATATTAACATAGGACATATTTAACCATCAATTACCATAGGTAGTCAAAACGGAGCAAAGGCTGAGACACAACCTTTGCTCTCGGGTCATCTTCATCCCCTACAGGAAGGTTTGGGATGACAATGAGAAGAAATAACCATTGACAAAGGAACATTTTGTAGGGACGTCAAAATCTGGACTATTGATTAATTTGCAGATTAACAAAAGTAATTTAATCTCCACAGCCTTCCTGCACAGGGTCTCTGAAGTGAGACAGTGGCAATTTAACCCACTTCCCTCCTCGGGTCATGGGCAAGACTTTGTTTACATAAAATAAGGTCATCACTCTTTTAAACCCAACTGATGGTCAAGGACAGGCTGAAAAGGACCTCGCGTTTTAGCCAACCTCAGGTAAAGTGAAATAAGGCACCATTAGTGATTAAGGGAGTTGTAACATGCTTGACTTCGATTTTCGGAGGATGCCGCTGCTTACCTACTTTGAAGAGGTGATCCCAGACCACCACAAACCGTTTCCAAGGGGGAAGGTAGGGCCACACAGACTTGGGGAAGAGGATCACAACTTGCGAGAGCTGGAACATTTCCCCAACCGAGGTAATGAACTTTTTGGTTTCCTCAGGCAACACCTCGTTCAAGCAGCCCATACGTGTCTCAAACAACACTGAACAGATACCTACATTCAAAAAAATAGGATAAAAAGGAATATAAAGTCATTATTTATATCATGAATACATTTTAATAGGTCATGCACTAGTGTGAGATCTCCCCTAATTCCAGAGTTTATACACTATGACCAAAAACATGTGGACACTTGAAATTTACACCTAGAGGTAACAATTCAGACAAAAGACCTTCACATTCCTGGTTTCTGGTTTTCCACCAGATTTCCACCATCCAACTAAGTGGCTAAAATTGACTTTAAAATTCCGCTGAATAACAAAAACAATTTTTTTTAACATATCCTCCATGGTGGAAAATGCTAATTAAAAGAACTGGTAGGTGGAGCCGTGGGCTCTTTCCTTATTGTCAGTGTTTAAACTTAGCTTCAGGTTTACTGTTCCAATATTAGCTTGCAGGGTTTGCTCTATTCTAACTCTCAGCAAGAGAGTAAACAAGCATATTCACAGAGTTACCCGAGTTTCTAACATTGATCATGCCTGAGGGAGGGTTTGTAAAGCTGTTCTAACAAAATCTTTGGTTAGAGATCATGTAATGCACCTAATCCTCCCTGTGGGACATAAGCAAACACTGGGATCAACCCCTAAGTTTATCTCTCTGTATCTAAGCAACGGTCAAGGCCAAAAGACTGTGCAGCCATGTCAGAGTGAACACGCCTGAATGACAGCACGCTCACTTCCTCTCTAGATGGTTCAGTCTCTGCTCCAACTATATAAAGTTACAAAGTTACAAAACACTCGAGTAAAATTCATTTAAAGCTGTAAGATCTGATGCAGGAGTGAAAGGGTCAAGGACAACTGCATTGAGGTTGTTTGCACTTTCAACTCCAAGGCTGGCGTAGGATTGATAATGAATAATAAAGAGATAAACCATCTAGAAAGGTTGAAGAGAAGTCGGATGCTTTATCATCTTAACTTTTACCGTCATTCATTGCAGTCATTACTTTTCGTCTTTTGTCAGTGTTTGTGGGAGTGGCTCCCCAAAAGGAAATGTTTGACAGAAATAAAAAAAACTTCAGAAAACTTTGTTCCATTCAACGTGTGATGAATTATAACATATGTGCAGATACTTTTCATTCATGTTAGACTTTGTAAACCCAAGTGACACATCTTTCTCATTCCTCTACTACAAAGTATTATTAATTCCACTTTTTTTCCACATCTGATGAAAGAAAACTTCAGATTAGTTTTCTGCCGACCTTCAAAAGCAAAATTGTAGAGTTCCTCCGTCAGGTTATTGACCATAACTCCCTGGCCGTCTTTCTCCCTCACCCAGGCCAGTCTGTCGATAAAGTCAGTCACCACCTCGTTGATGGTGTAAGTGTAGGAGGAAACGTGTTTGGGTATCAACATCCGCGGGTTCAAGATACTGCGGATCCGCTGCCAGTTGGCCCCCATCCTAAAAAGAGGAGGATAATAAGTGGAAATGAGGCTCCAATTCCAGTTTGGGGCAGATATATTCATGTACACTGAATTTAAAATGTACATGCCCTAAAATGAAAACCCAATCTTTTTTATGACTTCTCATTGTGGAGGTCACTATATTGCACACAAAGATTTTGAAAGCCATCCAATTAATTCTGCAGAGGAAATTTGTTATGGTACAAAGGCTTCAAATCACAAAAAATGGCCGCTCAATTCATAATGGTAGACTCTCTTGGGTCTAGGCAAATTGCCCCAAGAGGTTTTTTTGCAGATCTGTGCATGAGCCAAACAACATTTATCTGTTAAAAAAGGCATTCTGTCATTTTAGGTAGTTCTTGTCACAGTGATGCATGTTCCTTCGAGGTGGTTTTACTTTGATAATGACATTATCCGCACTTTCATGGTTGGGGCTTCCTCTTTGCCTTGGACTCCTTTGGGAAGGTACGCACTTTCGTCTCTACTCTCTTCTGACTTGCATTAGTTTTAAGTTGTAAATAACTTAAGAAGTTAGTGTACATGTTATAAAATGTTGCTTTAATGATTTAATTTTAGTTTGTTGTGTTGTCAGTTATTGTATTTGTGTAAACCTCTATGTGATGAAGAGGTGTGTCTGCTGCTCAACATAGTTGTGTTATTTTCTAATTGTTTTCTTATGATGCAGAATAATATTCTGATAAGTTAGAATATTAAATTAAATAAAGGCGAGGCCTTTATTTAATTTAAATCTAGACCCGATATTCACTGAAAAATCTTGGAAAAGGTGTTGTTGGACTTGTCCTCTGACTGGCCTGAGAGAAAAAAGGTAAATTTAAGAGAGGTCCACTCACTCGGTCAGGGGTCCATAGTCCTGGTTCCTCATCTCTCGGTACAGCCTCCAGTGGGGCATGTCGGTCCGGATCGGATGTTTCCCCTCCTGCCTCAAAACCTGCTCTATCAGCTCCGCCTGAGCCACGTTCACCACTGTCAGAGGACCTATCTCCGACTTCCACAGCGGACCGTAGATCTTGCGGTGCTCGATCTTTGAGCAAACGATATGAGTTAATACATATTTTTTTGTTGGATAGTGTATTCAATTGATTTTTTTGTTGTTGTGTGTGTGTGTTTGTGACGCTCAGAGAAAGTTTGAATGTTTCTTATTTGTGTAATAGGGTCTCAATCACTCTGCAGTCTTCTTCTATCTTGGATAAGTCCAACAAAGCTGAGCATTAACAACAAATGTTGTATGAAACCTGTCCATTCTTGTGCCTTGGGGCTGGACAGGTATATTAGGTTCTACCTTAAACTACTACTTATTTACTTCCCTTCATTTACTTTTCCTTTTTCTATAAACCTCTCATCAAATAGCCTGAAAGAGTTTATAGGCTCTCATCAGCAGGCACAGCTGTCATCGCAGGGTCTCCAGTTGCCGAAGCCTTACAATTATTTCATAAAAATCTCAAACAATCTCAAAAGAGATACAGGCTTCCATGCACCCATTTAAGAAGCTCTGGGGGAGTCCAATGGGTAGAATTGCTGAGGATGATATGCTTAATTAAATTCAAGTGTTTCTATAGATGTTTACAGCTTTTTTTTTAATTATCATTTATTAAAAACTTGTTTAGTTTTTTGCTTTACTTCTTCCATCTTAAAATCATATAGTTAAACAGCATTTATCTTCAGATGTCTGTGAACCACTTTGTAAACGTGTTTCTGAAAAGCACAATGTAAAAAAAGTTTTTTTAAATGTATTTGTATCATTAAAGCGTACTTGTACTGTGATAGCGTCTGGGTGTTTCTCAGTAGTAGGAAATTCAAAACCTGAAACACACTGCAGTATGTGCAAGTGTAAACAGTGCCTCATTATTCCCTCCCACCCAAGGTGAGCTAAGACCCGCCCATACCCTGCCGCTGATTGGCTGCAACTCAAGGTTAACGATGAAAGGAGACTGATGATTGGTTGGCGTTACAACCAGGGTAGGTCCAGAGTCCAACTCAAGTAGGGATCGAAGTGAGTCAGTTTGTAAGAGAAATGTATATTTAAAATATATTATTATAGATATTATTATCGTCTAATAATGACTAATAGTCTATCATGATTTACATGTTGTTAGTTCTGTAGCTTCTCTTTGTCCAGGTCTTGAAACAGATGAAAATGAAAAGCAGCAGCAGGCTGTCAACAACATGAGTGTTCATGTACAACACGTATCAGTACTCACCTGCATCTGTTGAGTCGTCTGGAAGTATCCCTTCACAAAGAGCCAGTACAGGTTGGTCAAGAGATTGGGTCCGTGCAGCTCGTCCATGGCTTTCAGTTTGTTGGGGGCTCCCACCATGGAGCTGCTGCTGCTGCTGCTGCTGGGGGCGGCGGAGCTGGACACATATCGTCGGTGGGAGTCCGGAACCAGTCCCGCTGTCGGTGCCCCCATCCCTGTGCCCTGCTGTCGGTTCAGTCGCAGTCCGGCGCTGATCAGAGTCCTGCGCAACATTTTCAGCTCAGTGTCGGTGTGTTGTGTTTGATGAGAGAGCTGCTGACTGAATCTATGTTTGTCTTTGTGTGTGTGTCTGTGAAGATGTCAATAGAACTGAACTCTCAACAAATGCAGGAGGGTGGGGGCACGAGCAGTTTGGGCCAGATATATGGCCGTCACACAATGATTTATAATAACCGTTGCTGCTTGGTGATAATCTTGAAGTTAGTTAGAATGTGTGTGCGTCACATCGCTGTACAATCTCACACCTGTCTTGATAAGAGGTCTGATAGGAGTCGCTGCCTGTTGTGGAGACTGTGAATCTGTGCCATACAACTCCACTATACTTTAACTTGCTCTCATACTTAACTTTATATCAAAGTATAACTCCCTTAGCTTTAGTCAACATCACACACAGTTCAAGCAGCTGCTCCAGGTTCTGACAGGCAGATAGGCAAGGCATTGTTTTGTTTGAAGGATGCGCATGTTTACACAAACGGACTGTCGTGGTGTGAAGATTTTGCCCGGAGGCTGTCAGAGGAGGGGCCTGACTGGGAGCAGCTCCTCATCATTCGCTGATTCCAGTGCCAAGAGGCTGGGACCATGCCTGCGCACCATCAAGGGAGAACCAAGTCTAAACCACGGCGACTCCCCCTCATTCTGACCAATCAAGTTCTACATACTGTTATAAGTATTACAAGTGCCATCCGTTCGGGCGACTCTTGACTACCCCTTGCTACTAGACGGCTGGGGCTGTGCGTTGGTTGCCCATTGCTGTGCTGTATCTGCTGTACACGACAAAACCCTGAATCATTGCTTCATATTTTATAAACTCATGTTAAATCACTCAACTCTGTAATGTATCCCGCGAGGAAGGAAATCAACATTTGAGGAAGTGAGCCCTCTCTTTTCCTGTCTAGCACTGTGTGATACCAGACTGGTGTTGAGACTTGCTCCTCCCAGATCACACGGATGAGGGACACTTCAAAATAGCAAATGTGGCCCTAATTTCCCAGAACCAATGTAGGGCCTTTTTTCTGGTAAACACTTGGTGGTCAAAGCACGGGGGATCTGAATGTGAACCGAATGTGACCCGTGTGGTTAATGGTGACTTTGGGCCAAATAGCACAAGATTTTTTTGTCAGAATTGGCACTTTTGGATGACAGGGAATTTTACTATGGCTCACTTGTGGCAAGCAGATAATAAACTCATAAATCACAGCTACAATTTGCATAAAGTCTAAAGTTAAATAGGAAAAGAACAAATAAGTTATAATCACACAGTCACTGTTATATTTATAAAGGGAATTGAATGATCACATTGATAAGATATGTAGTGTAATAACAGTCCACGGTAGGGCAGCGTTGGTTCACTGCTAGTTCAGACAACTGACAATAACAACAAATCATTTAGGAAACAAAATAACAGTAACAATTACATTTTCAAAGAAAGTATTATGTATATATTACTGCATACTTTACCATTTATTACTAACTAGTTGTTCCGTCACTGCCAATTAAATTTAATTAAGAAATGTTTATTCCCTAATTACAGTGTTAGCAAAGTTTTTCCTAGAAGGGGCCCAGGACCTCTCCTCGGGCCCACAACCCTCCCAGTCCACGAGGTACTGAAGTCCACGGCCCCTGCGGCGGACCACCAGAAGACGCCTAACTGCGTATGTTGGTTCCCCATCAATGACCTGGGGGGGTGGAGGGGGTCTGGTGGAGGGAGCCAGCAGACTGGTCCTGACGGGTTTGACCTTGGACACTTGGAAGGTCGGATGGACCCTCATTGTCCTGGGGAGCTTGAGCTGCACTGCAACAGGGTTTACCACCTTCGTGATGGGGAACGGACCAACGAATCTGGGTGCTAACTTGCGGGACTCCAGGCAAAGAGGAAGCTCCTGGGTGGACAACCAGACTCTTTGGCCAACCTTGTAGTGCAGAGCTTGAGAACGGCCTTTGTCAGCCACATGCTTGTATCGGCAGGAGGTGCGGAGGAAAGCCGCCCAGGCTCTTCTCCAAGTGAGATACTGAGGTTGGAACAGAATCCCCACTGCAGGACCTGCGGCCGGAGAATGGACGGAACAAAAAGACGGTTGTCCGGACAGCCTGCCAGGATTTTTGCTCTCTCCAGTGCCTGTCTGACCTTAGTAATGCCCCATGTCACAGCTCCAAATACGCAGGCTGACGCCAGGATGGTGGCATGGGCTCGGCGGTCTCCTCCCGCTCAAATTGGCGGGACAGGTCATCAGCCTTGACGTTTCTGGAGCCATGGCGATAGGACAGTGTGAAATCAAAGCGTATAAAAAACAGTGCCCACCTGGCTTGACGAGAGTTTAGTCTTAACAGTCCTTATATACTCCAGGTTTTTGTGGTCGGTCCACACCAAAAATGGCTGCTCAGCCCCCTCCAGCCAGTGCCTCCACTCCTCTAGAGCCAGCTTCACAGCCAGCAGCTCCCTGTTGCCCACATCATAGTTCCTCTCAGCAGGAGAAAGCTTCCTGGAAAAGAAACCACCGGGGTGAACCTTGTTGTACTTGGAACAGCACTGGGAGAGGATTGGGAGAGGACTGCCCACGCCCCCACCCCAGAAGCGTCAACCTCAACGATAAAGTGCAGCTTCGGGTCTGGCAATGTGAGGATGGGTGCAGAAGAGATTAGAAGTCCTCCTCTGCCTGGAGACTCCATGAAAACTGGGTTCCATGGGACGTGAGGGCATGGAGAGGGGCTGCAACAGAGCTATAGTTCCTGATGAAACATCTGTAGAAATTTGTAAAGCCCAAGAACCTCTGCAGCTGCTTTCTGTCTGTGGGAACAGGCCATCCATGACTCCACTGACCTCAGCAGGGTCCATCTGGATACTGCCGGGTGCCACAATGAACCCCAGGAAGCTAACAGTTCGTTGATGAAATTCAGACTTTTTAGCCTTCACAAAAAGCTGATTCTACAGTAGCCGCTGAAGAACCTGTCGTACGTGCTCCTCCTCTGAATTGGAAAAAAATCAAAACGTCATCCAGGTAAATAAAAACAAACTTGTTTAACATGTCCCTAATAACATCATTGACCAGAGCCTGAAAAACTCCCAGGGCATTAGGTAAACCAAATGGCATGACCAAATACTCATAGTGGCGGATAGGGGTGTTGAAGGCCGTTTTCCATTCATCCCCCTCCCGTATGCAAACTAAATGGTAAGCATTTCTTAAATTCAGCTTGGAAAAAAATGGATGCCCCTTTTAATAGTTCAAAAGCAGAGGAAATGAGTGGAAGAGGGTACCTGTTTTTGACCATGACATTGTTCAGACCTCTGTAGTGGATGCAAGGACTCAGGGATTTGTCCTTCTTACTAACAAAAAAAACCAGAAACAGTGGAAGAGGGACGGATAATTTGTTCATGGCCTCCGTCTCAGGGGATGACAAGGAGTAAAGACGACCCTTAAGAAGAGAGGCCCCAGGGAGGAGGTCGATGGTGCAGTCATTGGGCTGATGCGTAAGGAGGTAGCCCGGGACTTGTTGAAAACCTCCTTCAAATCCAGGTAGACGAGTTGGACATCAGAGAGGTCAGGAAAATCTGGGGAAGAGTCAGAGTTCTGGGGACAACAACTAGGAGAGGCAGACACAAGGCAGGATGAGAGGCAAAATTCACTCCATCCTAAAATCAACCCAGTTGACCAGTCAATGTGTGGGTTGTTTCTCTTGAGCCAAGGCAGACTAAAAATGAGACGCACCTGAGGTGATTCAATGAGCAAACAGGATAGCATCTCAGCGTGGTTACCTGAGATTGTGAGGCTCAAAGCTGGAGTACGGTGGGTAACAAGACACAACAGGCGACCATCCAGGGTGTTGGCCTCACGGGGAACAGGGAGTGGTTCTGGGATCAGCTGGAGCTGCTTAGCTAGCTCCCGGTCCAGGAAGTTATCATCAGCTCCAGAATCCACAAAAACAGACAGTTCCAAGGAAACCTCAGGAGAGCTCAGACAGGCGTGGGTTAATGGTCTGAAGGGACTAGAGGAAGTTGAGGTTTGGCTCACCAATAAACCTCTCCTTATTGATGAGCCCGGTCTTTTTAATGGACAAGACCACAAGAAATGGCCCAGCCTTCCGCAGTAGAGGCATCTTCCCTCCCTACGGCAGCGCTGATGTTCCTCAGAAGAGAAGGGGGTGCGCACGAGTCGCATGGGTTCCTCCTGACCACTGGGAGACACTGTGGCGCTGTCCGCTGCCATCACTGGAACAGAAAAAGAAGCAGGAATATGGGATGGTGAAGGCTGCCCTCTGGTCGTTGAATCGTGCCTTCTCCATCCTCCTCTCATGGACTCGGTTATCAATTTTTATAGCCAGAGTGACCAGAGAATCGAAGTCGGATGGCAGATCGACTCAGATGCTGGTTCGAAGTTCTTACCTGCAGGACACTGTGTCGCTGCTAGGAGCTTGGAAAAGCTTGATTTGAAAGGAGGTTTCCTTGAGAAGATGAGTTGGAAAGCTGCAACTCTGACCTCTGGTTGTTGGGGGGAAGAGAAGATGTGCTGGGATTGAAGAAAGAGAGAGATTTTGGGGCAGACGCCCCTTATATTTGCCCCTGTGACCTCACAGGTCCTTGCCAAGGTGACCAATAGGATGTGAGCATTTTGGCTCCAGACACCTTTGTGTGACGTTGTCCAGACCACAGGAGGTGCAGCATCCTGTTACATCCTGGGGGACTGAGTTCTTTGGCTTTCTTGAGACAAAGAAAACATGTTGAACTCTGGGAGACTGAGTTCACTCCAGAACATGCGGCTTGCTTGTTCCAAGGCTTGACCACACATTTAGGCCGAAATGAGGCCTGTGGTTTGCACAAAAACCATGTCCCAACAAAATATAAAATAAAACTCTACTTTAACAGTCCAGAGGTTAACAAGACCATTCAGGGAAAAGGCGCAGAATCCAAAGTCGTTAATCCAGGCAGAGTCCAAAACCAGGTAGACAAACACCTGGAAGTAAGAGGGTGAGGGGAAACACAGGGTATAAATAGGGAGTGCTTAATGACAAACAAGGTACAGAGGGAAACCAACAGGAAGTAGAGCTAGAAACAAGACACAAAAGCCCAGACAACAAAATAAAACAGGAAGTGAATACAAACAGAAACAGACTGAACAGATTGTTGCAGATTCTTGAAGCTTGACGTTTAGTGTGGAGAAATATGATGAAGATGTAGGTTTTTTTAATCTTTTATTTTTCACAGCATTTATGAAAAAGGGAAAAAACAATAAACCAGATGAAAATAGAAAAAACATGACTTTTCTTTTTGCATAGAGCATTTTGTTTTCACTTTGTTGCCTTAAATGAATCATCTTAAATAAAAATAACATGAGAAAAAGGTAGTTTGTACATCCTCTGTTTTTCCACAACATCGTTATTAATCTACGATATTAATAACGTAGTTGGTAGATAACGTAGATCGTAGATAACGTAGGCTCATACAGTTGTTTAAATGTTCCCAGACACGTATTTACGATAGTGTATAGAAATTAATGGGTAAACTATATATATACATATATATATATACACACATCATGCATTTTGTAAAAAGATCTCCACCGCTTGGTTAGTTTGATGTGTAGCACGCTGGCTACAGCTGACAAAGCTAACAGGCTCATCATGCTAATAACTTGGAACATTTTGTAGCTGGATGGACAATATTTAACTGAAAGTTCCACTTAAACTTTATTAAATATCAGAGTAAATAACAAACCTTTACAATAGTAAAAAGTCATGTATTTATTGATAAATGTAAAGTATTTAGATTCCCACCGATTTATATTGTAATTAAATATAGTTACTTATACTTTGTAATCTAAATATATATCTATGTTACATCAACATGTTCTGTTATCCACAATTGACACACCCACACACTGTAAATCCTATATTCACTGTAGCCCCAGCACATGTCCACTGTTTGAGTGTCGTTGCCAGTTTGCCAACTTTTTTTGGCTAAAAATGTTTTAATTTTAAATCAACTTATTTGTTAGTTGATCTAATAGTTGGAAACTATTCAAAGTTTCTCACGGGGTTTGTGGACAACAATGAAAATATAGAGTACCATCAGATTTGTGCTGAAGACGTTCAATGGATGTATTTTTGTGTTGTGGAACCTAAACTGACTATTAACTTTGACAACTCCGTATTAACCCCCACTCAGACTGCTAGGAACCTGGGTGTGACACTAGATAGCCAACTCTCCCTTACTGCAAACATTACTGCAACAACACGGTCCTGTAGATTCATGCTGTACAACATCAGGAGAATACGCCCCCTTCTCAGAAGGCTGTGCAGGTTCTGGTCCAGGCTCTTGTCATCTCACGCCTAGATTACTGTAACTCCCTCCTGGCAGGGTACCTGCTACTGCCATCCGACCTTTGCAGCTCATCCAGAATGCAGCAGCACGACTGGTTTTTAACCAACCGAAATTCACTCACACTACTCCGCTTCTCCGCTCCCTCCACTGGCTACCAGTGGCTGCTCGCATCCGGTTCAAAACACTTGTACTTGCCTACCATGCTGTG
This sequence comes from Pseudopleuronectes americanus, assembly GCA_038501795.1. Lineage (NCBI taxonomy): Eukaryota > Metazoa > Chordata > Actinopteri > Pleuronectiformes > Pleuronectidae > Pseudopleuronectes > Pseudopleuronectes americanus. Next base: position 4,539,501 of record CM076727.1, read on the forward strand.
AACGGATCAGGTCCAATCTACATCCAGGACATGGTCAAACGTTACAGCCCAGCACGTTCACTCCGCTCTGCTTCGGCCAATCAGCTTGTTGCTCCCTCACTGCGAGCTAAACACTCATCAAAATACTGACTGTTTTCTGTCCTGGAGCCTAAATGGTGGAATGAGCTCCCCATTGACATCCGGACATCAGAAAGTTTACACATCTTCCGCCGAAAACTAAAAACACACCTCTTCCGACTATACCTTGAATAAAATAAAATACTAACAAACTTTTGGAAACTAACACTTTAGTAGCACTTAAATGGCACTTACTTATAGCACATTGTAGTTTTGCTTTATTTTGAAGAAATTGTACTTTCTTGATTCTTGTTGTCCCGGGTCTGTACCCTTGGGGTTGAATGCACTTATTGTAAGTCGCTTTGGATAAAAGCGTCAGCTAAATGAAATGTAATGTAATGTAATGTAATGTAAAGGAAATCTCACTCAAAGTCAAGGTCTTCATATTCCTCCTGCTTCTAAGCAACAGCTGAAGAAAACGGACAAAACTTTTTACACTCACACAAGGTAAAAGATTCCATATTTACATCCATAACACTTTTAAAATGTCTATACCCACTGCATTTTATTCTTTACTGTTCAAGCTACTGCTCCACCCAGATTATATTCTAAGTCAAAGTTTTGGCACATTCCACGCAGCCAGTTTTCTGTATCTGAGCAGTGGTGTCTGGTGACAGGGAGGCGACATCAAGTGAATACTGAACCAGCTCACAGAGAAACTCCTCCCGCTGCTGCCCCCACGCTCGCCTCCTCCCTCTAACGCCTCCTGTCCAGAAACTGCAGGTTGATTGGTTTAGCAGGGCAGAGCAGGGTTCTGGTGATGGGCTTCACTGTCTGTCCAGTGGGGTCCGGCCTCACCTCGTATCGCTTTATCAACTTCAAAATAAAACAGAGAAAATCTTTATCAAGCAGAAGAAAGTTTTGGCTCGAATGACTTTGTAGATGAGAGTCATACTTTACAGCTTGATTATCAATATGCAGTCTACCCTGATTTTTTGTTTGTTTTTGCATTAAACAGACACAGAGCAACATAGGCATCACATGTTCTTACCCTGGACAAGAGCAGATACATCTCAAGTTCTGCCACACGTCGACCCAGACACGCCCGGACCCCAAAACCGAACGGCACCGACCCAAACGGGTGATGCTTGACCTTCTCTACCTCTCCACGGAGCCATCGCTGCGGTCTGAAGGTGTGAGGGTCAGGAAAGACGCTCTCGTCATAGGACACAGCGTAGTGGCATAGGTGAAACAACGTCTGTGAGAGGAAACACTTGTTCACTCAACTCATCAAACAAGCAGAACACACACAGGAACTAAAACCCCCAAAACTCTACTAACAGCCAGAGGTGCTCTACGAACAATCATGTTAAAGTTCCACATGCATATTGTGAATAGTACTTTTGCAAAACCTGCAACTCTCATTTAAATCCCTCAAAGGAGAAGCAAAAATATAAATTACATTTTATATTATAAAAATAGTTTCTAAAAAACTAAGATGATAAACAGCAAAACTAAAACTAAACAAATACATATTTACTCAACACTTCAAACAAACAGGCTCAACCTCTGTATCTTCAGAACTGTTCACTAGAATATGTTAAATCTAAATAAACCCGCATGTTCATTTGTTAAATCAAAACATATCAAGTCATTCAAGTCTAAAGTCCTAAGATTGAAAAGACCAAACGAAATATTTAGTGAATATATGGAAAATAACACTCTTTCTCATCAACTATGATATATCACAAATTCTCACATTTTTGGGGAAGACATAATCTCCAACCACAACATCTTCTTCAGCAATGACGCGGGCGTTTCCTGGCACCACTGGATACATCCTGGTGAGCACAGAACAGAGCGGGGAGGCGGTTCAGGTTTCATTCTCTTGGAAAGAAGCAGATTTTGCCACTCTTACAATATTTGGTCGTGTTTAATTGAGTTTTGTTTACATATTAATTGTTTTATTGCCCAGAATTCATCTCCCACTTTGTTTGCTTCATTCTGATTAAACTACAAAAGTCACTTGGTGAGATTTAGCGTTGGTTTAGATTTACCGTAGCGTCTCCCTGATGATGGCCTTCAGGTATGGCATCTGAGCGATGTCCTCGCTGGACGTCATCTTGTCTCCAGGACAAACTCCTATCACTTCCTGGTACAACTGGTCCTGGATCTCTGGCATCTTTGCCAAGTGGTACAGAGCCCAGGAGATAGTGTTGGAGGTCTGCAACCGAGAGCAACTCGCACTGTTATCTGTTGCTAAAGCTGTCAGGGTATGAAGTGGTATAATCTTTAATTCAATGCTAAACTATGAACTGTGTGTTAACAATAGTACATTCAAACCCCTTGTAGCATGGATATGTTTTTCTTTGGAGTAAATCACAAAAAATGTCACGGGTCACAGGCCACACATGCAGCTTGAGCACATTAGAATAATGTTTTTGCCATATTTGAAGAAAAATGGTTGTTAGACCAAAATACAAACACATTGAAATCGAGCAAATTTTAGACACTAACTCTTGTGTTAGCAGAAACTTATCGAGGACATGATTCCTGTCCACAGGTTGTGGGAATTGTAAATTAAAGGTTGTATTGCACTTATTATGATATAATTTAATTTAAGAACCTATATCACATGAAATAAAAGGGTCTGTTGAAATTATTGTAATGATTTGATGAGTCTAAGTTAGCGACCTTTGTTTCTTAATCTTGGAAAACTGTCAGGATGTTTATTTGTTTAGTTTTTTCAATCTGGTTTCTTTCTTTGTTTTATTGTACTTGTCTTTGTAAGCCTTTTGCAGACTGGACTTGTCCCTTCCACAAAGTGAACACACACTGGGTCAACTCACCGTGTCGACTCCTGCCAGTAGGATCTCAGTCATGCTTGCCAGAATCTCAGGGATCGTCATCTTGTCGCTGAACAGCAGGTGTGTGAGGTACGCTCCTTCCAGCTGCTGGTCCAGCTTCACCTTCTCCTGGATGTCCTCCATTTTCTTCTGGACCAACTCCCCAGCTACAGGACGCAAAGAGAAATGTTGTCTTTCATTTCTTAGGGGAGAATTAGAAGTAAAAAAGTAATAATGATTAGGCCTTCCAGTTACTCAAAGCTGCTTTACAAAAGAGCAGCAGAATCAAGAAGAGTCAAAGAGTCACAAAAATCATGAAAAATATCTAAAATAAGAAAAATATGTCTAAAATAATATAAATGTGATGAGGGGAACCTTGAAACCGGCATGGGGCTAGAAACTGCCAGTAGTTTTCCCCTGTGCATGCATGTTAAAGGTAGATGTAGAAGAGCGGTTGAGCTAGGTAGAAAAACTCTCAGGAGGTCTTGGAGATGTAGTTTGTATTATGGGAATTTTTATTTTCCAAAAAAGAAGGCCCAAAAGGGTAGAATTAATAATGAAAATATTGAATAAAACAAAAGAGCGAAAAAAATAAATACTTGCAATAAGTAAAATAAATTGTCAACAGTTTCAACAGTCAACTTTACCACGTTGACTGTTTTTTGTTTCTCAACAGTCAACGTGGTAAAGTTGCTGGTTGAGAAACAATTTATTGGTTGAGAAACGCTGGTTGAGAAACAATTTCTTAGGATTTTCTCGTTTTTTCTACACTGGGGCACTTGAAGAATAAGTACAGGGCAAGGCTTGAACCAGAGAATGACATGAGACTCTCGCTGTCTACCATTTCGCCACAAATAGACATGCTGTGTGGACTTCACCATGCCCAGATATCCAACTGATAGGTCTCCCCTCTGTCCACACACACACATAAGTACTAGTCACCTACCACCCTCCCCCCCAACACTAGCAGTAGCTGGAATTTGCTGCTGGTTATCATGAGGTCAAACTTAAGTAGGTCTCAATTGTTTGTGTGATATTGTATGATTACCATTTGTGACATACTCTTCAATACTTTGTCCTCTTCCCTCTTCAGTTGTAGCCCCAGTTTATGTTGATTGTTATTGATCACCGTTACTTTAGCGTTCTCTCAACATGTCAGCTACATGTCTGTATATTTAAGTCATGAACGTTATATATTGATGTACATATGGTTCTGAGATGCATTACAACTACAAACTGCATTATAATTTTTTTTCAATTCTTAAGCACTAACAAATCAACCGTTTTTGTTGTTTTTTACACAGATTTTCCAGCTTTGTTTGACAAACATGCGCGTAGGCACATCAGTGGGCCGCGGATTACTTTTGTAGTCAAAATGATTGTCCCTGGGACAAAACCAGTTGAAAACCCCTGCCCTACAGGAAGGTTTGGGATGACACTGAGAACAAAATCACCATTGACAAAGGAAAACTTTGTAGAGAATTAAAAATCTGGATGATTGATTCATTTGCTGATTAACAAAAGTATTTTGATCTCCTCACCCTTTCTGCATTGGGTCTCTGAAGTGAGACAGTAGTAATTTAACCCACTTCACTCCTCGGGTCATGGGCAAGACTTTGTTTACATAAGATAAGGTCATCCCTCTTTTTAACCCAACTGATGGTCAAGGTCAGGCTAAAAAGGATCTCCCCATAACCACCCTCAAGTAAAGTGAAATAAGGCACCATTAGACTGCCCATAACACAAGCAGCAAGTATCTTTACTAGTTTTACACCAATGCATATGTAATTTCCCCATCTAGTGCCCACATTCCATCAAATGCATTCACATCCATCTGCAGAATGATGTGGAATGTGGAAAAAAGTTAATTAAGGTAAACTCAAAGAAAGTCGGTGATTAAGGGAGATGTAACATGCTCGACTTTGATTTGTGGAGGTTGCCGTTGCTTACCGACTTTGAAGAGGTGATCCCAGGCCGCCACAAACCGTTTCCAAGCGGGAAGGTAGGGCCACACAGACTTGGGGAAGAGGATCACGACCTGCGTGAGGTGGAACATTTCCCCAACGGAGGTAATGAACTTTTTGGTTTCCTCAGGCAACACCTCGTTCAAGCAGCCCATACGTGTCTCAAACAACACTGAACAGATACCTACATTCAAAAAATTTGAATGAAAGGAATATAAAGTCATTATGAATATCATGAATACATTTTAATAGGTCATGCACTAGTCTGAGATCTCCCTTAATCCCAGAGTTTATACACTATGACCAAAAACATGTGGACACTTGAAATTTACACGCAGAGGTAACAGATCGGACCAATGTCCTTCACATTCTTGGTTTCGGGTTTTCCTCCAGATTTCCAGCAGCCAACTAAGTGGCTAAAATTGACTTTAAAATTCGAAAGAACTAAATTCCTCCTTGATGGAAAAAGCTTATTCAAAGAACTGGTAGGTGGAGCCGTGTGCTCTTTCCTTATTGTCAGCGTTTAAACTAAGCTTCATGTTTACTGTTCCAATAGTAGCTTGCAGGGTTTGCTCTATTCTAACCATCAGCAAGAAAGTTAACAAGCATGTTCATAGAGTTACCCGAGTTTCTAACATTGATCATGCCTGAGGGAGGGTTTGTAAAAAAAAGATCATGTCCTACATGATCTCTTTTTTATCCTAATCCTCCCTGTGGGATCTTAGCAGACACTGGGATCAACCCCACAGTTTATCTCTCTGTATCTAATCAGCGGTCAAGGCCAAAAGACTGTGCAGCCATGTCAGAGTGACCACGCCCTGAATGACAGCACGCTCACTTCCTCTCTAGATGGTTCATTCTCTGCTCCAACTATATAAAGTTACAAACGTTACAAAACACTTGAGTAAAACTCATTTAAAGCTGTAAGATCTGATGCAGGAGTGAAAGGGTTCAAGGACAACTGCAGTGAGGTTGTTTGCACTTTCAACTCCCAGGCTGGCGTAGGATTGTTAATGAATAATAAAGAGATAAACCATCTAGAAAGGTTGAAGAGAAGTTGGATGCTTTATCATCTTAACTTTTACCGTCATTCATTGAAATCATTACTTTTCATCTTTTCTCAGTGTTTGTGGGAGTGGCTCCCCAAAAGGAAATGTTTGGCAGATACAATTTTTTTTAATGAAGGTTGCCAGAAATAAAAAAACTTCAGAAAACCTTGTTCCATTCAACGAGAGATTAATTATTACATATGTACATATGTACAGTTACGTTTCATTCATGTTAGACTTTGTAAACCCAAGTGACACATCTTTCTCATCCTCTACTACAAAGTATTATTAATTCAAACTTTTTTTCCGTATCTGATGAAAGAAAACATCCGATTTGTTTTACTGCCGACCTTCAAAAGCAAAATTGTAGAGTTCCTCCGTCAGGTTATTGACCATAACTCCCTGGCCGTCTTTCTCCCTCACCCAGGCCAGTCTGTCGATAAAGTCTGTCACCACCTCGTTGATGGTGTTAGTGTAGGAGGAAACGTGTTTGGGTATCAACATCCGCGGGTTCAAGATACTGCGGATCCGCTGCCAGTTGGCCCCCATCCTAAAAAGAGGAGGATAATAAGTGGAAATGAGGCTCCAATTCCAGTTTGGGGCAGATCTATTCATGTACACTGAATTTAAAATGTACATGCCCTAAAATGAAAACCCAATCTTTTCTATGACCTGTCATTGTGGAGGTCACTAGATTGCAAATAATTCTGCAGAGGAAGTTCGTTAATGTATAAAGCAGGGGTTTTCAACCTGGGGTCCGCGGCCCCCTGGTGGTCCGCAACAGCATTGCAGGGGTCCGCATTTCACACATTTCCAGATTACTCTTGAATATCGTGAAAAATATCTAAAATAAGAAAAATATGTCTAAAATAATATAAAGGTGATGAGGGGAACATTGTAACCGGTTTGGGGATAGAAACTGCTAGTAGTTTTCTGCCTGCATTTGTGTTCAGGGTAGATGTAGAAGAGCGGTTGAGCTAGGTAGAAAAACTCTCAGGAGGTCTTGGAGATGTAGTTTGTATGATGGGAATTTTCATTTTCTCAAAAAGAAGGCCCAAAAGGACAGAATTAATAATGAAAATATTAAATAAAACAAAAGAGCGAAAACAAATACTTTGTAATAAGACAAATAAAGTGGCATAATAGCCAAAACAATTAATTGCAATAACAGTCAACTTTACCACGTTCGCTGGTGGAGAAACAATTTCTCAGGAGAGCTCTAAGACACATAGCCCCTTGTTAATTTCTGGATAAGTTGCCAGACAGAATTTCCACAGCTTGCTGCAAAAGCAATGAGGTGTCTTTTGCCCTTTCCAACAAACTACCTGTGTGAGAGCGTTTTTTTCGACACTGGCGTAATTGAAGAATAAGTACAGGGCAAGGCTTGAACCAGAGAATGACATGAGACTGTTGCTGTCTACCATTTCGCCACGAATAGACAAGCTGTGTGGACTTCACCATGCCCAGATATCCAACTGATAGGTCTCCCCTCTGTTCACACACACACATACGTACTACTCACCCACCACCCTCCCCCCCAACACCAGCAGTAGGTGGGTTTTGCTGCTGGTGATCATAATGTCAAACTTAAGTAGGCCTCAATTGTTTGTGTGATATTGTATAATTATCATTTGTGACATATTCTGCATTACTTTGTCATCTTCCCTCTTCAGTTGTAGCCCCAGTTGATGTTGATTGTTATTGATCACTGTTACTTTAACGTTCTCCCAACATGTCAGCCACATGTCTGTATATTTAAGTCATGAACGAATTTATGTAAATATGGCTCTTAGATGCAGTACGACACTACCATCCTGGGTCTCATCTCTAACAACGACGAGACCACCTAGAGAGATGAGGTTAGAGGCTTGGAAACATGGTGCCAAGAGAACAACCTATCTCTTAACGTCTGCAAGACCAAGGTGATGATCGTGGACTTCAGAAAGCTGCAGAGGGGGGGTCATGATCCCATACACATCGACGGAACTGTAGTGGAGAGAGTCTCCAACTTCAAATTCTACGGCGTGTTCATCACGGATGACCTTACCAGGTCCAAACCAGCGGACTCAGCGGTCAAAGCGCCTTTACTTCCTGAGGAGACTCAAAAAGTTTGGCATGGCTGCAAAAACTAACCCTAACTAACTTTTACAGGTGCACCATTGAGAGCATCCTCTCAAGCTGCACTACTGCCTGGTATGGTAGCTGCTCCGCTGCTGATCGCAAGGCCCTGCAGAGGGTGGTGAAGACAGCGGAGCGCATCATCTGCTGCCATCTCCCTTCCGTGCAACTCATCTACAACACAAGATATCTGAGAAAAGCACGGAAGATCATCAAGGCACTTCTCACACTGCTGCCGTCTGGCAGACGTTACCGGAGCATCCGAGCACGGACTACCAGACTCACAAACAGCTTCTTCGGCTTCTGAAAAAACAACACTGACCCTCTGAACAGTCACCATGTACTCCCCCATTCATACTTACTACACATATATTCATATTATTTAATTTAATATTCCTCACTCCTTCACCCTGTAAACTGCTGCTAGCATTCCTCACTCCTTCACCCTGTAAACTGCTGCTAGCCCTTATATGTTATATGTTATATTTTATATGTTATATGTAATATGTCTACTGCATAGATGTTGCCTGCCAGGTCACAAGAATTTCACTGAGCTGATGACGCTGTCCTTTGTTCATGTGACAACAAACTTTGATTTGATTTGATTTGATTTGATTTGATACAACTACAAACTGCATTTTAATTTTGTTTTCAATTCTTAAGCACTGAAAATCAACTTTTTTTGTTATTTTTTACACAGATTTTTCTAGATTTGAATGAGGTTTTTAAAGAAAACCAACATGGAAAACCAAATGTTAAAACTTCCTTCTATCCACATGCACACATGCACACACACACGTAGGCACATCAGCGGGCCGCGCATTACTTTCCAGTCGGAATGGTGGTCCCTGGGACAAAACCAGTTGAAAACCCCTGGTATAAAGGCTTCAAATCACGAAAAATGGCTGCTCAATTCATAATGGTAGACTTTCTCTTGGGCGCAGGCAAATTACCCCAAGATGTTTTCTTACAGATAAGGGCATTAGCCAAACAACATTTATCTGAAAAAAAATGTTTTCTGTCATTTTAGGTAGTTCTTGTCCCAGTGATGCATGTTCAAATGCATATTTTCCCAGTTTGGTTTTACTTAGTATTTGATGTTGTAAAAATAGGGGGAAACGTCATGAATGACAGCTGCGACTGACTCTCTATTGCCCATGCACATGTATAGGTTGATACCTTGATACTAAAGCTCCAACCCTTCATAGCTAAGACTGGCTCAAATTTCACAGCATTGGGCGAAAGATGGCAGCGTTCGTTGTCGGGATATTTGGGCTTCAGTTCTGGATAGTGGGAGGAAGTGAAGAGTACTGGCGGGGTGCAGTGGGAGTTTTACTTTGATAATGACATTACCCGAGCTTCTATAGGTGGGGCTTCCTCTTTGCCTTGGACTCCCCTAGGAAGATAGGTACTTTTGTCGCTATTCTGGCTTTCATTTGTTTTAAGTTGTAAATAACATCAGAAGTTAGTATACATGTTATATAATGTTGTTTTAAAGATTTTTTATGTTAGTTTGTTGTGTTGTCAAATATTTAATTTATGTAAACCTGCATGTGATGAAGAGGTGTGTCTGCTGCGTAGCGGTGCTGCCAGTGTAGGTACTGTTAGCATGCTTAGCGAACATTGTGTTGTTAGGGGAAATTTAAGTTACGCTATATGTTGTACAGGTGAGGAGCAGGCAGTTACTTCATGCAGAGACTGTTTGTTTCCACAACTGCAGGAATGTGCGTTTATGTATGTCTTGTTGTATTATTTATTAATGTCCAACACGTATGTTTGTCTCATTTATGTTAAGTGTATTTTATTTACTTTATTTTATTTTATTTGTTAATTATTTTATTTTGATTTTAATAATAATGAATGTATATATATTCATTGACTCCCTTGGGAGGGCGACAAGCACGCAGTTACTTCATGCAGACACTGTTTGTTTCCACAACTGCAGGTGGAGGAAAAATCTGAAAATCCCAGTTATCTGGTTAGATGTTGATGGATGTACAATAAATTGTAAAGACATTGGATTTGAAGTGATCTTCTAACCCTAGAACACCCACGTCGGGTGTTTTTTTTCCCGAGTGTGTTCATGTCATTGTGTTGCTGCTGTCTGAGGGGTGTGGGTCCTTGGGTAGCTTAAGTCTGCTCTCTGACGTCATAGAAGGTCGGCTAGTTTGCCTGCTCCCATCCCTGTTTTTTCAATAGGCACCTGTTAGGGTAATTTTCACCCTTCATTAGCGATAGAGGGTAAAATATTTGTTGAATATAATATAAGTTGTAAATTATGCAGGGAGACTGTGCCTTCATCGGACATGTCACAGGAAAGGCTGGACCGGAGAACAAGTTCCAAGCTCTATTATTTATATTTTTACGAAATATTTCTTTAACGACTCACAGATGTTGTATCGGGGAAAATAAAAGAAGAGTACTTCAAATTGCCATATATTGTTATACATTAATTTACATTTTGATGAGATCTATTTTTTATCGGGTGTATTATATCGGGTAAAATGTACCCGACGTCAGGGATGGTGTTTCTAATTTTACGTTAGTGTTTTAGGGTTAAAGAAAAAAAACATTCACAAGGCAGAATAAAAACACTACATTTACACACCAAATAATTGTTGGTTGTTTAAAATCTTGTGTGTTACCTTTAAAGCCAAGAAACTGATCATTACTAATGCTTGGATGTCCACCTGACCCACTGCAAGCACCTATATAAATGAAAAGCATCGGTGGAGTGATGTACACCATGTACTGTCAGACAATGCAAAACATTTTAAGATTGTAAAAAGGCTATTTGACGATGGAGCTCAATGTATTTTTCAATCTATTAAGCTTTAGGTCACACCTACAGTCCAACTGGACACAGAGATCCCTCTAAAAATAATGCATTATTGAGCTCAACATAGTTGTTTTATTTTCTAAATCTTTTCTTATGATTCAGAATAATTTTCTGATAAGTTTTAAATCGTCTCTCTAGACCCAATATTCACTGAAAAATCTTGGAAAAAGTGTTGTTGGACTTGTCCTCTGACTAGCCTGAGAGACAAAGGTAAAGCTAAGAGAGGTCCACTCACTCGGTCAGGGGTCCATAGGCCTGGTTCCTCATCTCTCGGTACAGCCTCCAGACGGGCATGTCGGTCCGGATCGGATGTTTCCCCTCCTGCCTCAAAACCTGCTCTATCAGCTCCGCCTGAGCCACGTTCACCAGGGTCAGAGGACCTATCTCCGACTTCCACAGCGGACCGTAGATCTTGCGGTGCTCGATCTTTGAGCAAAATAAATGAGTTAATACATATTTTTTGTGGGATAAGTGTTTTTAATTTATATTTTGTTTTTTGTGTGTGTTTGTGACGCTTGGATAAGTCCAACAAAACTGAGCATTAACACCAAATTGTTGTATGAAACCTGTCCATTATTGTGCCTTTGGGCTGGACAGGTAGATCAAGTCCAATGGGTAGAATGGCTGAGGATGATTTGTTTAATTAAATTCTTAATTATGATTAGCATTTTTTTATTAACTACACACTTGTTTCGTTTTTTTCTTTACTTCTTCCATTATCACTTGCATTAACTTAAAATCATGTCATTACACAGCAGTTATCTTCAGAGGTCTGTGAACGTCTTTTAAACATGTTTCTGAAAAGCACAATGTAAATACAGTTTAAAATGTATTTGTATTATTACAGCGTACTTGTACTGTGATAGCGTCTGGGTGTTTCTCAGTAGAAGGACAATCAAAGCCTGAAAACACACTGGCAGGGGTTCCCACACTTTATAGGCCTGTGAGCTACTTTTTAAATGACCAGCTCAACATGATCGATTTCTTTTTTTCATGTTGAGATCGACGTATTGGGCACTCGTGATCGACTGGAGCATTTGCAAGTGTCAACAGTGCCTCATTTTTCCACCCACCCAAGGTGAGCTAAGACCCGCCCGTACCCTTCCGCTGATTGGCTGCATCTCAAGAACTTCCTCAGTTGGGTTAACACATGGAGACTGATGATTGGTTAGCTTTACAGCCAGGGTATGTTCAGAGTCCAACTCGGGTAAGGATCGAAGTGAGTCAGTGTGTTAGAGAAATGTATATTTCAAATATATTATTATTATGATTTATTAGTCTTTCATGATTTACATGTTGTTAGTTCTGTAGCTTCGATTGTCCAGGTCTTGATACAGATGAAAATGAAAAGCAGCAGCAGGCTGTCAACAACATGAGTGTTCATGTACGACACGTATCAGTACTCACCTGCATCTGTTGAGTCGTCTGGAAGTATCCCTTCACAAAGAGCCAGTACAAGGTGGTCAAGAGATTGGGTCCGTGCAGCTCGTCCATGGCTTTCAGTTTGTTGGGGGCTCCCACCACGGAGCTGCTGCTGCTGCTGCTGCTGGGGGCGGCGGAGCTGGACACATATCGTCGGTGGGAGTCCGGCACCAGTCCCGCTGTCGGTGCCCCCATCCCTGTGCCCTGCTGTCGGTTCAGTCGCAGTCCGGCGCTGATCAGAGTCCTGCGCAACATTTTCAGCTCAGAGTCGGTGTTTTGTGGTTAGTGTGAGAGCACTGCCCCCCCCACACCCCCCACCCCTACATCGCAGCTATCACAGCTACAATTTGCATAAAGGCTGACCCCCACCCCCCGCCTTCTCATCAGGGTTCAGAGTTTCTTGAAAAAGTCCTTTTTCTAAATATGTAGGCTAACATAAAATAAATAAAATTTGAAAAGAACAAATAAGTTATAATCACAAAGTCACTGTTATATCTATAAAGGGAATTGGATGAGCACATTGATAAGATATGTTGTGTCATAACAGTCCACGGGAGGGCAGCATTGGTTCACTGCTATTCAGACATCAATAACGACACAGCATTTCGGAAAAAAAACAACAGTAACAATTAGATTTTCAAAGTAAGTATTATGTATATATTACTGCATTATTTACCATTTATTACAAACGATTTGTGGCGTCACTGCCAATTCAATTTAATAAAGAAATGTAGTCCGACGCTGATCAGAGTCCTGCGCAACATTTTCAGCTCAGAGTCGGTGAGTTGTGTTCAGTATGAGAGCTGCTGACACAGACACATACACACGCACAGACTGACTGACGCTCCTGCTGATGATCTGTAGACTATAGACTGTAGATACCGACTATGGAAGCGCCTGTGCTGCTGCAGTGCAAAGGTTTGAAACTGTGCAAACTCGAAGCATTAAGAAGTTCAACCTAAAGAATAACTTGTTGAGACAGAAGATGAACACAGAAAGAACTCAACTGCATGTGTAGTAGTATGTCCACACGATGATGACGTCACCTTAAGTTACAGGAAACTTAAATTACACTTATGAGCTGTAGATTTTCCCTTAGTTCCTTTTTAACTATAGCTTATACATATTAATATGTATACAGGCATATGTAAAAGATAACCATTTCATTCATATATATTCTGTAATGAAATATAAGCAAAAAGCATAGTTTTTTATTGTATACATATACCTATATTAACATATGTATATAACCAATATGTGTTTGCACACACGTTTATGTATACACACATATATACATTTTTAATATTGTGTATTTTATCCTTTTTTGGCCATTGCTATTGTGCAAGTTTGACATTACCTACATAATCATAATAATTTTATTTGAGAGTCTAAATTCTCAGATAACTTGCTTCTGGTATTGAGAACAGTTATAAAAAACTGTGGTGATAGCTCATCCACAAATTTACAGTAACTCTGTAGTATGATAATTTCACTGAGGGAAAACACGAATAAACACGAATAAACTCAGAGCAGGCAGGATTGTTTTGTACAAACACAAACATACCAGCATGAAGCGAAAGATGTTACATTTTACACGCGTTCACTAAGGAGATCTGAAATAAGGAAATACCAACATCAAAAACAATTAAAATCTTTATTCTTCTACAAAGAAATTACTCATTGTTTACAAATGATGCTCAGAGGTGACCCCCTCCTCTCCTTAAGGCTAAACCCACTGTATTATTGGCTCCACAGACTCAAAGACGTTGTCAATTCAATCTGAAGCCAGAGATATGCTGCAACATAAACAGCAGCATCCTGTTTGCTGAGACGGCTCATGGAGCAAAACAAGGCGTTACACGTTGAAATTGGAAAAAGGCTAAACAAAAAGGCACAAGAAGTTCTCTTAAGACTCGAATCGCGGTGCTGTATCAAAGCATTTGGGTTGTTTGTCAGTATAGTTCACACCAACTTGCACTTCCAATTGCTTGGCTATTAAAATATATATAAAATATGTAAGCAATTCACCATTGGTCGAGTATAATTTGAAATATAAATAATGAGATTCAAGTATTGCAGGTTTCAAAGCTACAAAGCATGACCCTGACTGAGTCAACTGAGCACTAGTGCACTACATAAGAATGAATCAGACTCACTTCTATACTGAGATATGAAGAAACAAGGTTTTCAAGACGTCTTAATCCTTAAAGCTGCAGTGATCCAAACTTTTATATAAATATTGAATTAATTGACAAATAGAATGCAAGAAAGTTCTCCTGGGTTTATGAAGCTACACATAATTATCAGCCTTTCAGCTAAAGCTCAGCAGAGCATTCAACAAATGTTCACCAGATTGTTTTGGTTTTCTGAGCAACAATCTCCGCTCTTATCAAGCTTGTTTCCAGGATTTAAAGAGCAGCTGATTGATCAGAAAGGTTTTTGGGGTTGACCAAAACAGAGCTGAGGGGGGAGTGAATATTTCTATGCAATAAGGTGACAATAAATCAATGTTATGTTTCAGAGTGCATATCTCCACTCATGAATCCATGAGCTAGCCCTTGCTTTTTCATCCAGATCCAGGACTGGTTCCCTGGGAAATCTTTCTCAAAATGTTATAGAAAGTAAACAGACTCATGACACTGGGTAATGGGTTCTTTCTTGGCCATTTCCCAGCCTTCCAACAAGATGTGTGGAAATCAATTCAGCAGTTTTTGTGTAACCCTGTTGAAAAATAAACAAAGAAACCATAATGAAAGAATTAATTCTCTGTGTCTTTCTAGTTTAATTAATGCAGCTTTAGATGAAAATATTTTGTTGTTTTGCAGCTGGGTTTCGGTAATTCAAAGCAAAAGGCTCTAAAGCTAACTATAATAACTATATAAGGCAACAGCTAAAGATATGTCTGTGTCATATCAGTGGGGCTCATCCAAAAAGAAAAGATTTACGTCTCAAATCCAAAACTAATACACCAGAGATTCTTCAAATTAAGCTCAAGCTGAATATCTGAACCAGGCACAAAAACAGTTCTAAATATGAATAAGCGGAGATACAGAAGCTCCAGTGGTGGTTTAAGGCAACTGATTAATGGTCAGAAAATCCATCTACACAACATGAACATTTTTCTGTCTCTGATATGCTTTAAACACACACCTTCATCCAATGAGATTATACATTATGCATAGTCTCCTGCTTCTCTTGCACCAACCACATCACATCACTCTGAACTAAGGCATCTCTGACATATGGCTGCATACAAAACTAACAGATAAAGAAGCAAGAAATAAGACGTCAAAACTTGAAGTTTGTTGGCAGAGAAGCAACAAATTACACAGTGTTTGCCAGCAGAGTTATGGATAAGTGGCAACGACGGGCTCACAGACACTTAAGGAATCAATGACAGAAACAGGTCCCTGCCTGGTTCCTTTACTAGTCACTGAAAATCCTTGTGATGTCCACAGGTCGGCAGACGTGTTCACGGCGTTCAATCACTCTCACTGCCTGACTCACTCAGCTGGAGGTCATTCTCTGCAACATAAGGAGACATAGATTATAAAATTTGTTTTAGAGAGCGTTTACGAGCATTAACAAAACCAGAGAATCATTGGAGGTTCTGGAGATTTCAACCTCAACTTTAGTTTAAGACTTTTTAAAAACATAATGAATAGAATTCAAGTCAACAGATATGAAGGAATATCAGAGTCACAGAATTACTTAAATTCCTCCATAATTGAATTAAAGGTGAATTCGCCAGCAGAAGAAAAATTCGCAAATCGCAAGATACTAGCAAGACATTAATTATCCATATTCCTCACACGGCACTCGAAAAAAAATTCCAAAATCTGAATTGTTACATTTGTGTCTGAAATTGAGTCGCAGCCACAATCATAGTTGTTCTGTCACTTTTTAACTCCTGACTTTTGCCAGAGAAGAAACTGTCTGCGGTGTTATCTTTGGAAATAAAATTAAATAAACAGCACGAGGATCAAGGGGATTAGCTTGCTTTTATACTCGAGTTACTCACTGAGTGTGCTCATGAGTCCGCCACTCTCCTGGGGGCGACTGCTGGTGTTGATGATCGGCATGCTGTGGTTGGCCGGCGCTGGGGGCGCTGAAGAAGTCCGTTCGTCTTCGGAGTCACTGCTGCTGGAGCTGCCGTCGCTGGAAGATGAGTTGGAGTCTGAGGAGCTGTCGCCGCTGCTCAGCTGGTCCATGACCTGTGCCTCTGCCATCAGCTCTGCACACAGTGAAAAAAAAAGCACAAAGTAAGACGAAGACATTATGGAATAGAAAGGACATTTAATAAAAACCAAGCGGTCAACAGGATTCTGCCTAATTCTCCCTGATACAAATGTGCTAAAACCCTAAATTAAGTAAATTAATATCCAGTACAATTGCAGAAATTTTGGCAAAGTGGCACCTCTCTCGATGTCGTCCATGGGAGACGCCGGGGACGTCTTCTCTTTAGGAGGAGAACTTTTGGAGCTGGCTGAGGTTTTGTTACTGCTGATGTCTTTGTTGTTGCTGCCCTTCATCTGCTGGCCCAGACGGCTGGTCTGTTGCTCCAGGCGAGAATGGATCTTGCTACTGCCCTCAGCCCTGAGAACAAGCAGTGCAAACAATCATTGCATTTTTCTATTAAAAACCTATGAGGAAACAAATGCCTGCTAACAAAATTGTGAAGCAGAGCATGTGTCCATCTACACCTGTTATGTTGCCTTTTACCCTGAGTTGAACTTAAAATCTTTTTTATTTGGCTTTCCCTAGAAAACATGTCAACGGAACATGAATATACAGTCGGTATGGTTTTATTAAAGAAGTCAAAAAAATTAAAAAGGCAAACAGTATTACCAGAATTTATCAGTAGATTTGCTTTATTACCCACCTGGTTTTCTTCACAGCTATGTTGCTGTTGAGTTTCTCCAGTCTGTATTCTCCTGTGTCATGGTTCACTATGAGGATGCACTCCTTCATGTACGGCCTCTTGGAGCCCTTGAAGACTGTTACTGGAGCACTTGAACCCTAAAAAACACATACAAGCAGAGTGTAGTTCTGATTTTCATATTATGCAGTCATGTGTCTGAATGTCCTTTCACTCACAAACCTCTGACCACACAGCAAAAAGAAAGTCAAAACTAAAAGCCTTTAATCTCATTGTTTTTTAATATTTATGGGGCTCCATTAGGATGTTAAACCTCAGGCTGGAGAAAACAATACCAATAATTATTGCAGCATAATCAATAGCGATATGACAAATGCACAATACAAATCAATATATTATATTGCATATGCATTGTATAAGCACAGTGAGGAGACAATTTGTAAAATGCTTTGCTGTTTGTCAAGAGATTGTCATTGTCCGCCCACAAAGAAAGTATTAAAACTAGCACCAGCAGTTTTGAAACGTGAAATAAATAATTATATGACATTTATTAAGTTAATCATTGCTAAATTGATGTGAAGCTTTTTTTGCTGTGTACATAATCATCGGCTGTGTTTCCCAGCACAAGGTAATCCTGCCATGGCAAACATCAACACATGCTTTAGTAGCAAGGAAAACCTCATATTCATCACCCACTCACCTCTAAATTTGGTAAAGTAATAGTGACTTGTTCTCCTTTGCCCACTTCAAGCTCCCCTTCACACGCTGTGTCAATGGAGGCTGGTTTGAAATCATCTGTGGGAGGAAAACATCATGTTTAACACATTTTTAAATATATACTATGGTGAGAGCTCAAGGGATTACAATTTATGAAATGCATGCAAATAGAAAAAAATGCGCAATTAACAACTTCATCAATGTGACGACACATGTGCTGCAAAAAGTCACAAGCCAAATACTTTGCACATTCAAGTCTGTGGTGTTTACTTACAACATATTGCCCAATCCCTCCCGTGGTGTTTATAGTACTTTTTACACTTAATCTTCGTTTCCTATTTTATACTTTCACAAACACACCACAGCAAATTCTTTGTACGTCTCAACCTGCAGGCAATAAAACCTGATTCTGAAACACAAAAAAACGCTGCAATATACGAAAAAAGGAAGTGTTTCCAGGGAACCCCAAAAAGTGCTGAACCAGGCTGTAGTTCAATGCTTAGTGAAGTTCGATCACCACTGACCAGATCTCAATAACTTCACAAAGCATTGAACTACAGCCTGGTTCAGCACTCTTTTCGGTCCCCTGGAAACATTTCTGTTTTTTTCCCCGCTATTTATTGTATTTGCATGTTTTTGGGACTCTTTGCAGTGCATACGTCATTCTTAACTCTTAATTTGCACGTTTTCTAAATTTTCCCTGCAGTACATTGTGCTCTCTCGGCCACTGTAGTATTCACACTATATGCTCAACATTACCCACTGTATTATAGTATTTATATTTGTGAATATTCATATTATATTTATACATTTGTGAGCACAGCAGCTGTTGGTGTGGTAGCTGCAGCTACACAGCGTAGCCCGGCAGATGGCAGCAGAGTACAAATCGACGCAATGCTAATATTAGCAAACAGTCGCGTCAGCTGGTTTATCGATACTTATAATATCTGAGATTTAACAGATAAACTAGCGAACACGATGAGAACCACAAAGAAGTGTTACCTCAGTAAAAAGTTAAGCTAACAGGCGGTTATAACAGGACTGTCGACGCGGCTAAACAGCTAGCTTTGGGACTTTAGAGCTAACTAGCATGCTACCGCTAGCCTCTCCAGACATAAAGTGATGGGAAGCAGCACTTACAGCGCACAGTGTGGAAGCCGCTCTTCGGGTGCTTCTCGAACGTCTCCCCCAGTTTCAGGACGTGTTCCTGGTTGTCGAAGTTGGAGTACGCGGTCCCGTTCATTCTGACGCTTTCACCAGCGTCCACGCTTTCTGCTGTTTTATCCGATGTACGACCACGGCCCTGAACGCCTCACTGCTGCCATGAAATCCCGCCTCCTTCTCCTTGTGATTGGTCAAACTTCCTGCTTCCCCCCCCCCTCCCCTGGTTGATTTGTTTGGCGCCTGTCAATCACGACTTTGTAATGACGGAGGTAAATTACACTTCGTTTCTTGGTACTTTTTTAAACAGCACTTGTGTACTTCTACAACACAGTATTTTAATGCTATTATATACTATATAATAATAATAAAAAAATGCATTTGAATATATTTAGCATATTGGTATAGAACTACAAAAGCATACTTTTAAAATAAATCTTAATACCTTAGTTTAACATCCTCTTAATATATTTGATTGGATTGGTTATTTTTTAATGTCTTTATCCTTGTTTATGCATAAATTAATTAAAAATATACATTATATTATATATTAGATATGCTTAATTGTATTTGCATCACTGCTGTTTATTGTTTATTGCATTTTAACTGTATATGTAATTAAGCACCTTACATTGCAACATTGTATGAAAGGCCCTATATAAATATGTGTGGTTTAGTTAAGTAATATACAGTATTATGTTCAGTGTAAGTACTCATTATAAGTGGTTTAACTATACTGAACAACTACATAGTATAAATACATAGCTATATACCATTTGATGAGCTCAATGTAAACTTAATTATTAAGATCTTAAAAGTAGGTTTTGAGGTAGTGTCCTTCCCATTCCCCTTCCCATCAGGGCCTGAGATAGACGGTGGAGAACAGGCCATAGTTCATAATTTACTTCAGTATTGAACATTTCTTACAAATTTACAAATAATATACGAATCAGATTTCTGAATGCTAATGCAGCCTAACATAATTCAAGTTATTGACTTTTTGTGTAGCCTGCTTATCCTACAGTCAAAAATCAATTGAAATACAGCATGACTTGTTGCACAATGATACGTCGTGTTAGATAGAAGTTGATATTCCCGAGATATACAATAAGCATTTTCCAACACTAGGTACTTGTCCACTCAGCTCCAGATAATAATTACTAAAAGAAATCTAAAGATATTCTATTCCATCCAGAACATGACTCAGTTTGGCATCGAACTCAAAGTATGAAGAAGCTCATCTTCCTCTTGAGTTCATTAAAAATGCAGCAAATCTTTTATATATAAAAACTCTGGTAGTGTGTCATTTTTTTATCTTTTACATTAAAATGCATGTGACAATAAACTTTGATTTGATTTGAAAATGTTTCTAACATTTGAAAATGTTTCTAACATAATAATATATAGCATAATTTATTCTCTTGACCATGTTGATAAAAGTAAAACCCTAAAGAACTAATTTGCCTTAGTGTCACATTTTCTTTCTGAAAATGATATATTTTACAAGGTCTTTATTTTGATGGAGACTTACTGATCTCTCTTATGCATGATCTTTGATATTATGCTCATGTGTGTTAACTTTACAAATCTGAACGTGCTTATACCCAAAGCTTCACTGGATGAAAACGAATTGACTTTTCATTTAACATTACATATATTGGAATCTCAAGCTGCTGCCCCCAACACTCAAAAATACTTTATGCACTAAATTAGCAGCAGCAGTGGGTGGTGTTGTGAAACTGCAGTAATTACTGAATTAGCTGGAAAAGCTCTGAATACCCACTGAGGGTCCTGAAGGTCTGGCAATCAGAGACTAATGAACTGCTGCAGTAACACTCACTGACGACCCAGTCAATCTCACACAGGCTGCAGGGGCTCGGAGATCCATGAGCCGCGAGGCAGCGACAATAATCTCTCTTCCTTTCTTTAAACTGATAATGATTCCTAAGCCTTAAATTCCTGCCCTGTCCAGACTTCACCATTGACCATATGCTCCGCTGCCTTCAAACATTAAAGGATCAACATCTGAGACAAGTGGAATGTCGAGATTATAGAGGCGTATAATCACCGGTTTCACAACACAGTCCTGCTGCCTCCTGTCTGCTCACAACATATGAGGTGGTGATGCAAGGGCAGGGGTCATGTAAGGGAGAAAAGCAGTTTGGGAAATACAAGTAAAAAGAAAGAGTGTTGAAAGGAGAGTGGGGCTCTTTAACCTTTGACCTTTAGCTTCTGGGGTAAACGTTTATGAGCTGCAAGAAAATGGAGTATATGCAGTTAGGGATGATCTCAGTAGGCGATAGTAGAGGTTAATAAACACCAATTATTAAAGATAACACATAGATAACTAGAATTAATAGAATTACTTTTTATTTGGATCTGAAGTTGCACTGAATCATAAATATCTCTCCCCTAAATCTACGAATTGTTCTCAGAGAAATCAACCAAAATGTTGAAAAGCGCTCCGTCTCCCATTGTCTAAGAAACTGAAAAATTCCTTGTTCTGCTCCGGATCTACACCAAAATGTAAAAAGTTCTTCCCTGGAACGTGTCACACCCCTGCACAACAATTTCATGGAAATTGAAGCTGTCTCTTGGCGTAATCCTGCGAACAATCAAACACAAATATAAACATAATCTCCGTGGTGGGGGGAATGATAATTTAGTCACATACAAGTGCCATGTTTGAAAAAACAACCAAGATGGATTGCAACCTGTTTAAACCTGTTTCACTGTGTCTACATCACACGTGAGGAGAAGCCAGTAGGGGTCTGTTTCCATGGAAGGAGGTAAACACTGGCTGCACTCTATATCAGTTACTGTGGGGTGCCCTTGGATCGTGGGAGGCAAGGTTTACTGTTTCCAAGCAACTATCCGCACTTTCACAATACTGTGGCCCAGGCACAATAGAGAGTTCCCGGGTTGTGAGTGAGCAGCAGCGGTGTCGGAGGCGACAGCCACGGTCTGCAGGGGGGGGGGTAAAGACACTCAGCCGGCAGCTCTATAGTCTCATATTTAATCTGCCAGGTTATAGACTGTAAACTGTGTAGTATTCATATGGCTATAGTGACCTGCTATAAGAAATATGCAGTATCAGAACATTTTGGACATTGTATACCTCTGCCAATTGTGTGTTTGTTGGTTTATTTTTTTTAACTACGGAATTGATTTCCACCAAACTTGGTGGAGGGATGGGAAATAAACCATTAACTTTTAGTGCTGTTTTAAATCAAGAAATTACGAGCAGGAATTTTTTTTGTATTTTCACTTAAAGATTACAACATTTGGGGATTTTTCAACATTTCTGTTGAACTTTTAGAGGAGATTACTCCCGGCTTCCTTTGAGAATAAGCTCTTTCAAAAAGTTGTAATTTGTTAACCTTGTTTAATGGATTATTTCTTCTTTTTTTTTACATATTTTTTATAATGTTAACTTTGTTTTCCTGCTGTCTTTCTTCTATTAATTGATTTGATATTAGTGTCTTAGTCAGAACGTTTAAATTCATTTTTACATCCTTTATTTTGTCACTCACATGTAAGGGCACTTTGAATTGCAATGAATTTGTGCTATAGAATTTAATAGATTAAGGGAGTATTAACATGATTTGCATTATATATGGTAAAGTATTCTTGGTATCTGTATCCCAAAGCTGTAAAATGTTTGTCATGTGGCCTACTAATCCGATACATCCAATGTACTACATTAAAGTTAAAGATTATTGTTGTACTTTTGGGCTCTTTGTTATAATTTGTACACTTTTACACTACGAGACACTGCTTTGGTATTAATGATAAAATGTCTATTTAGAGTAGATGCTTTATTTAATGTTAGAGGAAGAGAGTCAGCTGTTTGAGCACAGACACTTGATGTTCAGATTGATTCATGACGAGTGATGGAGAGTGAACAGCAGCACCGTGATCTGACCTCTCTGTCTGTGGAGTGGTGGGGGAGGGTTGGTCGGTGAGGAGGGGGACGTAGCGTGACCTCAGCCAGCTTTATTTATCCGGACCAATCAGGAGCAGAGTGAGAATCTGGGACTGGGATACGGCTGGTGGTATCTTCACTTACAGTCGGAAATATCAACCTCACCGTGTGAATGTCATGAGAAAGAACCACTAAAGGCTGAAAATGCATCCATTCCACCAAACACCTGCAGTGTCCAGTCTGTATATGTTCCCTTCAATATAGACCTCACCACCAAACCCAACCATCATCCAACATTGGACTCATACAACATGAATGGTGTAATTTCTGGGCCTGAACATTTTGCTTTTATGACCAATAATGTCTTATCAGGTTATGCTACATATGCATTTAAAAGGAAATCCTTTATGATCTAGAGGTGTGAGTTGGAAGAAAAGTAGTAGATTTTAAAACTTTCGTTGGCTGTCACTGATGATGATGATGATGATGATGGTGTTGATTAGGAAGATGGTTGTACTGAGGATTGTGTTTGTGTTGCTATTCATGAATATGTTGATGTCCCATCAATGTCTCCCTTGCTATTACGCTCTCCACTTATCGTACTGCTTTGAAACACAAATCATTTTCTCTTGCCTGCTGTCCGTCGGTGAAAGGTGACATTCAGTTTCCCTAAGTATCTGTTATTGTATCATATCGTACTGTATCATATTGTACCGCATTGCATCGTATCGCATTGTACTGTATCATGCGAAATGCATCGGATCATGCTGTATCGTACCGTATCGTAATGAATCATGTATCACATTGTAACGTATCATATTGTATGTGTTTTTGTTGGCTGTTTGTTTTTGTGGCTAGATTCACGTATTTTTAACAATACATTAATTTCGTTTTGCTGGAATAATGCTCTGTTTGACCTCTTCTTTGCCAATTCTGTCTGTCTTTCTGTCTGTCTGTTTCTATGTCTGGCTGTCTGTCTGTCTGTCTTTCTCTCTCTCTTCTGTTGTTCTGTCTTCCTTTTTGTCTGTCTGCCAGTCTGTCTGTCTGTCTGTCTGTCTGTCTGTCTGTCTGTCTGTCTGTCTGTTTCTATGTCTGTCTGTCTGTTTGTCTTTCTGTCTTTCTGTCTGTCTGTCTGTCTGTCTGTCTGTCTGTCTGTCTGTCTGTCTGTCTGTTTCTATGTCTGTCTGCCTGTCTGCCTGCCTGTCTGTCTGTCTGTCTGTCTGTTTCTATGTCTGTCTGTCTGTTTGTCTTTCTGTCTGTCTGTCTGTCTGTCTGTCTGTCTGTCTGTCTGTCTGTCTGTCTGTCTGTCTGTCTGTCTGTCTGTCTGCCTGTCTGTCTGTCTTTCTTTTTTTCTTTCTTTCCTTCTTTCTTTCACTCTGCTGCCTTATAATTGCCCTGCTAGAGGTTGAAGGAATAAAACCCAGCCCTCCTCAGTTGATCAAATAACACCGCAAGAGGTGGTTTTTACGAGCCGGGCCTGAACGCATCGCGGTTTCCAAGGAGAAACCCGCACATGAAGGAGGTCGGTGTGTGCGTGAAATAAATAAAAAAACCTCTCATATTAACACGGAGTCCTAATGATCGGTCAGTGCGTGATTTCATGGCGCTGCCGTCACCGCCCAGCGCGCACGGGTCCCGGGTCCTTCAGCCCGAGGAACGTGGATCCACCAAGTATCTTGTGATGTGATGTGACGTGAAGGAGCCCTGGAAATAACAGAGTGAGTAACCTGCACGATGACACCTTGTGTGTATCTATTCCCTAAATGCAAAATGCAGATGATTGACTAATGCATGATTGATACCTTGTGGTTTTTACGCGTAAATCAATGATGCGGTTCACAAGAAGCGTTGTGGTTATTTGTGTGTTTGTTTTTCCACTACTGGGATTTTACACTTACTTTCATGACCTTAATGTTTCCCCCTAAATCACCATGTAAGGCCACTTTCTATTCACTGTGTTTGACATATTTATGTTTCATGGTTATTCTCCTGCAACCTGTCACAGTTTGACTGCATGGGCCTGAAAAGAAGCAGGGAATTTGAGTGGAGCTTGAAATATCTGACTAATTTATTTATATATTTTTTTTATAGAACTGGTATCAAATATTAAATAGACTATATTGCATGCTCAACACAAATAAGGGGAACCCAACGTGGCGCCTTTTTTAATTGGTCATGTAACATTTCCTTTAGATTAGTTCTTTCATTATTGTGTTTTAAAATTAAATTATGATGAAATACTGATATTGTATTTGTAAACCTATGTTTTTGAAGCTCAGTAAATAAACTTTCAGTTTTTAATCCAACAGGGATCTGAAAGTCCCTGTTGAAAATAGAAATTTGGACATTTACAGTTCCATCTCTTATCTCATGAGAGATAAAATAACTGGAAAAGTTAACTGTTACACGAATGAGCTCAATGTTGTCCTAAATGACCATGTAGTGTAAAACTCGTCTTAGAAGAAGATGTAAATATCATTAGTTGTTTCATATAAGAAATACAAGAGAACCAAAAGTGGCATCTTTGCCTTTTAGTGAGATATATTGGCCATAGACGATAAAATATTAATCAATATTTTCCACTATTATTACTTTATTAATAATTAAAATAATGAATATTGCCTACATTTATTTTCTTAAACACTGTTTTCGAAGCTCAGGAAATAAACTTTCAGTGTGAACTTTTAAGCCAACAGGGACAAGAGGATATTTCAAGTTCTGAGAGAGAAGAAACATTTCCATTCTCCATCTACTGAGACATATAGTGTCAAATACAGTGACTGGAACAGCTACTGAGAGGAAGTCATGGTGGGATTATCCTGTGCACCTCAATTTTTATTTACAAGGATGAGAAATGGGGGGTGGAAGATATTTTTAATAATATAATTATGTGAATCCAAATTAGAAAGGATCTTTATTGTTCTGTCTGACTCCCACACACTGAATCCTAACGTCATTACCTGAAGCAAAGCAGGGAAACAGCTGCCAGGCTGAACTCTCCTTGCCTTTGGGAATTGTCCCTGATCACTGATCGGTGTCAGACAGTCCTGTAGACCAACTCTCACTGAGCACTACAACTGCTTTTTATTATCATGTTCAGCAACCACACATAGTTGTACGATTTGAGGGGGTTCGAGCTGGTACAAATGGTTTAATCCCAAGATAATAGAGCTTATGCTCATGCAGCTTTTGTCTTTAGTTTTTCTTGTCGCAATGTGTGATGACATTTAGTATATGAAATACCGAGGCAGTGCTGTTGTTCCTTGGGGAGCCCCTTCAGGTTCTTTGATCCTCCCAGAAGTCATTTAGTGGAACATTTTGGGGATGACTGGTTGTCAGGAAGCAGGTGCATCCAAGCCATGACTGGAAACGCCCCCGGGGCTGATGGGGAAGCTGGCTGACTTCCAGGCTGCAATCAGATAATGTTAATGAATTCAGTAAAACTGTCTTATTTGCACAAGCAGCAGTTCCCTCAGTTTTGGTATAGGGATGGAAAATGCTGTATAATGGAGCTCATACATAGTTGATGAAATGATGACTGACTGGTCACGTGACTGGAAAAGCGTTTGAATTGAGCAGTGAATGGAGACTCAGGACACGGATTAGTGCACCGTGAAACATGTAACTGCTTCGCTTGCATAATGTTTGACATGTGAGGTTTGAAGCAGAAACGACTGGCTCATTAACAGGAATCAAATTCTTCAGTCATTTTGTTTTGCTGGCACTAATTGGGAGTGACTTGAATTTTCTTCTCCATCATTTATGGATTAATTGAACCAATTAAGGCATTTTTTCAACTGTCCCTGAAAAAGTAAATGAATATAACCTATTTTAATTTTGAAATTGATGACTGTAGCTTTCACTGAAGTCTTGCACTTTGTATTTCTCGTTTGAACTACCGGGTTGTTCATATTAGCTAAATCTAGTTGTATTTCGGAGTCAAATCCCTCCTATTGGTTCTTCTGAGCCCGTTTCAAACTAGAGCCTTGTTAAAGTGGGTTGCATCAAATAGTTGTGTATTAGCATGCTAACATTAGCTTTGGTAGTTGGTTCAGTTTTAGGGGTTGTTATGTGTCTGGATAGCTGCCTGGTGGCTGGCTAGCATATAGGTCATAAACCCTGACTCCTCCTTGTTAGTGGATGGTACATTAACCCAACAAAAGAAGTACACTTCAAATACCTCTTTACTGCTGCTCCTTCCCTTGCTGAGTTTGGAATACAATGGGAGGTAGATGCATGGTCCATCTTTAATTACAGTCCATGGTCTCTAGCTGGTGATTGATATCTAGTGGAAGCAAAAATGTTTCGCACTTTTCAGATCTGTCTTCAGCATAATTAGCATTCTATTTTCTAACTGAAAAGTTGAAAGATCACTTGATATTTGTGTGGATTTTTTTAATTTTACATACAAGCCGGGTTCAAAAGTTCGAGACCATGTAAGTGTAAAACGAACTCGCTCTCATAGGCCTTTTGTTTAACGTAGTGAAAGACCACACACTGTAGACTGTCATAGATTTTCCATTTGCCTGGAGTGTTTCTTTGTTGCTCACCTCCTGAGCTCTACATGGATTCAAACAGCGGGGTGATGTGATGAAAGGTCAAACAGTGGACCTGCAGGCTCCTACAGCGTCCTGCTAACACATACACACACATGTGCACAGCAAAACAGGATTCACTAAGACCAGATTTAATGAGACAGGCCGATGTGTGAGGCTAAACCAGCAGAAATGCATGGCAGGTGTACACAAGGCCCCGGGCCCCTTCAATGCTCATGCAGCATCGTAATGTACGTGTTTTGTTTTGGGAACAAGATCAGCTCGACCGGACACAGAATAATTAGCTTCCATTAACTTATTGGCAGAGTTCATGTGTTTTTGTAGTCCATTGACTTCCAATTAGTCAGACCCTAAGTAGCAATCGTTACTGGGGTCATTAAAAGGATTAGGGTTGTATGTTGTGAGTAGTTTTGGACTGTTTACAAAAGACTATAGAAAATGACTGGTATATATTTAGATAACAGCTGTTTACGTAATGCTTTTATTACCCAAATGATTTTTGCCACATGTGTCCTCGCTTGACACTGTCCAATAAAAAGATGGTAAAATAGATGGATATTGATAGAAATTTTTCACAATTCTGTGTTGTCAGTTTCAAGATTTAGAAAATGCTCTCAAATAAAAACAACTTTGGCGTCTGGTTTGTATCTTGTATTTTGAGTCAAAATTATATGTAAGTAGCAAAGAAATTCAAAAATCTCTACTGCAGTTTCTCCTGTAGCTTTCAGCTGCCTTTACCTTAAATGTCCCACATCATAAATATTGTGATATTGTTTAAACCAGGGTCGCGTGATGTTGGTGCTGGGATTACTTCTGAGTGAATGATCGTCTGCATCAGCCCAGTTAAGATCGGATAAGCTTCAGATCCCGTGACCTTCCACAGGACGCACGGGTTCGCTGTAGATCATGGATGGACGATTCCAACCACACCACCCAGCTCCAGAAGTATCTCCAGCTCCAGCAACTTTTGTAGCTTTGATTTTCTGAGAGTTCAAACCTCATCTTGGCTTGAGTCAGTTTTACCACACTAAAAAGTACCCACATCAAGCTGTAGTATTTTTACATGCAGAGGAGTGTTTAAACTAGTAAAAGGCTGAATAGAATCCAAACAAATGAACCCTCTCTTGTACTGTTGACCTCAGCTGAACGACTCTCAGCCTTGATGACAGGAATGCCACCTTGATTCAGCCATTACGCCTCATCAAAATATTCAAAATATCCAATCCCCAGTAGAAGTGACGCCTCGATGGGATCTCATTTGTAGATTTATACTGAGGAATTTGAGGTCAAAAACCAACCTGTGAAATATGCCACACAGTGGATGTGTTTAAGGCCGTCGCACAGTCGAGCCTCTCACACCCTGTCGTCCCCTGAGAACCTCCTTTGTTCCAGCGTCTTGCCTGAAGGATCAACTGTATCTCATCCCCCTGTGTCCCGTTAGAACATCAGTCACAGCTGCATGCACAGCCACATGAAGGCAGCCAGACTCCTCTGTGTGTGTGTGTGTGTGTGTGTGTGTGTGTGTGTGTGTGTGTGTGTGTGTGTGTGTGTGTGTGTGTGTGTCACCCATCCTCCTTGTGTTCACAGAAAGCCCAATAAACAAAGGGCATTGTGGGTGGATGACAGTCTCTAGTCCCTATCCCAATTATAGACAACCACTAATTACCAGTGCAGTAGTTAAGAATCATGCAGCTGTGGCAACCACAAACTGCTTCCGAGGGACCATGGAGAAAACTGCTGCTGCTGCCGGAGATGAACGGTCACTTCCATCCCTTTCGCGTTGCACGTGCACGCCAATCAAAACGCAGCTAAGCAGTCTTCTATGTCTGTGACTTCAGACATGAACTGAAAATGAAAATATCCAGAAAATCAGGTCCAGACTTTGTCCCGCAATGTGGCAGGACATTTAAATTCCACTGTGGAAATTATATGTTTTCATTTACACAAGCGTTGTCACCAAACGCTCATCAATCTCGCTGTCTTTCAAACTTGACATCTTCTTCTGCATCCTTTTTATCATCCTGAAATATTCTGATTTTATCTTGTTTTTTTTCACTTTGGCGTCCGTCATGAGTTAGAAACATCATGAACGCCCACCACGCTCACTCGCCGTGTAATTTTTTATGCTGTATTCTCCCGTAAGCTCACATAGACATTTGTTCGGAAGTAGGAGATAGTGTAATGTGAAAAATAGTGTCATGTGAAGAATCTGCTGCAGAAATGACTTGTAGTTGCTTTTTACGGAACATCGTCACCAGCGTTGGTGGCTGCAGGGAAAATGTCCACAGCAACTGACTTGGACATTTGCTTTCTCACATACGGCCCATCCAGATAAATTCTGTAAAATGTCTGATTCTGCTCTCTTGACTGTTTGGATCATGCAGAGCTACATGTTGTGTCTTGATTGAGGAAAAACTCTGCTGTGAAAGAGAAAACTGAGTGAAGAGCAGGAAGGTCACTTGATAAAATGCAGAAACAAGTGTGTAGCATCAGTACTCCGTCAGTCTGATGAGGGCGGCTGAGTTGAACGCACATACAACTCGCACACATGCAGCCGCTCAAACAATTCAACAAGCGGTGTGAAGGACACGGTGTCTCAGACTCCTCCACAGAAAAATATCCCTGATGTTCATCGCCTTGATAAAGAGACAGAGTGAACAGAGACTGATAAGTTTGGAATGTAACTCGTCATGTTTCTGTGAGATAAAACAATACACGGTCAGCAACAAGACTGTGTATATTATGTTAAATAACTAAAGTTTGTTTTAAGTTCAGTTTGTTATAATTTATTGGCCTGAGAAATAAAGAGTATTGCACTTATATGATGTTTAAGGTTATTGTACTTATGACGCACATTTCATCAGTTTATCACATCTAGATCACCATTACAGACGCTGCCCACCAAACAGCATTCACCGTGTGAAGATTTGATTGTGTCATGTACCTGTACTTTCGGTTTTCATACAAAATATATAATTTTTAACGAATTCCACAAGTTTTGACATATTCCGACATAAATGAGGCAGAGAACACTCATCATTTTCCTTCTCTTGTCCTGTGATGCATTCGATTGATTGAAAAGCTGTTTTTGAAGTTTTACTTTCTTTCTTACAGCATTCATTTCTAATGTGTGAGACATGTGAGGCATCCTGCTCTAATGAAGCCTTAATCCCATTAAAACGTGATCTGGATTAGCCTGCATAATCCACTCAGGTTCATTACTCTGGTAGCATTAGCATATTGTCATACAGGACATGCATTTGTGGTTCATAATCCGTGGTGCAGTGGTGCTAGAAGAACAAAGTAAAACAAAAAAATAGGTATATGTGGGGAAATTATGTTTCTGTTTCCTTCATGAAATCTACTGTTTTACAACTTGTTTTTTCACTTTCTGAAAAGTTATGAGAAAGGTGATTTCACCTCCCACATTTTTAACAATTTCCCGAGAAATAATTTATGGATCTTGATGAAAACACCCAGGCTCATTAAGAGGACTGAAATCTCTGATTGAATTTGGTGCCGCAATCTGAGGGGACATCTGGGCCTTGGCAGAGGTTTGTGTTCTACTTTGTTCCACTCCAGTGTTTTTATTGCGATTTGTGTGTCTCTCTGCAGGATTACTCAGAAATTACAAAACAGATTTCGATGAATATTTGTGGAGGGGTCGGGCATGACCCAAGTAAGAACCCATTAACTTTAACGGGAATACGTACAAATGGGTGGATCCAGGAATTTGTATTTAATTTGCACCAACGTGGTGAGATATGGAGTAAGCCTTAGCGGAGGTATGAGCCCTTCAACTATTGTTTTGTTTTCCTTTTATCGGTTTGAAATGTGAGTAAAGATGTTTTATTACCTCCTATATAACTCTAGTACCACCTTTAAATTAAAAGTCAGGCAATAGATGTAGGTGGTGACTTCAGCAGCTTCTCTGAGCAGCAGCAGCTTCCTGTCATTTATTTCAGAGCTTGACCTCACTGACAGCTTTCGGCAGAGTAAACGCTCCCTCAATGCGTGACCTCTCCACCCATCATCTACGGTGTGGCCACGAGCAGAGCTGCAGATGGGGCTCACGCTGCGCTCATGCCATCCAACCTTTTTCCTTCACTAACAACCATTCGTAACCTCACTTTCATTTCCTGCACCTCCTCTCCCCTTTGGCTTCTCTCTGCTACACGCTCGGATGTTCCCGTCTGATCCCCTCTGTCCGAACCTTCATTTATCTCAGTTCTGTTCATTGCTTCTTTCTTTCTGCCCACCGAAGAGGAAAAAACTGGGCTCAGCTGGAGATGGAGTGAGCAGACCCCACATTAATACCCTGTGACACACTAGCATGTTTGAGTTTTTCCATCACGACTGATCCGTCCGTCCGTCCATTATCTATACCACTTATCCTCTGAGGGTCGTGGGGGGTGCTGGAGCTAATCCCCAGCTGACATTGGATGAGAAACGTGTGTGGTGCAGGGGAAATCAAATTTTTTTTAACTGCAGAGACGAAGCCATAGCTTTGCTTCAGCTTGGAGAGATGCCAGAGAGAAATCACATCTCATGCAAATAGATCATTAAGCACGGTATGCATTGGGGGGGCGTGCATACCGTGCAATTGAAAGCCATTACCGTCCAATGGTTAGCAGGGGACAGGTTTAGCTGGGCGTGGAGTGTCCTCAAGCTCTCAGTTAGGCTCCACCCCCTGCTCCTCCAAATACGGTTACCTCTAGTTTCAAAAAGCCAAGACGGCACTGGACCAAATGTGGAACTCAAGGCTCAAACCAGCAGCCCCCACACCAATGGGTGATGTCCTGGTTGGTTGATACTCAGTGACTGTACAGTGTCTACTGAAAATAATTCTAAAATTTTTTTATTTGCATCAGACATTTACTCCATTCATTGTGTTTTTTCTTTTTTACCGTTTTTTGCTGCAAAACTGAACAAATGCAAGTTTAGCAAAATGACGATGTTGATTTTTTTTTCACTTGATCACGTGAGTTTCTAAAGTGGAATCTTACGGCCAAATTTCACAGTGTGTGTGTTCTATCAATTGTTCTGTTTGGTTGAAATTAGAAATCCTCTATTGTGCACCAGGCCTTAAAGAACAAGAATAGAATTCACCAAACAGTGAATTTTCCATCCTGAGCGGGATCAGTGGCATTTTACCAGCAGAATGCACATTCCTCTTGGTGTGTGTTTGTGTTTGTGATGTGAATCCAGATGCAGAATGTTAATGAGCTTGAGTGCCGCTCTCTCCTGACATCCTGCAAACGGCCTCTGCTTGTGTGTCTGTGTGTGTTTTCTGCATGTGTTTGTGTACACAACCTTCCACAGGACCATTAGGATTCAGGTCACAGCACATTTTTTTCACCAGGAGGAAGGATTATGCTGAAAGCAGCTGAATCGACAGGCCTGTGCTCAGTGAAGAGGTTGGTCAGTTGATCATCAGGGTCCCTGAGGAAACCGTCTGGTTCAAAAGGCTGAAGACCCAGCGCTGACTCTTTGTGCGTCTGCTTTGCCTTCAGCAATTTCATCTGTAATATATATATGAACTCTTGGTCCGTACAACCTACGTACTCTGTCTTTCTCCTCCATGAAGTGCTGAAATAAAATTAGTAGATATTTCTCCTTATACAAATCAAGGCGAAAGGATACAAAGAAGAATCATGGAGACCTGTAAAGCCCCCTGAGGTAAAAACCAGACCGGAAAAGTCCACTTGATCCATTTATAAACTGCTGTGATCAGCGTTTTCCCAGGCAGGAAACACAATAACTGTCTGGCAGCCAGGGACTTTGAATCCAGAGGTAAACACTTTTCACTGATCTTGTCTTTTTTTTTAAGTAGCTGAACTGCTGAAATTGTTCAGCGCCACAAACTTGTTTACTCGGCTCGACCTGAATCGACACAGCCGCTGGGGATGACACAGTGATACAAGTTCATAAAACCTACGCTGCAACATGGCCGAAATGTTGGTTCCTACACATTTGAACCTCCCTGGTTAAAATGAACAACTACTTTGATTTCCACCCTTTTTGCACACTTACATAATCAACAGCTCTTCCCATAGGGTTGATCCATATTTAACATAGAAGGCTTGTTTTAATTGCATCTGCTTCACTGGTGGATGAGCCTTTTGATCCAGAGATAGCCCAAGGTTTCCTCTAATGGCTTTTCCACGTGCAGTTATTCAAAGGCCAGCGACCTTGTGTGGCTTCCTGCTCTTTCCGTGTACCTTTGGTTATATCCCTGCTATTGCATAATGTTGCATTGTTCAACACAACTGTGTTCGATACAGACACGGCTCCGCCCTCATGCAGACTAATTGCCTCCAACAGTTCACAGCCCAAGCTTGTTGCCTTCACTCAGCCCCGAGTACAGTGTCATTGAGATACAAAAAGCCTCGTCCACTGTCTGCATATTCTGCATTATAATGTGTGTCAGCCAGCCCCCTTCATTGATGTGTAAATGCAGATTTTTCTGCTGTTTGCCGGAGCTTCCCTCTATTACCATAAAGATCGCCGTGGTGGAGTTGTGATGGCCAATGTGGTTTTTTTTCGACCTCCCACGCAGCAGCAGAGTCTTCCCGAGCAGCCGCCTCTGGAAAAGAGGAACATTGATCATTGATCTCTCACTTTCAGAGGCTAATCTTTCCTTTATTGAAAATGAACCAGGCAGCGCTGCTTCTGCTTCCTTTTCAGTTCTGGAGATTCAATGCGTTCGGTCCACAGCACAGAGGGGAATCAATCGCAGTGTATTTACTGAGGCAATACATTTAGATTGGACATTCAGAGAGGTGTGTATGCAATGTCTGAATCTGAGGCAGCCCTCACACCTTTTTGGTCCAGTCTTTGGGACTTTTCAGTTTACTCCGAACAAAAATAACACAGTTCAGACAAGCAGGTTTAAAACACAGTCTGACTGAAAGAGGTGGTCTTTCTCCGGTTCAAACGAACCATGATTTAGATCCTTTGCAGAGTGAAAAACTTTATTTCAGGATAGTTTGGACTTTCGAACCAATTGCATGAAGAAAATCGAAAGCAGCTCACAGGATTGCTTGTCTTTGCCTCCAAAGGGGGAAAAAAGTCTCCGCAGATATAATGTTTGAAAGGCAATGATGTTCATTTTGCTGGTTGAAATACCATAATGATATTACAGTTGCTACACAGTTAATGACTCATTTCTAGTCATAGCAGAATTGACAAAATGCAGACGTCACGGTCGTCTACAAATAGGTCAATGTCAAGTATAGGCAGATGCAGCCCATGTAGGTGATGGCGACAGGACATTTGTTTTTCATATGAATCTTTTAGTGTGCTCCATAAATTACAATATGAAACCAAAACAAAGAAATGGTTCAGACTTTCAGGTGTGAAAGCAGCTTAATGATCCAGATTCAGACTTTTGCTGGTGGCACTTGGAAGAGAATGGGACAATCAGTGGAAGCGGAGCAGTTTAAAAATTTTAAGAAAGTGCCTCTTTCTCATTTACCTGTGGCTGGAAATTATGATAATGACCTAATCCTGCATTACATCGCTCCCTCTAAACAGCTCTCTGGTGTCTTCTGGAGGAGACCAACCGAGCTAGGCTGATAAGAGGAATATATAGGCGGTGCACTAAGAGACCCAGCTCCGAGAGGGACTTACTGTAGAGACTGATATATCGACAGGAAAATTGGATTTCAAGGCTTCCCATCAGGAGGGCTGGGTTTATTTGGTGTAGTTTGCGGCTGCAGGCATGCTGATTATGATAGCAGGCTCCCCTCTGCACATGGGGATATAAATCAGCCAATACAGCGCCCAGGAGGATGCATGTGCACACTCTGTTTTTCATTTAGTTCCTGTTTTCCAGACTGTTCCTTGCCTGGTCCAATCAATGAAAACACACACTTTTAGGTTGCCAGCATATTTGGCTGTTGACGAGCAGAAAAGATCATCACAACATATTATCCTGCACAGTATCGCAATATGAAACGCTGCCATGTTTTGTGCATCTATAGTAGGAAGCTTCTGTCTTAGTATTTTGTACAGTTTATGCAATTGATAAGTTGTTGAAATATGTTCAAACATTCTTTGGTTGCTGTCATAAATCAACTGAATATCTCTGAAATAACAAATAAACATATATATATATATATATATATATCTCCATACTTCCCTTAAGCTCTACCCTGGTGCCACCTCTCGTCTGAATGTTCCTTTTGATGTGAACACCTCTGACCCGGACAATCATCTTCTGCGTTCTTCATATTTGAACCCAGACTATACCTTCATGTCTGAAAGAACAGATTAGAGGATCCTGTTGCAAAACAACTACAGTCCACACACATCGACTCATTTCATTCAACACCACAAATGTAAACCTCACACTTGTGCTTGAGGAGTCATTAGAATTCACTGTCTGGTAAGAGTGAGTGTCGGTAACAATATTTCCCGACGGTGCATTCAGTAGTTGCTGAGATATTCTGTGAGGACCAAACTTTCCAGCGTGACTTTCAAACTGAATAGAATAAGTAAGAGATATTCATTCATCTCCGATATGAAACTGAAATCCACCAGAGTGTTCACACAAAATATAAAATCAGCAAGTCAAATGTACAGTATGATAATGACTGCGGAGGTAGGATGAAGTCAGACTTTATTACCAAAATAAAAGCAGTGCAGTTTCGCCAAACTCTGTACTAAACTTTTAAACCTACCTTCTAAACCTTCACATCCCTTTTTAAAATGATATTTT
The DNA here is from genome assembly GCA_038501795.1 of Pseudopleuronectes americanus. Taxonomy (NCBI): domain Eukaryota; kingdom Metazoa; phylum Chordata; class Actinopteri; order Pleuronectiformes; family Pleuronectidae; genus Pseudopleuronectes; species Pseudopleuronectes americanus. The sequence goes on from CM076727.1 coordinate 4,575,756, forward strand.
TTCTATATGATTATGTTATAAATGCTCCTGTTACAACTGATTCTCCTGAACAGGAGATTCAGTTATCGTTCCCTTTAACCCTCTGTTGTGGTGATCGACACTTATGTTGAAAAGTCCAAGTCGCTGCTTCTAGAGCTCTGGTTGCCTATTTATTCAAAGTTTGAAATAATTAATATTGAACATATCATGTATACAATTCGCACCAAATTCAACTTTGTTCCTCCTTGGACCCTTAACAATACAGAGGGAAAGTGTGACGCAGATACAACAAACAGTTCTTAAGATATGCATTACAAGTACAGGCAGAGATTTCTGGAATTCCTGGATATCGACACACTGAAGAGTAGTGGAGCTATTTCTGTTTGACCAAATGAACCCGACTGCGGTCTGTTGACAAAGACGCAGTTGATGGTTTGTATTTAGTTCAGTGTGTTAACCCTGTGGCCGCACTCCTGTATGTGTATCACTGTGTTCCTTTGTGCAATGCGCCCTGCATCAAAGTCCACCCATGCCACCCATCACTCTATCGATTGTCGGGCATCGAAGGGCTGCGCTGTGCCCCACAATGGCGCTGTGGTTTCCAAGTCATCAACCACCAGATAAACCCACTGGCAAAGGACGTGTCTTTTACGACGTCCTGTATTAACACACTCTGCCTCCTCCCCTCGATATGTAAACAGTCCCTCCAGCCAAGAGGGTCAACAACGATGCATTGTTGCTGTGTAGTAACAGTAACAGCTATTGTGCAGCATTGAGCTCTGCATATTGTTAACCTAGCTGCCTGTGCACACACTAGGCCTCCCCTGTGTGTTAGGAGTGAGTCCTGTGTGTGTGTGTGTGTGTGTGTGTGTGTGTGTGTGTGTGTGTGTGTGTGTGTGTGTGTGTGTGTGTGTGTGTGTGTGTGTGTGTGTGTGTGTGTGTGTGTGTGTGTGTGTGTGTGTGTGTGTTAGGAGTGAGTCCTGTCCTGTGTGTGCCGCTTCAGGAAAACCCTGCGCTCCAGTCGGGTGCTTGATGCTTTCCGGCTTTTTTACTTACCCTTCACTAAAAGTAGTCTCAGCCGCTTTCATCCTCTCGTGCGGCTCCTCCCCTGAGTCATGGAGACCGTGCTAAATTTGGCAGGCCTCAAAAAGTCATGGTGTGGCACATTCGTATTGAGTTTGCATCCTCAAATGTGTCTCTCCCTCTCCCTCTCTCTCTTTCTCGTTTCCTTCCCTCTCTCCCTCCCTCCTCAGTAAAAGGCTTGTCCGTGACTCACCCATGGCAGAGCGAGGGCCCCTTTGAATTATTGAACCAATGGTGGAGACCTCATAAATTATCTAGCCGTGTATCGCCGGGCGGAGCAGGGCAGCTCAGTGGATACATCTCATCACCCTCGGTGTCAGTTCAACCTATACCTCTGGATGGGTGTGATCACAGGACATTGCCAAACTGAATACAAACACACATATGCAGTATATCAACACTCTGCAGTAGAAAACTATTTTCTTTTTGGCTTCTTCAGAAACATGTGTGGGCTTTGAAACCAGAAGCTGCAGCGAGCGAAGCATAAATACCTAACATTGAGACATCCAACCGTAAAAGGTCGACATACACTAGATTTACTTCCAACTAACTAGAATCATGTATCAAATAACTTTGGGAAAAAGTTTAACTCATATGTGTGAAATATTGACTGATTATAAAAATTGTAATAATAATTCTTACAAATTATATAAATGAATGACTTGACAGCTCCCCAAAGGTGAACCCAAAGCATATCCATCACACCTGTGGCAGCCTGGACTATAGATCAAAAACCCTACCTCTTCCATGTTAGCGGATGGGACACGGACCAAAGTAAAAACCCGCCTAAAATACATTTTTCTCAAAGATGGTTGGTGCAATTTCAGGTAGTCCAAATTTCTCCAGTAAATTTGGTTTGAATTAGTTGTTTGATGCTGTAAAATGTCATTATTGACAGCTGAGATTGACGCAATTGGTTGAATATGCCTATCGGCCTAGTGCTCCCAAATCCCAGTGGGATAACGCTCCGCCACTATACAACTACACGAAATAGAATACGAGCAGTTTGCATCATTTTTTGAAGTTCAAATACATTTTGAACACTTCAAGATCCAACCCTTACTTAAGCATGAGTCATGCAAGATAGTCAATAAGAATAAATGGGGGAACTTTAGGCACAAAATATTTCTGAAAACAGCAATCCATTTTGAGTGCTGACTCATCTGCAGATTATTCTCATAATGAAAGATCCATTCACTGGGAATATTTTAGTTGAGTTTATCCCCAAAACATCTTTTGGTGTCTTGCTCACAATCATACAAGCCCATTTGAGATGCTGCAAAATGAAGCTCATGTGTTTTTGATGTGAACCGTTGCACACGTCGTCCACACCACCTGCCTGTTCACAATGTGAGCAGCACCTGCCATGGTATTACCAGCACTTGCGGTGGAATTGTACGATTCAAATTGCCATCTTGGCCGTAATTACATCCAGTATGTCACTGCATATTCATACCACATAAACATTAACATGCAGACCCACCTCCATCCTCTGAAGAACCCCCTCCTGTGGTCACCATATTGATTTTTGGACTTGTGATTGAGCTGCTGAACATTGAAGAAGCACTTTAGCAGACTTGGACGTTTTACTGTTTCTGTTGATGGCAGGAAGCTTTGTGATGCAGAACACCAGGCGCTTAGTGAGCACACCCCTACTGTGAGCGGGCTGCATTGACCACTGGTAACGGCGTCACCGGTGCTTTATAGTGCTCATGCTGTCCTGTGAATAATGGAGTCAGTCTAAAATAAGCAGTGAAGAAAGTGACATTATGGACGTGGGAAACGAAAGAGGTTGTTGGCTAATTTTGGTAATACGGCATCTGCTGCTCTGTTTGTTTCATAGACTCAAACACACCATGAGCCTTCTGGCTAACGCCTGCATGGGGCCTTTCATGACTGGAGTTCCCAACGGAAATCAAGGTTATGGGATATCCCCAGCAAACAGCAAATGCAAACAACAATACATGAAAGCACACATGCTCTCATGTGTTTGATGCATCACCTAACCATAATTTAAGCTGTTTTCCGACCTAACTTGTGGAGAAACTCTGGACAATGGGGTCCAGTCTTTCCTTTCTCATAAATGCTCAACCCAGCAGTAGGTTCTCTGCTGAGACGCGTTCACAATAGCAACAAATTCAACCCAGGCGTCGGGTCTTATCGCCACAAACTCTCCTGACATCTTCGTCGTGTCCTCTTCGTGTGTGACCCGGCTTTTTCATATCCTGCTTTATTCTCCCATGTGCTCCTCTGTACTTTATACCAAAATTTGTCATTTTAAACATAACCTCCTTTGCCTAGGTAAAAATAAACAGAGGCCGATTTCTGTGCAACGTAATCATTCATTCAGACGGACAGAAGAGTTTGGTGAGGATCTGTTCACGGAGAGATGATAAATCATGAGATTATGACAGGAAAGGCTCCAGTGACTCTATTGTTCTTTGCCACATTTATCCAGGTTTTAACGTTGGGTGCTTTACAGAGACGTCTGGACGGCGGTGGCTTTAATTTTATCCGGGACGCTCTGTGAAGTTTTTTATGTAATCCAGGTCATTGGACGACAGGGCAGCTGTCATTTCATTCACTCTGAGAATAAAGTCAGGGACGATGGAGGATTAATCAAGTGTCCAAACTGGGATGATGACTAAGCACCTGCCTCCACTTGGCTGTGTGTGTGTATGTTTGTGTGTGTGTGTGTTTGTTTGTATTTGTGTGTGTGTATGTGTGCTCGAGTACCAGAAAGCAAATCACAACTCAAACACAACAGCCGCTTCCCGGTTGCTATGCCAACCACAAGGGCTGTTCATGGCGGAGCATGCTCAGTTTGGCTCCCGTCCATGTAACAATAGCCAGTGAGAGGGCTCACACAGACACACACTCTGTCTCTCTCTCTCTCACACGCACTTACTCACTCTGTCTCTCTATCTCTCTCTCTCTCTCTCTCTCTCTCTCTCTCTCTCTCTCTCTCTCTCTCTCTCTCTCTCACACGCACTTACTCACTCTGTCTCTCTCCTCCTCACACACTCTACTCCAGCACGCAGTGGGAGCGAGACGGAGAGGAGAGGCTGCCTGCTGCGCTGCGGAGCTCATGACACACGCCGAACCAGCAGAAACACGCTCGCTCACACAACAAAGGTGAGTACTCAGACCGGCATAGGCAGATTTTTCCAGCCGTTCGATTTCCTGCGATGAGGAGTTTCCAGCATCTGTAGCTTCTCTGCTGAAAGGAGCTGCAGAGTGGAGTGACCAGAGATGTGAGGAAGCATGTGCTCTGCTTTGTGAATGACAGGATGGCGTGTTTCCCCTTTTTGAAAAAAAAATATATATATATTTGAATAACAGCACCATTTTACTCAGATTAATCCTTGTTCCTTTAAATGGATATGTTGATTTGTATGAATGGCTTAAGCAAATAGAGAAATTATTCTGCTCAATTGGAGGTGTAGTAGTTGACAAAGCAGGGATCGCTCAATAATTCATGTAGCCTTGTGTGTAGGAAAGTCAGGGGATGACAGCAGGTGTAATGTGATGCTTTGCATGGACACAGAAAGCTGTTTCAAGACAGTGCCGCTCAGTTTTACAACCTTCTGTCGGCTCATTCACATCATCACTGCACACAGGAAGAGTTTTATAGGCTGATCTTTGAACGCTGACCTCACATCAACGCCTCCTCCAAAAGAAATGGAGGACACGTAGATGGATTTTGTTGTGGATTCTTTGTTATCTCTGGGAATGTTATATGATCTGCAGGTGTGGGGAATGTGAGGAGCTTCTCCTCTTGCTTCGCTGACCCTGACATTTTGTGTGTGTTTGTGTGTGCATGTGTGTATCAGGGGAAGTCACTGCGAATGATATCTTCAGTATTATCCTGTAGTCTCGGCCCATTTCTCCACACACACACACACACACACACACACACACACACTTACACACACACACACAAACACACACATACAGTCACTAACTGCCTCCCACAAGATTAATTGTTGTAGCGGATAAATTCCTTACTGGTCGATAGTTTATTCCTCCGCAGCTTGGTGTGTTTGTGCTGGTGTGTGTTCACAGAGCATCATCTGAACTGGTCTGTGGCCTCATATGTAAACTAGAGCTCTAACCATTGATGGGTTATCTGGTTGGAACTTGGAATTAATATATGATATTATTGACAATATTCATTTTGTCAATTTTGTTATACTTGTGTCATGAGATTTTAGTTGAATTGTTTTTAACACACTTTAATGAGTTGTAGGTAGCCATATGATCCATTTGATGTTTCACTATAATATCATTATTCCTCTGTATACAATGCATCCTCCACTTACAGTAGGAGTCACACTTATTTATTAATGGATAGTAATAGCTGATTACCAGCTGCATATTACACTATAGTGGGTTTTAAATTGTAAATACTTATTCAATAATAGCAATATGAATATTGTCAGGATAATATTTGGCACAATACATTTCTGTCATGAGTTATACCAGCGGTCGGCAACCTGCGGCTCCGGAGCCGCATGCGGCTCTTCAGCCCCTCTGCAGTGGCTCCCTGTACAGTGCATGTTGCGCATATTTTTCGCGAACGGTGAACTTAACGAATCAGTTCTTTCATATGATGAACGTGAGTGAACGTTAGGTTCACGTTCATTTTTTGAAATAATCATCGTATCAGGCTGTCATGAAATACCAGGAGCGGGTGAATGTGTGTGTGTGCGCGCTCCCAGATAGCGGACAGACACACAGAGCCGGGGCTCTGCCCCCCGCCCCGCTCACTCGCTCAGAGAGACACAGTGAGATCGGAGCTCGTTCACGTGAAGGAGCCGCTCAGGGACCGGCTGCTTCTCAACAGTGGAAACAGTGAAAACAACAAGTTTCTCTGGTCTCAGCTGATCAGAGATCAGCGCCTCAGCTTCTTGATCAGAGCAGAAGCTGCAGGTGGTTTGTACCGAGCATCAGTTTCTGTGTCCGCCTCCAATCTGACCTGCTCTCACGTTTTGCTTTAATATTTCAGCAACTAAAACATATGTTGAAAGATACTTCCAGAGCAAGCACACAGCATCTGCTGAAAAGTACCAAGCTGGAGATGAGCAAAAAAAGCTGAGTTCTGTGTTTAATTTATTCCAAAGTAGGCCTACACATGTATTTTGTTCTCCACTTCATAAGAATTTGGTGTTTTCCTATTTTGTAACAGGTAAAAATAGCAGTTAAATGTCAACAGTTTTTTTTATTGTCGTTCTATAATTTAATAAATGCATCAAACTATAGTTTTTATATATATATTGTATAACTATATATATATATAACTTTATAACCTGTGTTATCAAATATGTTGTGCGGCTCCAGACAGATTTAATTTGGGGGAAGAGGGGGCGAAATGGCTCTTTCGATAGTAAAGGTTGCCCACCCCTGAGTTATACTGTAGCCAACCATGAGGGGGCGATCCAGATATTTTGGCCTCACTTTTGCCGAGTAACCATGTGACAAAAACCTGAAAAACACACAGCCTTTTCAGGTTGTATGCTCCTAAAGTTAGTTGTTACATTGCGTGTTTATTACATTGTTTATTAGAGGTAATGTACAATATGTTTATACGTTTTCTTGCTGAAAACATCTGTCTGCTGCATATGAAATTAGGCTTCGTCGTAAATCAAATCTTTGAGTTCAAAATTAATAGTTACCCCTTTCCCTTTAGTCACTCAATTTATTGTTAGATTAACATTGCTTGGTGGGGGTTTAAATGCTCTAGCGTTGATGTTTGAATTGTTAATTTCCTTTCGATCATTTGACTGATTGTTTCGGCTCGCATATAAACGATTATTGGTTTGCTCCTTTCTGCCCCTAGTGGGTAAGCACATGGAGGAATAGTACTGAAATGGAAACTGACGGGAAAATGGAAAAATAAGAGATGAGAGGATGGGAAGCAGAAAACAGAAGAGGTACAGAAAATACAGAGTTGTGGAGTGATGAACGGCAGACGGGGATAGAGAGAGGCACTCTTCACCCTGCGGGAAATTGGAAAATAAATCGAGGTTGATGGAGGCAGGTTTGCATAGAGATATTGATGTTGGGTTGTGGGAGGCCAGAGGTTTGGACTCGGGGCTTAGGAAGTTCACGCGAGGTTAATCATCTCTTTACCCACCAGTTAGGACGAGCTAAAGGCTTCCTGAGGGTTGTAATTAGTTATTTCCTTCTGCAATTGATACAAAGATACAGTCCACCATGGCTGGATGTCCATTTTGAGTCTAAGTAAATAGATCTTAAATGTATTCTTTGGAATATTTATCAGAATGACGTAAAGTCATGTTTTCCATTTTTGTTTGATTGTGATCAAGATTATTCAAAAATTATCAAATGGATTTCCACCCATAACATTTTGAGGCAGAGGGGTAAAAGGGGTAGCTCCAGGATTTATTTTATTCCTTTATTTAATATTGCGAGGTTGGGATTTTTTTTTACCTTCCAGTCCCGGAACTTAATGAAAAGAGTCTGGCACATTAAGGGAACTTATATCTATGAGTGTGTGAAATTTGGTTAGAATTGTGGCAGATGATGTGTGCTATACTATTTTAGCTTGTTTCTTTGTTTGTGAGCAGGATTACGCGAATACATTTTCCCCAACTTCCAAAGGAGAAAGTTATGAATCTTGATGAAAACATCTGGCTTGTTTAGGGGACTCCTGTCTCTTCGGTGCAGATTCAAATAAAAATCTGGATCTTTAAAATTTAAATGTGTTTTCTTTCGGGGGACTGTCAGGCTTTTGCAGAATATGTGCTGTACTGAATACCATTCTAGTTCATCTGGCATCAAACAATCTAGGAAAAAAAAATGCAGTTGTTGTTGGAGTCTGTCCTGTGTGTGGGGTAGAATATTAAGTGGAACCCAGTTTGGGGTTGTCAAGTTTGATTTTCAGAGCTCAGAGTGGTTGGATGGCTGCGGAGCCGACAGACGGTGTGTGAGTAATGTGACACTTCCACGATATGAGGGAAACCTTCTCTTCATGATTTTTTTTGTCTTCTTTCCCTTCCTCTTTTCCAGGTTGACAGATTTTGGAGACAATGTGTGGTTGTAAATTTCAACACAACAGGAGAATGTCTGTAGCATTTAGGGGAGGGGTGGGACCTGGACAGAGCGTACAGCTCTTTAGGGATACTTGCCCCGGGGGGAAACCCTAGGGGGCCCTGGGTCGATCCAGAACTCACTGGAGGGACTATATATCCCATCTTGCCATGGAAATGCCTGGGATCTCCCAGTAAGAGTTGAGAAGTGTGGCTAGGGAGAGTGATACCCTACTCGGCCGGCGACGTCAATGACCCTGGCCCGGTTAAGTGGAAGACGATGGATGGATGGATTAACTAGCAGCTTTACACACACACACAAAGACATCACAAGGTTCATCCAGGCCTGGAGTGTTGACGCTTGTTAGCCAGGTCCCTGTAAACTGTGGAGACAGTCGATCAATGACCATCATTCGTCCTCATCGCCAAACCCATCGCCCACCCATCCCCTCTCCTCTCTGTCACTTGCACTCCTCTCTCTTGTCCTCTGTAAGTCATCACATCCCTGCAGATCTACCCTTTCTTCACTCTTATCTCTCCATCTGCCTGTCCCCTTTTCCCTCAATGCTTCCCTGTCTTCCCTGTCTTCACTGTCATCTGAAAACCTCTCCTCTCCTCTCCTCTCCTCTCCTCTCCTCTCCTCTCCTCTCCTCTCCTCTCCTCTCCTCTCCTCTCCTCTCCTCTCCTCTCCTCTCCTCTCCTCTCCCCTCCTCTCCTCTCCTCTCGTACATTTTAAACCAATTACAAACCTCTGCAGGAGGAAGAAGAAAGGGGCTTCTCCTGCTTCCTCTGCTTTCTTTAATCTCACTCCCTTCCTCCTCGTCTTCCTCTCCCCCTCTCTTCAAAGAAGGGGTGAGTCATACGATGACATCCGGAATGCCTACGGCAGATACGGATCCCTGGTTGCAGGCGTCTCTAGGAGCCAGTCAGTCGATAACCAGGCTGTGATGCATCTCCTGTGGATCCTTGTTAGAGCCGACAATGAGCCGACAAGAAAATCTTTTTCGAAAACATTGACACCCCCTCAGCAAGGTCAAGGGGCAGCATTGATCCATAGTCGGGAGACGACTGAGAACACATGGCTGAGTTAAAGAGCAATTGCTTTGGAATTGGGGTCATTTTATAGCCATAAATTCTTCTTTTGGGACTATTTTGAAATTTCATCTTTAGAATCTAGCAGTTCTTATTTTGTAAAAAAGTCTCTTCAATCAAACAATTAATTCACTTATTAATTAACAATTAAAATGATGCAACGTCGTGTAATGACTTCTGCAGACAGTTGTTTATGGCTGGCGAGGGGCGTGATCTGTAACGTTGAGTTATTTTTGTCTTTATTTCACAAGAATGTCTGATTTCACCTTCCTTTCACTCACTCGGACGACACTGCACATCATCTTCCTTCTGAAACCGTTGCGTGTTATATAAACTGCTCGGGTTCACTGGACTGTGTCTGGACAGAAACAAGTGGACAGTTGGGGGGTCGTTTGCTTGTGTCACAGGCGCTGTCAGTCAGATCTGATCAGAACTCATCCACAAACAGGTTTTTAGTTTTTGGACGTTAATGAACTTGAATGTTTGGTCCCGATCTCTGTCATTTGAAAACACGCCGCAAAGTGCTGCAAGCCGGAGTCGAAACCTGTGGCCGCCACAGAGGACTTTAGACTGTGGGCATTTTTTGAAATCTTTACCAATTTCCCAGGGAATAATTCATGGATCTTGATGAAGAATATCAGACGTGTTTAGAAGACTGATACTATGTGGAATTTGTTACAATCAACTGTTGTTGCAGTTTGATTGTATTTAAGGAGACGTTTGGGACTTAGTGGAGGTTTTCACTCTTGTTGCCTTTTTAGTTTTGAATATTTAATGTTATAAAGACGATGTGAAGTCTTAAGGGACTGTAAGCTTTTATTGGCAACATTTTAACCAGAACAACTGACTCGGCCATTTGTGTTCTCGCGTACAGCCCCTCTGGAAAATGTCTGTGTGGTGTAGTGCCTGTATGAAAGTGAGGGGAGACTCGTCAAGTCATCTGTCAGAGGTCTCTCATGAGAAGAGGCTCTTCAGTTTCCCGGAACATCGGAGCATCAATGAAATATGTTCCTCCTTTGTTCAAATAAAGCAGCTGAACAAAACAGCAGAATGTCTTTATTCTTAAAGGAGGTGTGCTTCAATGGCATACTTGAATGATTTCTCCCTTTTCCTCTCTCTCACTCCATCATCAATCCCCTATTTCTCTTTTCTACCTCCACTATCAACCTTTCTCTTTCTACCTCTTTCCCTTCATTCCTGGTTATGAGAGTGAATCACGTAGCCATCTGCTGCCTAGCAAATCCTCTCCTGACTTATTAGCTTCCTTTTGTTTATTAACGCCACTCTTAGGATGGCACTGATACCTTTATCTACCTCGTCTATCTCTTTCTCTGCTTATCCCTCTATCCAATCACCCAAAACTCAATCCTCCTCCTCCTCCTCCTCTTCCTCCTCTGCCATGTCAGATTTTTACAGTCTATTTTGCTTGCACTATACCTCACACCTGCAGCTGAATTCATCTCTGCAAGAGTTGCCTCCCTTCATTTCACCTCTTCCTTTTTCTCCCAGGAGACAGATTGTAGGAATGAGGTCAGACATTGCGTGTGTGTGTGTGTGTGTGTGTGTGTGTGTGTGTGCGTGTGTGTGTGTGTGTGTGTGTGCGTGTCTGATGGACATAAATGTGAGCAGACTGTTGATTGTTGATGTAGGTGTTGCTGAGCTCATTATGATATCCTGCAGAAATGACAACAGACACAGGAAAACACCCAAGGGATATGTTTGTGTGTGTGTCTGTGTGTGTATATTACACACAGACTTTCGTTGAACCCGGCTAATGCCTTGTTGCATGTTTATGGCTACTGTATCTGACTGGATAGTTGTTTGTGTGTTTTTGCTCTACACTGTGGCGTTGGCACTAACACTGGATGTAATTAGAGCTGGATACACAGCAGCGTGCACAGACTCAACAGTTTGGTCTGTTTTGGCTGATGTCTTTTCATGGCTCATATTGTTTTCATGGGAACAGTGAGAAGGGGGAAATTAAACTGTGGTCTTTTTATAGAGCTGTGGTCTATAAAAAGACAACTGCGTGTCGACACAAGACCAAAAGAAGACAGAAGTCAATATACAAGTACCTTTACAAGTGCTTTTCATTTTATTGTACATAAATAGGGACGGTATGATGACAGGTTGTAGTGCCCATGGGGCATTTCCATGTATTTATTCTAACAAAGAATCACAGAATGACACTACTAAGCACTGTAATCTGGATGGAGGAGACATATTCTGCTGATATTCAGGTTCATCATTTTAACTAGTGTTATTACTAGAAAAGGTTCAGATCCTATAATGTTGAGAAAACACATGTCTTTTTTCATACTGTCCACTCCTGCAGCTTCTCTTCAATTAACCAAAATGTATTGAAACCGACATTTATAACCTCTAACCGACTTCCTCTTGCTCATGTAGGTTAATTTGGTTCATGCTTTACCCAATGCATGCATTCAAAAACTCTGTGCTGGATTACCCTGCCACATGTCCTCCCTCCTCACTCCCCTGCAGACCTGCTCTCACACTACACCCTAGCAGTAAACAACAACATTAATCAGAAGTTATTAGGACATGGACCGTCACAGCCAGGACAGCAGGGCTAAAGTGACCAGAACGATCCCCATTCATGCTCCGACACCATCGATTAATATCTAAATAAGTGTGTGAGGAGCAAAAGAGACCGACACACAAACACACACTCCTGCAGACAGGAGAGATTATGATGCAACACTGTCTTTTAACTTCATTATTGCAAAAGAGTTGACACTCTGTTTATCCATGGACGCATAAATATGAATTCAGCCGCATTTTTATAAAGATCAGTTCTAGGTGTGCATAAATACATAAGAAGTTAACTCTGACTCCAATGTTGCATTTCTTTCAAAAAACTCCAATTACAGGCCATAATATTTGGCAAGGCTTCTCACAAATTACAATTATACTTCATATAAATCTGATTAAACATTTTTGCTGAACCTGGTTGAGTTTCAGATTCATTTTAGTTCCACAGTTCCATTTCAACAGCTCAAATACTTCCTTCATCTTCGTTGCAACATTGGCCGATGCCAGTGGGTACTGTAGTATTTATAGTATGTAGTTATATCTCAAAGAGGATTTGTAAGAATGACATAAACCTCTTCTATTGGGAAGTTATCCAGTAGTATCCTGTGTGTCCATTTCAAAGAACACATTGAAGAAATATAAAGAGTGGAAGGATAAAAACAACAGTGACCGTTTTGTGTAGCCTCTGTTGTTGTAAAGTCTTGTTTGCGGCCCGCTGTGAATCCGAGAGCAGTTTCAAAGCGTTTTGAGACAAAGAATATGGAGGATGTTCTTTTGATTTGAAACTGTGCATTAGAGTGCTCAGCCTCAGGCGGATGGGCTTTTCCTGAAAAACACAAACTTGTTATTTCTCTGTGTCTCTTGAATTCCAGGAGTGTGCGTTAGCTTTTCGCCCAGTATTACACAAAGTTCAATTACTCACTGTTCCTTCTATATTATCTGGAATGAGACTCATTCGTCATTCGGAATGCAAATAGAGGGAAAAATACTGTGTGTGTGCGCGCTTGCGTGCATGTGTGTGTGTGTGTGGAGCCTTTATCTACATGTCGCTATGAATGCTTGGTCTGTGTAGCCATGGTTATGGATCCATATCCCTCTATCAGTCGATAGGAGAGGCAGGCTGTGGTGTGACAGCAAGCCACTCTGCTGATTGGGTGAAAAACACACACACACACACACACACAGTTATTTAGATTATTCCTATTTTTGTCGTGGCTTGTTTTCCTCTGTGATCACTTGGTAATAACATGGGTTGTTGATTCATCAATTAAACATGAACAACTGAAATGCAGACGTCGATTACGTCTAATATTGACAGAAATTGTGTTTGTGTGTGTGCATAGCAGTTTTTGTATTAATCATTGTTTTGTGTTAACACAAAACCTTAATGGGGGTTTAAATACTAAAAGCAGTAGTGTAACGATCGTTTTTGTTATTAATTAGTTAAAAGTAATTATCATCAGTGTTTTGTTTGATCTCTTGGTTTGTAGAATGTCTTTAATTAGCCTGTTTTATATAAAAAAAACTGTACAAAAACCGATTTATTGTTCTGCTCATCAAAATCAACATAAAACATGTTAATTTGAATGTAATTTAAATTTAATTTCTTAATTCAAGTTCTCAACATTTGTTTATATTTTTGTAGATATTTTGAATAAAGTCTAGGTTCAACTGTAAAATATCAAAGCTTAATTTCACTTCTTTATCGATGAGATTTGGTAACGACGTCTTGAATATGTACATTGGCTAACATAAGAAATGTTTTACTCTTAAATTGGCATCGACCCCCAAAGCCCATGTTAATCCGTCTGTAGAAGAAATTCGGTCTAACCTTTATAAAACAAACCTGAAGATTCTGCTCTTCCTTGTCTTTTGAAATATAACATAAAGGATTATTTCAGAACCTAAAGGAGCGAAAGACAAAAGAAACAATTAATCCAATAAACCTGATGACGATTACATTTGAAATAACAACCTGATCAAACACAATAACTCTCAAAGGAGCATCAGACCCTCGTTGAGTCACTTCACAGCGTCTGTCACTTTGTCTCCATTACGAGGCCTCATTTCATACGATAGCTGCGGTCGTCATTTGCATGAATTGGCTCCTTTTGAACTGTCGCTCCTCAGCGGAGACGACTCCCTCTTTTGTCCTCGTTGAATATGTGCAGATCTGCTCATGGAAAAACCTCATGCAAAGGCAGGAGCTGGGTGTTTGCTCCCAGGTCATCAGCTGCCTGTGTAATTCATCTGCAACATGTCCACCTCCCGGCAAATGAAATAAGAATGAGATCCACAGAAGGGAAACAACAGAGCAGGTAGATTTGTAGGTGCACTGTATAAAGTGACTGTTGTTTTGAACCGCATGTAAAGCAGTTAACTTCACAGTGGAGAGCCAGGAAGACGTGACACAGTTACATTCAACCGTCTTTGTGTATTCCCTGTTTTTATTAAATAGAATTGTGTAAAATCAAAGTTATGGATGATTTGTCTATAAACATAAATCAAGGCCATTAACGCCTCACTTACACCAAGTACTGGTGTATTTAAACATGGACAACATGACTAATGATTTGAGGCTGTAAAAACAGGGTGAAATACTCTGATTGTCAACTGAGACTAACTCAACATTTATCGAGTGTGTGTATTGTATATTTTCTTCATCCTATAATGTCTATCTGATAGACCCAGATTTAGCTAGTTTGCAAATAAGCCATCTAAAGCAAGACAAGGACCAAAAAACTGAGGTTAGATGACTGATCTTAAGATTTGAGTACCAATCCAACAATGAACTAAAAACCCAACACTAATAAATATTTCAGGGTGAGCTTATCACTGAGTTCGAGATAGGATACCCGAACCGACCCTTCATGACCCGTAAGAACCCAGTGAGTCGGGCCGCGTTTGAACAGAATCTTTGAAATGATGGTCAAGTTTGGCTGGAGTTTGTACTTCTTTTAACACAACACATTCTTCTAATTGATGAAAATAGGCCCAGTTCTTGTTCCGACACAAAAAACCGATGCCTGTTTGATTCGGGTCAGGCTTGTCTAATTTTCTTTTGGCTCTGTTTGGTTAGGGCAGAATGTTAAACAAGTGGAACTCTCATTCAGCAAGTCTCTAAAAATATCAAGGGGCTGTGTAAGATGCCTGCTGTTAAATGTACAAGAGAAGCGGAAACATGATCCAGGAAATTCAGTTGACGCCTAAATTTATTTTCCAAGGATGCTGCAACAAAAAGAGAATTTTATTTTTAACCTTTCCTTTTCGAAATCGGTTTCAGATCCCTGCAGAGTCGAGCCCTCGGCTGCTGGAGTAAAGCATCTCTACTGTACAACTCTATTCACCCCCGGAGACTTGTAGTCCATGCACATACAAAGTCATTCTGCCTAATTAACTGCACTCTTCAACACTTTGATCCTGCTCGTGCTCAGTGTCTTACAGCCCCCCCACCCACTCCCGCACCTCCCCTCCCTCTGATGAGCCTGCTAGTGAAGGTGTTGCTGACAGTGCCCCCGGGTGGTGCCTCATTAACCCACATTCAGTGGCTGATGGTGTGTGGGAGGGGTTTTGTGTGTGTGTGTGGAGAGGGTGAAAATGGAAAAAATGCCTTTGAGAAAAATCCTCGGCATCTGTTGATGCTGGAAGATGTTTTTTCCATTTTACAACCTCTTATCCAAATCGAATGCTCATATTCATTTATGGGTGGAAGTTGCACTTAAAAAGGTAAAAGCATCAATTCTGAACTCATGAATTTGAGCTTTGTTAAGTGTGGAAAAGCTGTAGGAGGCATTAACATGTTTCATTTAATTATATTTGGTTTGTGATTGTTTCTACCCTGTTCCTCTCTTTTTGTTTCTATTCTGGATTCATAAACCTGTTTCCCAGTTTAAAATGACCAGTTTCTTATATATATAGGGAAGCAGGTTGTGTTTTTTTTACTAAACTTGTTGGGAATATTACTTTGAAGGGTATCTCAAAATAATTAACTTTGAGGCTGATTGGTTAAAGGTTGAATGTCAAAAAATAAATAAATAATAAATTAAAAATATATTCGGAAAAACTATATATTGTGCTGCAATCTGTTTCATTCTGAAAAAACTTCGTTTTTTGAGGTTTTTCTCTGTATCCTATAGAACTATTTAAATACTAAGAATAATGCACCATGTGTTACAACACCCATGATGCAGCTGCTCAGCCAACAGTTCATTTGAGATTTGAGTTTCGCTGGTGGCAACTCATGTGGCTTCTATACCAATGAGCTCATTTCTAATCAACTACAGTTTTTACTTTTTCATCAACCTGTCGTCTTTAGCCGGAACTCCTTGCTCGAGGCGGTTTATTCTCACAGCTCCCTCTGCAGCAGTGCTCCCTGTGAACAGATGTTCATGTGCAAAACGAGTTCCCCTTAAAATGACAGACACATTTTTTTTTATTGTTGTGCAAAATCTTGGTTTGCTGCTCTTGGTGACCATCATTTATTTCATTGAAGAACATTTATTTTTATGTAGAAGCTCCTGATCTTTAAAAAACTGATTCAGATCTCAAAGACGACCCACTTGTCTCCTCCTTATCCTCATCCCTCCTTCCCTGCTTAGCCCTCCCTCTCATCCCTTTTTTAGAGTTTTTCAAACATTTTATATGTTTGTCCAAGTGACAGTGAAGACAGACAGGTTTTTGTGCTGAATTATTGAGGTGACAAGGAATCAAAACCTTGAGCTCACTGATCAGGGCATTTACGTCCATCTGGTCTGTATCCTATAACCACTACGGTATCTGGTCACTCCCCTCCTCACTTCCTTAATCTTATCTCAGCTATTTAGTAAACTAATCCTTCTAGAAGCAGTTAATGTGCAGCCTCCACTGATCCCCTGCTTCTCTAACCTCTCCGCCCTCCTCCGTCCATCCTTGTCCTGACGGGAGATGAAGAGGCACTTCACTTCATTAGGATCCTAGTCTCTTGTTACCTGTTTGGACCCTGTGCAAGTGCAACCCTCTCCTTCCCTATATGTGCTTCAGCAGCAGAGTCTCACATCAAGCCGAGGATGTCAGAATCCCTGCTCATATGCAGGAATCTATAATGATAATGGAGTCAGGTCTTCTTGTGTAAGACGCTGCAGATAAACATCTCGATCAATAGACTTGACACGGAGCCCAGATTGAGCCCTGAGGAAGTAAAAATACATAAGGATGCAAACTGCAGGATTAACAGATGACAGACGTAGCAGCAATGTTTTTCCAGGCAAATATTTAAATATAAAAATAATATATATTTTTGTCAAAATCTGACATGTAGGATGTCAGGGGAGAGACCATTGTATATGTTCGTGAGGAGAGTCACAGATCACATATTGAGGAGGCAATTCTCAAAAATCAATGGTAACAACCCCCCTGATTTGTCTAAATATGTCCAAGTACACTGCGTCTGTGCTATTTGCAGTCTTTGAAGCTCTTTTGGTACCTGTGTGTTTAGCCATATTTTGCCAAAACTACTACGAGTCCCAAAGTGCTACAGAGAGGCAGCAAAAATGTGGATTTTTCTGCCTGTGGTTTGCGAAGTGTCTCTGATCCAAATAAGACAACTGGATTTAAGCTGACAGGAGCAAACAAACTGTTCCTCTAATTCACCAGGGATTAATGTTCAAACTAGACTGTCACTCAGTAGAGTGCATATCTTTCTCACAAGTGAAGAGACCTTTTACAGACGGCCGACACCAAATTTCCTGTTGCAAAGATCTGCATCTCACTGCACACATCAGTCCCCTAAAAATGCCAGATTCAAGATCATTAAACCAACAAAAATGTCAAAAATCTTGCCCTATAATAGAACTTTAAAAAACATCCTGGATTTAAGACTGTCTTCCTTGACCCAAACCACATCCTTCCCCAGAGCTTTGCGGTAATCCGTCCAGTACTTTTTAGGTAATCTTGCTACAAACAAATAATCCAAAATATGTCACAGTATCAGCTAAATGTTATTCAAACAGGACCTTGTGATATTTTAATACAGGCAGCGATAGCCCAGGCTGCATTTTGCATTTGCAGTTAACTTTGACTTCTTGTCTCCTGAGCTGTTTGCTCTTACTTCACCTGAATGCCTCATGTTTACACCCTCTGCTCCCAAGGCCTCACTGTAAGTCGCTGTTGTTGCAGGAGCTCGTAACTGAGGTTCCAGGGGCTCGTAAAACAGAAACCAGTCGGCTGTAGTTTAGTGTCCGGTGGTGGCTGGCGACCTCAGACTCATAAAAGGGAAATATCTCAGAAGCCGGGTGATGTTTTAGCCGCGTTTGAGTCCGGACTGCACGCCAGCACCCAGCGTGAGGACAGAAGTCTGCCATCTTCAGCCACACGCTGAGTGGCGAACGCAGCGTGTGTGTGCTCTCAAGCACATGCACACTCCCTCATGTTTAAGATTCTTTTCATTTGACTTGACCTCAAATGCAGTAAAACAAATCTAATGTGTTTTTGCACAGGGTTTTATGTAGTAATATATGAATTTACTTTTCCTCCGTGCAACAGCTTTGCACTGCCTGATTCAGTGGTTCACCTGCTTATCTTCACCAAGGAAGTTCTGATTTCCCCCCTGTTGGTTGATTGGTTGTTTTTTTGCTGGTTTTTCTGCACGATTATGCAAAAACTGCTGAATTAATTTCCATGAAACTTGGTGGAAGGATGGGACATGGGTCAGGAAGGATCACATTTTGGTGTCGATCCCCACTCTGTGGCAGATCCAGAATATTTTTTTTGTCATTTTCTTTAACATTGTGAGAGGTTTTTTGACATCTTAACTAATTTCCCCAGGGAATCATTAATGGGAAGTGGGAACCTTCAGGGAAGTGATATCTATTTAGTGTGGATCAAAATATAAATCTGGATGTAGTGGATTTGTGCTCTCATAGATCTCAGAGATCATATGAATTCAGTACAGGATTAATCACCAAACAAACTTGGATTGGCCACAATTCCAGGGACTGTTGGGCCGTGGTGGAGGAACTGAGGCCGTTCTAGTGAAAAAAATGAAGTGGAGAAAAAAAAAGAAAACAACAAAATCTAGAAGTTGACTCCTTTACTACCACACAGCACCCAGTCATGATTCAGCAAAACTGTGTCTGTCCCCAATTAAAGCTGCATGTTCAGATTTAGCCATTCAGGAGACGATTTATCATGACTTCAGATGAGTGTGGCTACCGGACAGACTCTGTGCACAGTGTCCTCTCCAGTTGTGCCCTCACAGTCAGTGAGATCTATCACACTCCTGTTGTTTCTTCCAGCTGTGCTAACATGAGCTTGTCTTTCATTCACACTGAGCAGTGGACAGACCTCTGAAGGGTACACCTCCGCAGTTTGTGATGATGTAAGGAAAACCAAAGAGGCCTTTAGGAAAACTATTTTTGTGACTATTTGTGACGATGGTTTATTCAAACTTGTGGCTGCATTTATTATTTACCTCTTTTAATATATCTGTGTATATCTCATGCACATACACACAAACCACAGCTGCAGCAGAAGGAGCTGTGAGTCTGCATGTCTGTAAGTAACAAAGTAAGTGTCAAAAACCACATTATAATCACTGCATATGGTTTAAAAGGCAATCAGTCTGCAACACACACACTCACACTATCTCTCTCTCACACACACACACAGACACACTCACACACTCTCTTACTCCTGTATAGTTTAAGAAGTTGTGAGGTGGATAAGAGGAGCGGGTGGATGAAACGGAACAGAGCGACGGGGAGCCGACTCAGTGATTTAAACGCTCTCTGGATAAAAAGAGGGGAAAATAAAATAAATAAATGGGTCACTTCAGTCAGCGCTGATGACCAGTTTCTCTTTCCCTCTGTGAAAAGCCAATCAGTTCCAGTGGGATAGTCAGTGAGGTTACTCTGCAGGCGAGAGGAGGCCGTGGAAGAAATAGTCTCTGTGTGAGAATAGAGAACTGAGCTTAAAATCTGTTTTAATTCAACAGATTTTGGGACAACAAAAAAAGTGGGGTTTTAAATGATGGAGGGAGGGAGGGAGGGAGGGAGGGATCCTCTCGTCTTTTGTCAGTCATGCAGCTCTCCTGGGTCGCAGGGCTTCATCTCTCAGTGACAGCCACTTGTCAAAGCTTTGGGATGATGCAGCCACAGCAATCTCCATCCTCGGGGGGGGGGAATCACGTGACCTCGGCTTTGAATGACAACATTTGGTTGCCGCTCTCGTCGTGTGGCTGGAAGATGTTGAGGCAGAGGATGCAGAGGACGAGGGGAGGGTTCTGTATGTTGTTGTTTTTTCTGTGTGAGCTGATTATTTGCTGTTGCTGCAGAGCGGAGAGTTTCCATGTGTGAGCTGCGTCTCTGAGCGCTGGTTCTCATGAACAGTCTTTTGTTTCAGCCCTGTTGGCCTACATTACATTGCATTACATTCATGCCTGCTGTGTAGATATGTGTGGAATTTGTGTAATTTATCCTTTATTGGTTTATTCTCTGTTTGATTGTCTGGAAATATTTAAAGTATACATTTTAAAACGCAGCTTATGGTTGAGTGTACGATCTTAGGGTCAGTGTATCCAGATGGTGTATCTTTCTTTGAAAAGTTTAAAGGAAAATAATTGTCCTTAAAGAATTTACTGCAGCAGCTCTTTGTTGATATGAATGTTGTTCATTTAAAATGAATCTTTCTCAAGATATAATTTGTTTGTATGTTGAACCATTAATTTGGCAGAGATACATTTTCCAATTTATTATTTATTTATTTATGTTTTTGTTATTTGTACAGCATCATGTATGGCAAAGAAATATGTAATTTTTTTTTATTTAATTTGAATAGAATTTTTTATTAATACATTTTCACATTTGGAATTTATCATTATTTTATTGGGTATTTGAATATATCATTTTTTTTTGGCTTTTATTCAACATTGATAATGTTTAATTTGAAATATTTTAAATTTATATTTAAATTTTCTTCAAATTAACAAGGACAAACAGTAATTTCATTTCATTTACACAGTTTACATAGTTTTCAACTGTTATTACGCTCCTGGGCTCCACCGGTATTTTTTCCTTTCTTACTTAAATATTTTGATGAAATAGCACGTTACGGTTTTTTAAAGGAAATCTATGTCTTTGCTTGGAAATATAAGAAACAACATTGATTCTCAGGCTGTTTTCAGGAACTCAAGTAACCTACGACAGATTCAACACACACACACACACACACACACACACACACACACACACACACACACACACACACACACACACACACACACACTGTGTACAAACTCTTGGCTTGATGTACGTGTAATCTCTTACGCTCTCCTGACAGAGAAACACTAATTATGTAATTGACTCAGCGGCTAATTCAATCTGTGAAAGGAGGACACGGTTTGTTTTACAGTATCAGAATACGTCTGCTATTCAAGCCTCAAGTCTCTGTTTCTCTCTGTCTAAAGCAGAGTATAAAAAATCCTCTTCAGCGTCGTCGTTTATTATTGTGTTTAAAAAATGCCCCTCATTGATCGATGTGCTTTTGTTCTTCTGTTTCTCTCTGTGCTCGTAGCTCCGGGCCTCGTCTGTCTGGCTCAGTGGAAGCTCGAGACAGCTCGCCGTGCTGAGGGGAGACGGAGGGGAGGAGGCCGAGGACTTTGGGATCCGAGCCAATGACCTGTAGGAAGAGAGAGGCGGAGTGAAGGCTTGATTAAAATGGGGTAAGTTTAGAAGATCAGACGGCACCATGCCAGCAGCTGCAGGAACTTCTGGCTGCAACAGGAGAAGTCATTCCAAAACTTGATCCCTGCAACACGATGCTCGCTGTTAGGTAACCTCTGCCCAGCCAGAGAGGAGGTGAGCTGAGCCGAGAGCAAAATACAGATACTGACTCACGTACGACTTACATGTTAGCACACTGGTAGAAAGAAACTGTTACAGGATGCTCGCACACGTTGAGTCATCTCCACAGCAGAACCACAATCTCAAATATCAGGATAGTTATTTTTATAATTTCTTTTACAGTGTCTCCAAATAGACTGTCAATAAAGATGGGTGACAGGACAGCCCCCCAAGTAAAGCCTCATCATCTTGATCGCCCTCTGGTGGCAGCGTGTAGTATAGGTCATAAACCCAGCATCCAATCCAAAATATTTTAGCTTTTATTTTGTGCAGCAATAGGAAGTGGAGATGCAATAGTCGTGTACGCCACTGATTCTAGACTGTAAACTGTAGATAAAGATGGACTACACGTCTCCACTTCCTCCAATTGTACAACAACAATACCAACATATCTTAGATGTGGGTGCTGCCATCTTGCGCTGCCAACTTCATTTGGAGTCTGCGCCGTAGAGGTTGTGGAGCTGTGGTATCAAAATCTCTCCAATATACGTGTTCAAAGTTAGATAAGAACTACCTAAAATGACAGAAACCATCTTTTGAATTTATTTGACTGTTTTATTAGTCAGTTTGGACCATGTCCCATCCACTGACATGGAGGAGGCAGGGTTTATGGCCAAAACTGCAGCCAGTCACAAGGAGGTGTTCCAGATCTTATGACTGCACTCTTTGGGAGCCGTCATGTCATCCATGTTTATATACAGTCTCTATTCTAGCCCATTTTAGCTCGGGGTCCCTTTAAATTAAGAACATTTGTGACACCTCCACCTCCTATAAATCTCAAGAATTGAAGATCTCATCTGAATAGATTTGCTGAATACAAAATGTCATCATGTTGGTTCTAAAATAATTTGTTTAGTGAAGTGCTCTTGGGTGCTCTTGAATTTATCTGAGTAAAATCTAAACTAGTCTAATTAGAACTCTAGAATGGGACCAGGGTTAATTCATATGGTTTTAAAGTGACTGACACATAATTATCTGACTCTAAGTGGATTTTGAGCATCACAATTTTGAAATATGATGCATCACTGCACTAGAATCAGAAAAAAATAAAATTGACATTGATTTAAACTTTGAAGATGTGAATATTATATCTCTGGTACCCTTTAGCTGTTTTAAAAAATGTTGTAAAGCCAGTGGATATTCCTAAAATGATGTGTATTAATCTGCTGCTGCTCTAACAGCCTGCACTCTGCTGCTTTCCACCAGATTTTAGAGTCTGGCAGCAGAGATTTGCTCCAGTTCAGTCATAAGAGCATTAGTGAGGTCCAGCTCTGATCAGACTTGTCTCTCAGTTCCAGTTCACCCGACATGTGTCGAATAGGGTTGACGTCAGGGTCAACTTCTTTCATATCAAGAAAAGGATTTCTTTATAGATCTGACTTTGTGCACGGGGAGATTTACAGCACAGAAAATTCAAAACAGCAAAAGCAGACGCAGAACAAAAGTACACAAAACAGAGGTGTCCACATACTTTTGGCCATGTGCTTTAAACTGTAAGGGCTCAATAATACACAACAGGACTCGCTAAGCTCGAGATTTTGTCAGCGTGTTTAATAATGCACACACTCCGACAATGAATCTCATCACATAAAAGATTCATTTCTTCATTTTGATTCGGCCCTCTTCACGCACTCAGCCGTTATATTTAGAGAAACCAGCCGCTGTGCATGCTGGGACATGCTGGCTGATTTACTTTGCTGCTCGTAGGGGATGAGTTATTCCACAGTCAGCTCCAATGACAGCGAGAGCGGAGAGAGCGCGGACCTCCAGCGAGCCGTTATACTGGCAGTAATTCAAGGGAGAAAGGCAGTTAGAGAGAGAGAGAGTCACAGGCGTGCTGAGCGGCCTGCTGCTCGCTGTTCAGACACACGCTCACGCTAATTAAAGCCAAACACCACATATCAGCACTTTTCCTGCAATCCAAACTGTGCACACGCAGGTATTTGTATCTCCCAGACACAATAACAGGAAAACCAGCGAGAGAAACCAGTGCCCCGAAGTACTGGCACTTTAATGTGCCGCAAATAGAAAAAGAAGCAGGTCGAACTGATCATAAAAACAAGAACAAAAAAAGAAAAGGCAAATTAACAGCCATTGATTACTAAGGCACGATAACGGTTGTGTGTTCAGGGCTGTCGCCTCACAGGAGGAAGGTTCTGGGCTTGAAACCTGAAGGCCAAACAGTGCCTTTCTGTGTGGAGTTTGCATGTCCGCCTACTTCAATTTCCTCCTACAGTCAAAAAACATGCAGATCATGTTATTTGGAGACTTTAATTCAGAGGTTCTCTATAACTTTCATTCAAGGAGCCCTTACAATAAAATTATTCCAGGGAGCCCCACATTTATGTCCCCTGAATAAAATTGACACACCCTACTTAGTGATATGTAAGACCAACACAAGATACATCTTATTAAGATATGAGACAGGTATTACAAATATTTTTACCAAATTAAAACCCCAGATATGCCATAGACCCCCAGGGGCCCTCGGCTACTTACTTTTTTTCTATCTTTACCCAAGAGCTTGGTCTTTAGTTTGAGAGCAGGACTTATCGATTTCACGTTCAAATCGAAACCCTACACTCACACTCAAATAAGTCCCAGCTTAGATTGACTCTGCTTGTGCTCTGCTTGTGCTCTTTCACTCATTTATTTTTTATTTTTTCGGACTGATTACCTGTGCTCCTGCTCCAGAGTCAGTTTCAGCTCTTATTCTGCAGCAAAATATCTGAGTGCAAGTACACCGTTTGAGTTCAAGCAGATGTTGGTACAAGCAGAGACTATTTGAGTGCGAGCACAGGATTTTGAGTGAAAGCATTAGAAAATCTGAATGTGAAATCCTGCTCTCAAACTGAAAGACCACACATCTGAATTAAGAAGAAGAACAACCCCTATATGAAAACCCTATTTGAGGACATTGCTTCAATTTGCTTGGGGATAATATGAGTATGAATGGTTTGTCTTGATATGTTGAACCTATGTCCCATGCTGTGACTTGTCCAGGGTAGACCCGCCTCCCACCTATTGAAATCTGGGATTGGCTTCAGCGCCCCTGTGACCCTCAAAGGATAAGCGGTGTAGATAATAGATGGATGGAGGGATGGATTATAAATGGTTTTAAACTGACCTTAGAGGTTTTTTCATGAGCACAGAGATAATAAAAGGAAAAAGGGAGTAAGTGATAAAATGATATAAATCTGTCAACTATCAGATATTTGTCCTTACTGTCCTTTAACCACGTTGTCACTCTTTTCATATTTCATATGAGATGCTGAGGAGGAGGAATGTTGCAACGCTGCTCTGTTCCACTGTTGCTCTTGTAGCCTTGCTAGTGACGCCGCTCTGTGGATGACCCTGACAGTCATATTGTGCAGACTCTTATTCTCAGAGGATAAATACCACCGACCTTGGTCATGCCCTGACTTTTCATTGAGCATCCCAATGACATTCAGATTTCAGTTTTTCTATTTTTAGTGAAATATTTCGACAATCTTTGAAAAAACTGCCGTGGAATTTGGTTCCCATCACCAAATACCCAACAAACACTGGTAGTGATGTGGTAAAAGCCCATTAGTGGGTGGATGAATGGATTAATCATTACAAACCCTGTACACTGCAGTTTACAGCTATCTTACTGAATCAGGAGGAGATTTCACATTGTGTGCTCTGGTGAATGGAGTCAAAGTAAATAACTGCATCGTGTGTGTGTGTGGATAATGAAGGAACAGTGGAGCAATTGTCATTGGTGAAAATTAGTGATGCTTGTACAATAGAGTATTTGGACAGTGGAGCTCTTTTTGTCTCTATGGCGACACAGACAATACTCAATATTTGTGATTGGAGACAATTCATTGTTTGATATCTCGCGAATGCCTACAGGGAATTTCTTTATTCTCTTTATGTATGTTCAGTTTGACTATACGATTCATTATGTAGATTTTGCTAGCCTAAGGTGAAATGCCAAGGTCACTGTGACCTCACAAACCATTTTTTGCCAGGTTTGGACTCTTCAACATGATATCTCAAGTTGGCCTTTAGGAAATGTCCTCAAATTTTGACCACTCGGACTGATTAACTAACAGTCGAAATACTATAGTTCTTATGAATGAGATACCACTGACATCCACTGAGTTTCAGTCGTTAGCGCTGAAAGGATCATTTTAGAGCGACAGATTAATGTCCTTGTATTTTGTATGTTTTAGCTTTGTTTTGAAACATGATTCATTTAATTAACGGCCAACAAATGCAATTTGGATGAAAGGCGCCTGTGCTTGCTGTGGCGGATACTGATTAACTGAGATCTCGGCGTCGCTCACCTCCAACATGTGAGGAATGGAGATTTATCCATTATTGCAAAGCTGCAGAGAGAGAGAGAGAGAGAGAGAGAGAGAGAGAGAGAGAGAGAGAGAGAGAGAGAGAGAGAGAGAGAGAGAGAGAGAGAGGCGCGGTGGCCGGTTCGTGCTCCGGCATTAGGGAGCGTTTGAGTCTAAAGATGATTTGGCTTTTATTATTCACCTAATGCGTCGGGGATGAGCCCTGTTTTATAATCACAGTCATAATCACAAGCCTGAGAAGCCAACTGTGATGCAGACAAAATGTAAGATAGGGATGATGTGTGTCTGGGTCGAGCAGCCGACATGTTATTTGTACTCATTATAGCGGCGACGCACCTATTCCCACTCGCTCTCTTCTTCTAGCAAATCTACAGCTGCTGTCTGATTAATCAGGAAGAGCGAGCCGAGCCAGCCGCCAGCGAGCAGCCGAGCAGTTATCTTCATTACCGTCCCCTCAGCTTACTGCATTCTCTTAGCGTCACACTCATTTCCTCTTTCTGTGTGTCATCTTCGTCTCCTTTACCAGCTCTCCATCCTTTATTTTTTTATTCTTCTTCCTCCTGCCACTGTCTGTCTCTGTATCTGCTTCTCAATCTCATGTTTTAATAGCCTGACAAGCAGGGCAATAATCTGTCTATTATTATTCTTGCTGCGGAGAAAGAAAAAATGAAAAGGAGCCCGAGGGGGTAGACAGGAAGCCATTTATATAAAAATGAATGTAATTATTCTGGTAAAAGAAGCGGGCTTCACAGGCAGTGAAGCTGGAGCTGTCCAATATTCCAGTTTGTGTGTGTGTCATGTTGCTGAAGTTACTGTGTAAAGTCTGACCTGTGGATTCAGAGATGTAAGACCTACATAAAGTTAGGTTTAACAGTGAGCATTTAACTGTCTCTACTGAAAACAGAAGGGTAATGTGGTATTTATGAAATTAATATCACCAAGAAAATTCAGTTTGATATTGATCCGCATGCTGATATGTCAAATACACATAACAATGATGTTGATGGAGTACATACCTCCTACAAGACCGAACGATTCGTCACATGATTGTCAAGTTTGCGTAGTAGAAATATAAAAAGGCTTATAACATAAGGGATTTACATACACAATATAACTTTATCTGCCCCTTTCTTCGAATCTGCACCAAAGTTAAACTGGTCCCATCCCTCCACCGAGTTTGTAATCCTGGTAACAGATAAGTCAAACATCAAACCAACTAACAAACAATTCCTTGGAAGTATTATATTCTCATGCAGAACTTTGTAAGAATTTTTTCCAGTTTTCTTAAAACTAATTATATAGCTCTTAGAAATTGATTTGGTAAATAATGTTATCATTGTATCCACAGCAAAATGTCAGAATTTGATTTAGTTTTGTTTTTCATTTCAGATCATTTTATTTACTTTAGTTTCAACCCATGTTATAAACATGTCAAGTCAAACTTACAAACTATCTTTAAAGAAATTGTAACAGATTTTTTATAGATGGACTACAATATTTTGTAGTGATACTGGTCCAGACACAATCACATCTTACATTTCTCTCACATACTGATACCAATAGAATGAGAACACAACAGAGTGAAAGAATGCGAGACAGGCTCCGTTTCTGTCTTCATAAATGTCTGTCGTCTTTTTTATCTCTCATCTTATCTTCATATATTCTGTCTTGGTCCCTGCAGGCTGTGGACCCTCGTACCTTCTGACTGTGCGTCTGAGTGCCGCTGGCTCAGCCCACAGCCATGCCAGACGTGAGGCCTCCACCACCATGTGACGACCTCGCCACGTCTTCTGCTGCAGCCTCTTCCTGTCCTCCGCTGGCTGCACCTCTCCCCTCGACCTTGTTATCGACATGGAGCCCTGCATCGCCAACCTCCCCCTGTCCCCGGACCGGCTGTCCTCATTCCACCGACACAGATCCGCCTCTCCTCACTACCCAGGTCTCCACGGTCCTCACTTCCCTCTCATGGCCAGGTGTAACAGCAGCACCCTGCTCACTAACCTGGGGCTGAGGTACTGCTCCAGCAGGCAGGGCCCTCACGGGTTGGGGATGGGTCTGGGGACGGCCCCCGGCTCCTGCAGCCACGCAGGGAGCAGTGGCAGCAGGCCATACAGGAGTATGGAGAATCTGAACTGGAACAATATGGCAGATTCAGGCCTTTGCCCGTTCAGTGCTGCCCCCTACAGGAGCATGGACAGTGAGTTTATTATGCGCTATACATCTACCAGTCACTGGTATGACGGGCCCCCAGACAGATCTGTGATGGGGGCCCATGGACTGTTACCTCACCCGGAGAGCCTGGCATTTAACCCTCGACATGGGCTACCCAGGAAGGACCTGTCCCTCTTCCCCCAGTTGCTTTTTCCAGGTGGCGTTGATGAATGGGATGCCAGAAAAGGCCTGAGAGAGAAACTCCGCCTTCAGAGTGCGAGGTCAGCAGTCGAGTCTCTGAAGCCCCTCCCACTGCGCCCTCAGATGACCCCAAGTGCTACATCCATCGAAAAAGAGGGTGGGCATCACGTGAATTCAACAGTTGCTGGTTCCAGGCCTCTGTGCACGATGCGCATCACCAACCCTGAGGAGATCAAGCAGGAGGTCCTGAGGCGCCTGCAGCTGCGGCGACAGAACAGCAGCCCCAACCTCACTCTCCACAGCTCCCCGGCTACCCCCACAGTGGTTCAAACATCCTGCACAACCGACAACATCGTGGGTAACAGGAACGGATCGGATCCTGCGTCTGAGTGCCGCAGGCCTCCTGTGGGACGTCTACATATCCCCACATTTGAGGAGTTCAAGAGGATGAGGCAGAGGGAGGGAGAGCAGAGCAAAGAGTCCACAGTCGGTTCTGTGGTGTCTGAAATACCTGCAGCCGACCTTCAGGATGTAGCAGCAACAAATAGTGAGCAAGCTCCATCTGATCAGACTGTCCCTCAGTCAGGTTCTCCTAGAGACCCTGAGGAGGTGGATGGAGATAAGAGCACAGGTGAAACGATGGAAAACAGTGATGAAGACCTGCAGACCATCACCTCCTCAGAGAACCTTTCCTCTGACACTGTGAACAGTAACTGCACTGCAGACCCCACCTCGTTCTTGGCCTTTGTTACCAGCACTTATTCACCCATCTGCACAGGCCCGTCTCCCCGTTCACCCCTACCGCCCCTTGCCAGCTCAGCCCAGGAGAAAGCCCTCACTGCAGGAGGAGAAGATGGGAGCAGCCGGCGCAGGAGGAGCAGTCTGGAACCAGCTGGGTCGGCTCCTTTCCCACACGGCAGAGAGAACTGGGGCCGACCCTCCAGCTGCTGCCCGGCACTACTTCTGGAGGGGACGGACCTGTCCAGCTACGGAGCCAAGATCTACAAGATGAAGGATGGACTCATCGGCTCAGCACTGGACCTTATCAAGAAGAGGTGAGTCTGGGATGGGGAGCAGGAGCAACAGGGGGAGTTGAGTGTTTGTTTTTATTATTGTCCAGAATATTCAGATGCTTTAACTTGTAATTGGTACTTTTACTCTGTGGTACTGCTATCACTTATGAAAAGAATCTGAGTACCTCTCTTCCATCAGTCCTAAGATCAAAGTTTGAATTACTCCACCCTCAACTTCTACGACTTTGGAGCTTTTGAGAATTAAGTTGAAAAACGTTAGGAGAAAAAAGTCATAATTTTAGGTGTCATGTTAGAGGAGGAATATCAGAAGACCAGCCTGACCTTGTGTTAAAACGAGGAACTTTTATCATCTTGTTAAGTTATACTTTTTTACAGGTGTCACAAATAATAATACTCAATTTAAAACACAATATCTTTAGTATAAGTTTTTTCATTTCCAAAAAAGAAGCACAAGGACACTATTTTTTGGAGGAGAAAATGTTTGGTCGTGGTCAAATGTGAGGTTTTTATTGGTTTAAGGAAGTTCATTCTTTCTCAAGAAACATATAGACTGATCCTGTGTCTCAGAACAGAACCGGTTCTTCTTGCTGCTTATTTCTTCTAACGTTTGACCATATAGTCTTATAATATTATGACCTTTCTCGTTGAACTCTATTCTCCCAATATTATGACTTTCTTCTAAATAACAACTTTATCCTTGTATTATTACACCATTATTCTCAAAATCTCTTCAACATTGACCCAATAGACTATAAACCAGTTTCAGGTAGATTAATAAAAAAAAAGATCTTAATGTATTTCTTAATTTCTCTTTGTGCTGCATTGTATTCGTTTTTTGTATTATTAATTATTAATCTTGACTAGACTGAGCTTTCTGCCAGTAAGCATTTTTGCTTTTAAATCAAATTGATCTTTTTAATCATCGTCCACATAGTCTGAGCCCTGTAGCAGCAGAGGTGTGTGTCCTCATCAGAGAAGTCTATGCAAGTACATTTCCATGTGTGCAGTGCCAAAGCGTTGTTTCTGTCTGTGTGTGTCCATCTGTTTAAGCCCGCCTGCGTTGTTGTGTTATCGATTTATCTCAGTTATTGTGATAACAGCTGTCGGAGCTAACAGGGCTGGCTCTGCAGACGAGGCTGTGGGCAGGAGGCTGGCATGAAGCATGACAGGCTGGACGTCCCCACAGACTCACTGTTTTCCCGGCCTCGCCTCTCCTCTCCTCTCTCTCTCTCTCTGTCAGTGTCAGCTGTTGGTGAAATTAAAACAGGCTTCACTCTGCTGTGGGTCACTCTGACAAACAAGGCGAGAGTGTGTTTATGCCTGTTCTTTACAGAACTGTGCTGTCGTTTGGGTTCATGACTTCTATTCAATGTAAATATGAGACCCTGAACACAGAGGAGCCACTTGATCAGGCCCGTTGAACAATATTAACTCCACCCCCTGCAGGCTAATGGGAGATAGGCGATATCTGTCTCTGCCTGTCGGGACTCTCCACTGACTGTCGCTCTTTTGTTCACACTGGTTGAAAGGATGATGGATGTCTGAATCTCTGCTGCACGAAGGCACCAAGAAAATAACTGCCTGTGTGTGACTTTTTGTCTGAACGGCACATGTTCAGTATGTGTGTGTGCAGTCTCATTGCATGTTGTTTGGATCAAATTGTGAAAAATGCCCGAGGAAATGTCTTTGAATGACTTGTTACCTGATCAACACTAAAACAAAACAATGTCAGCATGCTATCCTAACCTCAAGTTAAAATCTTCTGCGACTTAACTTCCTCACAGTGTCTGGAAATTAGGATTAAATATCCTGGATATGAAGAGTCTGCATGCACTCGACCATGGACAAACATCAGTGTGATGAGCACTATCTAAAATGACAGAAACCATTTGAGAAAACATTTAGTCTCATAGGGCTTAACAAGGTGCGTCATGCTCTGTATTTTAATCCTCAACCAGAGTAAAGAAAAAGGAACAAAAGAAACCTATTAACAGGGGGAAAAGAGAGAGTCATATGTGAAGGATCCCTCTCCCAGGACGGAGAGCATTTACTAATTCACCAGTTATTTGTGTCGTCTAGATAGCAAAAACTCACAGAGAAAACAGACTGAATTCATTGGCGTGTTATAAACATCACAGAAAAATGACAGACGGACTAATTTAAGTGTCACATTGCACCATTTTAACAGTGATCTATCACGTACAGTGGTTTCCCGATATATTAAGCTGTGGGTTATTACTTCCCATGCATCATCCGAGGTGTGACAGCCAACGGTGTGAGGGAGAGGCCTTTAATGACAGTTTGTCAAGGGGAACCTGATTGGATGCTTCAGAGCTGAATCGTTACACCTCTATTAATTATATATGCCTCATCGTAACACTCAGTCCAGTTTAATTTGTACATTGGAGCAACTTAAATGTGCTGCGTCTGATTGGTTGTTCCCCTTCATGCAAAAATAATACATGTTGTCAGGGTTTGCTGTAGTTTTTAGTTGAATCTGTGTGTGTGTGCTGCTGAAGTGCCAAAGAGCATAAGAGAGATACTGAGAAATGTTTTTATGACGTGTCCAGAAAAGAGCTGAGTATTTCAACAGAGTACCGTAAGATACATTAGAATAATGAGACTATGTGTAAAGTCGTCACAGGGACACCTGAGGACCAACAGTGAAGTACCAAAGGTTTGATGTAGTGCTGGTGTAATCAATTTAGTCTGGAACTGACATAAATGACATGTTAAATACAAGCCCGACATGCTCCTCAAGTTAACGTCTTGTTAAATTCACTATTTTTTTTTATATATTACCATTTCATGAATTTACACCAAATCAAATATCTGTGAAACTGCTGATACAGGTTTTTTTCTCGCTGTAACATTATATCTTGCCCTCTTGTCCGTTGGACTGTGACGCTCAGCAGTGTTTGAAAGGAAAAAAATCAATACTGTATATAGTTAGTGGTTGCTTATTAATAGTGTGTGTATTATTTTAGAGCTCTGCCAATCAATAAAACGGTATCGTAGACGGGCTCAGGCACAGTTAGGAAGCAACGCAGAATTATTTTATTTTTTAGCCTCTTTCAGCTCGTCGTTTTGGTTTCATCACACATTTAGTGTTTTGTTCAGAAGCAGCAGGGAGTTGTTTTAAGGGGAGCAAAATATCAGATAAACTCACAGTACACCACCTACCTACTACTTTATTGTGTCAGTAGCGGAGACTAGTTATTGTAGATAAAGATGGAAGACGCGTTTCTACTTCCTCCCACCATTCAGAGATACGAACGCTGACGTCTAGCCAGAGTCTGCACAGTAGCAATCAAAGGATGGAGCTGCGATGTCAGTACACTTGCTCGACCAATCACTAGTCAGTGTCAAATGTCAACCAGTTTTTCTAGCATCAATTAACTAATTAAAACAAACTTATCAGAAACATGAATGTTTGTTTCACAACAGTAACAAACATCAGTGTGATGAGAACTACCTAAAAAGGCAGAAACCATCTTTGATGTGTATTTTGACTTTTCGGTTTGGTCCAAGTGCCATTTGCTAACATGGAGGAGGCGGGGTTTGTGACCTATACAGCAGCAAGCCACCAGGGGGCCATTCAGTTGCTGTGGCTTCACTTTTGCTGAGCTGTCATGACGTCCATCTTGGTTAGAAGTGTGGGTTTCTTAACATGTGGTCTTCATCTGCCCCCAAGTGGCCCAAGCAAATCTGTGCAGCTTTATTAAAAATGCCCAGATGAATCTGCCACAAACACATTTAGACTCTATTATATTTATTAAAAATCATTTCTGATGCATTTACAGTTGGTGTTTTCACCTCTAACCCACCAGGACACGCTCTCTCTTAGGACCCTTATATCCGAAGTGTGTGTCTGTCACACACTCTTGCATGCATGAGTCTCTTCAGGGATGCATTAGTCTTTTTAGTGTAGTTGTGTGTGTGCACGTGTGGGCTCGTGAGTGTGTGTGGGTCTTTGCCTGCTGTTGTGCGTCTCGAATCACATGTTGTGCTGCAATTATGGATGAAGACAAAGGAGAGAAGACCAAATTCTGCATTGTGTTTGTGTGTCACTGTGCTGCAGGGTTGGAGCGTTAATGTCCACCAATGTGTCTAATTACTATGTCACCCCCATGATGCTTGAGGGATGAACGAAAACAAGAGGTATTGATCATGGTGTTTTGGGGGAGAGAAGGATGATGGAAGAAGAGGAGGGTGAGGGAGGGAAAGAAGAAGACATGGCAGGAAGCAGAGAGGGAGAACTGTGTGGACTGAATGCCAGCGGTGCCTTAAGTGGCAGAATTATCACTTCAACCCTCCTCTTCCTCTTCTTTCCCCTATTCTCCCTCCTTTGCCTTCATGTCTCGCTTGTCCACCCCTTTTCCCCTGCCCTCCCCTCCCTCTCTCTATCTCTCCCACACTCTCTCTCTCTCTCTCTCTCTCTCTCTCTCTCTCTCTCTCTCTCTCTCTCTCTCTCTCTCTCTCTCTCTCTCTCCTCCTCCTCCTCTCACCACCAGCTGCAGTGCAGAGATTTCCGCCGAGACCCCCGTCAGGCTGTCAGGTGACCGGCACGAAGGCGGTGACATCACCGCCCCCTCGACCGACTGTCAGCCCTCCGCCGTTGCCATGACAACGTCGGCAACGGCCTGCGGAGCCGAGGCTGGCGACGAGACGCCTGCAGGAGGAGGAGGAGAGGCAGCAGGAGAATGCGTAAGGATTCTCTCCCATTTTCTTTTTTTATATCTTAAATGTGTCATTGGTGCGTGTCTTCGCTTTTCTCAATGTGCAGAAACCTGCAGATCTATTGGTATTCAAGGATGGAGGCGACAAGCAAGGGGACTGCGACACAGACACACAAACAAATGCACATCACTCACACACACTGATGCAGAGGTATTTTGTCGAGGCGAGAAATGAGTATGCAGCAGTCTGTTTTCCAGCAGCAGCTTGACGTCTGACGGTGCAGTAAAGAGAGGGGATTAAGCCGCCCTCCAGCAAAGGCTGCTGGCAACTCAGCGCTTCATCCCTGCTCTCTGCACGGCTCCTCTCGGCTGGATGGCTGCAGCTCCACGGCAGCCTCAGCTGCAGCTACATCCTCTCCGTGCATCTGCAGAACCGAAGACCAGGACTGACATGGAGTCGCATCTTGCTCGCATGCGATGAATCTCTAGGTAGTTCAGCGAACAGATGTCGAGGTGTGTTGGATTCTTGCCTTTCGTAATTCTTGGCTTTGAATCCACAGTGGATCCTTATTCTGCAATCTGAAAGTAAGAGCTGCTGCTTGATAATTCAGCTGAGCATGAATTATTCTCCTTAGTTTTATGTGATTGCTGCAAGCTGCAAATCGTCTCCTGGCGCAGAACGTTGGAAAAGCATCCAGCGCCTTCCGCCCGGGTGTAGCTGTTCGTTGTCAAGAGAATCGTCAACATGTAAGGAGGTAATCATTGCAAAATCAATACCATCAGAGTCAGAGGATGTAAGTGAGGAGCTGCGTGTCATGACCTTTGAGCTATCAACCTCAGCTCAACTCTCAGGGGCTTGATGGACCCTAAAAGGATTTTAAAAGCCACGTGAGCCGTGTGTGTCCTCGGAGAATGCTGCAGTGTGTCGGGGAAACTCCTGGCTTCACCTTTAATTAAGAAAAAAAAAGAATGCAGGACATTCTTTGAATTGTGATCGTGGAGACGTCCGTCATCTTCAAGGCTCTGTGGTTTTGAATTGTGATAAGAGCAGATTGTTCGGATGTGCAGCCTTGTTTTGTTTAGAGTATGTTGTGAGAGTTGGCTTAGTGCTGCATCTCGGCATGAAATCTGGATTCTTATCAGTTCCTTCTTGGGATCAGAGAGATAACCAAGACTTGTTATGTAATGATGCCATGACAGTGACTACATGAAAACATTACACAAACACACACACACACACACACACACACACACACACACACAAACACACACACACATCTGTGATATTTCTGCCTCATCATAAGTCTCAGAGTCTCAGTCTCTTCGGAGCCCTTTCTTCATCCCGTTGCCATGGAAACGTGACAGTTTGACTGACACCTGTCTCCTTCCACCCGGCAGCAGAACGGTCTGGGCTGCAGGCGCTCCAGCTCGGACGCGGCCTATGAGCTGGCTGAGACGGTGAGGGCGCAGCGCGAGTGCCGTCTCCGGCCCCACTACAGCGACCCCATGCCAGCCGACGCTTCTAAGCGCAAACAGCTGGAGATGAAGATCGCTGCCGCCGCCCGCCTCCACGGCCACCGCCGGGACCGTGACAGAGACAGTGGTGAGCACATGGCGCACATGTGACAACTGTGTCACTTTGTTTGACATGTTTGAATGTGATCCGTTGCATTTTCAATCACAGATAAACTTTGGGGCAATCGAAAGAAAACATTGATGCAGCAATGTTGTCTTCAGAATGACAATGATCCCAGGGGCATAATTCAAGGCCCCATAATGGATCATATGTGTCATTTAAAATGATAGAAAATTAACAAATATTTAATCTGCATCAAAAATATTTAGTTATGCTGAATGTTGAATAGTTACTAGAAGGGCAGTGGAGCTCATACCTCCCAAAAGACCTAACAGCATGAAAGCACATTTAAATTCACTAGATCCTGACTTTTATTTGGATCTGCAATTTTTTTTTGAAAATGTGCCTGATTTGTATCAAGATCCGTGAATTATTCTCTGAGGAATCAATGTAAAATGTTGCCTTTGTTGCTTGAAAAGCCGATCAGAATACGTGGTGCTTTTCCTGCTTTACTATTGAGGAATAAATTCAAATTTGGATCTATTTAGGGTGAACACAGGGGGACAATAACATGTGTATGGCAAAAAAGACGAAAAATTGTCTAAATCAAAGCTGTAGAGAGACATGAATTTATTTTTGTTAGTCTGTAGGAAAACTGGTTCCTACATTTCCATTTATGCAATTCTTTATCACGTTTTTGTCCGACCTCCCACTGCATAGCAAATGCGCACTAACACACACACACACACACACACACACACACACACACACACACACACACACACACACACACACACTCACACACTAACACACGCACACAAGGTTCCCCTGCTGTCAACAGAAATCATATATCAATATATTAAATGCTAATGTTGAACTTGTTGCTCTCTGCCTCAGATAAGAAGGATGTGTATTAGATTCTGAATCAGAACCTCACATGTGGACTGTTTGTGGTCATTGTGCGAAATTGAGGATATTTGTGAAAACACAATTAGCATATTCATGAGGTCATCACATATTTTGTGTGTTTTGCAGAGTGTGAACCGATGTCAGAACTTTATCTGTTTGCACTTTGGAGACTATGTACAGTTTGTGTGTGGGTTCAACTGAACGGGCTATTTGTGTTTAAAAACACTGCTCCCCCAGGTACACAAGGTTCAGAGTTATGTCTGAAAGTAACTTTTCTGTTCTTATAACCTCATATATAACATTTATAACTTACAACGTCTCTGAGTTTGTCCATAAATTCATGAGATTCGTCTCTCACCCCTTTATTTCTTTAAAGGTCTCTGAAGGTGATTAAAAGGGAATTGATCGTTCAGTGATTTTTTTTTAAACTTCTTGTTTATTGAATGAATTTAGGTTCTTTAATATTTGGATTTTAACTCAATGATTATGTTCTTATGGAACATAAGGGTGTTTTTAACATGCATGGTACCCCTATGCCTGTCCTCTCTGCCCTTACCTTAAACCGACCGTCCCCTAACCCTCAAACCAAACAATGTCTTCTGCTTAAG
This sequence comes from Pseudopleuronectes americanus, assembly GCA_038501795.1. Lineage (NCBI taxonomy): Eukaryota > Metazoa > Chordata > Actinopteri > Pleuronectiformes > Pleuronectidae > Pseudopleuronectes > Pseudopleuronectes americanus. The sequence goes on from CM076727.1 coordinate 4,612,882, forward strand.
TTTAGTGCAGTGGATTTCCTTTTTGTCTCCGTAATGAAGACACATCCCCAGAATGTGACTACAAACACAACATGAGTAACACTAAGCCCCCCACACACACAGTAATAGCAACATGATCTGTATTGACAACAAAGGTTAAGTCGTTGACTGGAGGGTTGAGGATCTAATTATTGGAGAAAGATTATATCTGTAATGGTTTCTCTATTTATAATGGCTGGCAGTGACCGGTTCAGATTAAATGGGTGGTAATTATGGAGGGTGCCATTAATGGTGTGTCTCACTGTGAACATGGTTAAAAGATGGAATCTATAAGTGCTAATGACTCTGCTCCTCCTCAGCTCCAGCAGCCATTCGGGGCCGCTCAGAGCCCCCTGGCGAGGAGCGTCAGGTGGGTCTGGGTGTGACCCGATCGGGGCAGCACCGCTGGAGCACCATCAGTAGTATGAGCGCTGACAGCGGCGTGGTGGGTCTTAGCGACGAGCGGGAGGAGGAGGACAGCGAGCCCCGCCGTTACCGCAGAACCCGGGGAGCTGAGGTTGAGCGGGTGGACAGCGGCATCGGCCCGGGGCTGTCCCGGACCTGGAAGAGACCGTCTGCCTCGCTCAGAGCCTGGGAGGCCCAGAGGCCGTGTCCGGACTGCGGCCTGAGGGACGGGGCGTCCAAGGAGCGAGGAGAGCGCATGTGTGAACGTTGCTCCAAGCTGCGCACGGAGCGCAAAGAAGCCATCCTGGAGTTTCTAAACACCGAGTCCAGCTATGGCGAGGACCTGCGGATCATCAAGGAGGAATTCTACTGCCCCATGCAGAGCGCCGGGCTGCTGACGGCCGAGCAGCTCATTGTGGTGTTCGGTAACGTCCAGGAGCTGATCGACGTCAACGACCGCTTCACCGAACACCTGCAGGACAGCATCGACCAGGCCTTCGACCAGGTGACTCGCTCGGTATCCTTTACACACATACGATGCTTACATCTCCTGATTTCTAAAGCTTGTGAGCTTCGAGTCCCTTCTCTAACATACTTAACCTTCAGGGTCACGATCATTAAACTCCATGCTTTCTTTTGAGTGCAAATTCCTAAAGTGCACTGCAGACCTGTGTGTATATATGGTTTCAAGCCTTGATTTCAATATCAAGGTCTGAATCCACTGCCAAAGGATATTTTGTAGGAAGAGTTAGAGCAGTGATGGATGAGGATAGTCAGCTTGGACGTGTAAGGTAGAGCCTGGTCTGTTTGTAAGTTAGAAGGAGGGTAGATCTCAACTCTGCTAAGCTTCGGAACCAATGTGGTGAGAAAGGTTTGGCTTCGTTTCCATTTTAGCTTCTAGAAAAAGCAATGCTCTCATGAAACTCTCCTCACAGTCTATCCAATCCAATGCACCCTTCCCAATATGTTGGTTAAACTGTAGGTGTGTCATGCATGCTGCTTCACATTTCACCTGCGATTACTGCAACTGCTGCAATCACAATCTAAATTATTTAAACTCTGCAACAATTCTGAATCCTTGTAATTGTTTGGGGCTGAAATAACCTCCACCATCAGATCTGTTCGAAAACATTAGTCAGTATCTCCTTAAGACAAATTGTTTCCCATTGCAAGACATAAACGAGTTGAACACTGACTCGACCACTTCCTCTCCTGTGATTCGACCTCAGGGAGACGAGGATCTGCTGACCGTGTACATAGGAGAGATCTTCCTGGAGTTCGTCAACATGCTTCCCGCCTTCCAAACCTACTGCCTGCAGCAGTCCACCTCGGTCAACCTGCTCAACACGCTGGAGAAGGAGAAGGAGCTACTCAGGTACCATCAAAGCAAACAAGGATTTGTCTTGCTCTCGGCCCGTGTGATAGTAACTGCGAGCTTTATTGAGTTCCTGCCGCCGCAGTTCGTGTAATTCGTAATGGAAAAGACAGGGGGGGTCATCATTAATTCAGAAGGTCTATTTTGAGGGTAGAGATTCTTATTTTTAGATTGAACCACAGCTCACCCAGGAGTCAGGCTGTCCTGTGATTCTCATTAATCAACTTAGTAAGAGATCTCCCAGGACATACACAGAATATAAGAATCTCTCACTTTTCATAATTATGCCTCCGTGCTGGCGACACCCAGTGGCCGGAGGCAGAATGTATTTGGGTCGTCAATCCCATTCTTGTGGTCAGAAATGTCTTCAAATTTGGTACAAATGTCGTGTTTTCATTTACAGTCGTGTTTCATTCACCCTCAAGGAGATATCAGGAACTCCTTGAGGGAATTTCTTCAAATTTGATACAAACTCTCAGTGATTAGATTTTCTTTGTTCTTCTGTTTCTCTTTTCAGAATCTTTTTGGATGTCTCCCAGAACGACAACACAGCACTGCGTCGTATGAACCTGCGCTCTTTTCTCATGGCGCCCCTCCAGCGCGTGACCAAATACCCACTTCTGTTGAGCCGCATCATTAAGGTCACGCCCGAATGTCACCCCGACTATGCTCGTCTCCGTGAGGCCAAGAGTCGGGTGGAGTCCCATCTGGAGCACATCAACATGAAGACTAAGCAGGAGGGCAATGGCGTCACATGGTCCCTCCGATCGTTCCGACGAGACAGCCGCAAGAACCGGGAGGTGATCAACATCGAGATGCGGGAGATGTCGATGAAGACGGTGGGCTGGGCCCGAGAAAACACCCGCTTCGTCATGGAGGGACCGCTCCAGCTCTCCCAGCCGGCGGATGGTCAGTGGGTGAGGAAGGGAAGCAAGGCCCTCAAGTTCCAGAATGTTCAGAGTCTGCTGATGGTGAGGACACAGTGGGTGGGTGAGGCCCCAGGACCAGGCACCGACCTTGGGGCATGGGGAGATCAGGTGGAGGGCGGTGGAGATAGCATTCGAGACGGAGTGCTGGTTCTCATCAAGGACAAAAGCAGCGGGAAGTTCGCGGTGCTGAGAGAGCCCATCCGTCTGGGGAACTGCGTGGTGTCGGCGGATCCCGACTCCGAGGACACATTCGAGGTGCTTGATATCCGACGGGAGTCATTTGTTTTCCGTGCCTCAGACAAATCTCGCACCCAGCAGTGGTTCCACCAGATTAAGAGGTACACTCGAGACTTGGGCACCTGGAGGAAACGACGCAACGCTTTGCCCAACATCATGATCAACACAAACCAGACCCGCTCCTGAGACCAAGCATCGCCCCCGCTTTCGTTTTTCTTACACTGTAAATAACCTGGAATCCTTCAACTGCAAAATCAGCCAACAACAAAATACACATGAGATTTCAGTAAAAAAAAACATTTAGGGAGGATAGAGACGGATATAGCACTTTTTTTTTCTTTACAACGCTTTAAGTGCACCATACTGTCATGTAGTCTGGGGTTTTGGATTTAAAGCCGTGACGTAAAAAGAAATCGAATTCTCGGACAACCAAAAAAACTTGGGCTGTGCATTTCAGCCTTGATTGTAAAGACTGTTTTGCTCTGGGAGAAAAAGAGCCGTGATGTCAGAAAAATGAGGTGTGTCTGACTGAACATGACTGACTGCAAAAAAGATAATGTCATTTTTTTATACGAGACAGTTCGGGCTGGGGAAAAACACGTTTGTTTTGGTGTGGCGTGGTGGACATGTGCTACATGAGTTAATCTGTGGTTTTCCGTTTGTTGTACTGACCTCTCCTCGTCTGTGTGCCGCCACCTACTGTACGTCGGCGGTAGAGCAACTTTCACTGCCAGGGATGCAGTTGAGCAGAGCCTCTTCTAACGCGCTGAGCGGACCTCCTGTATCACTGTGTCCAAACGAGAACTCAAACGACGGCAATAATATCTGACACTTTCAAAACAAGTAGCTACTGTGTTTGTGTTTGAATTTCCCAGGATTTTCTGTTTGGCATCAGGTGATGATGCTGCTTCGCTGTGTCGGATCCAACCCAAGTCTCAAATCTGTTCGTCGGCATCTTTACAGCTTCCCCTCTGAGGAACTCTCATTGGAATTAAGATCATCTGAGTGCCGTGAAAGCAGCTTGTGAGAAGTTCAGTCTCCTTCGTGTTAACATCACGTCAAATGGGTCAAACGCTGCAGTTTCCTTCACTGTGGGTTCAGTGCCGACTTTTTCAACCTTGGGTAATGGGGCAGATTAAAAGTTATGAATTAGTCTGGACCAACACAAAATTGCCAAAAACGAGTCTTCTCATTTTAGTTTGATCCACCCAACACTCCACCAACAAGAGTTATTACCTGCAACAAGGAAGTTATGTTTTTGTGTGCATTTTGTGTTAGGCAAAATCTACTCAATCGATTTCCATGAAATTGTGTGGATCAGTGGCCACAGTGACCCAAGGAAGAACCCATTCAATATTGGTGCAAATCCATGTTTTTTGTTTACCTTCCTCACCAGTGCGAGAAGGGGTGTTTATTAACATCTGGGTTGATTTCTCAAGGAATATTTCATGGATCTTGATGAAATAATAACAACCAAATAAAAATCCGGATCTCGTGATGGTGGATCGTGATGATCATGGATTATGGAAACAACTAGATTTCTCCCTTCATCTCTGTCGGATATTTTCTGTCGTTCAAATTCTTAACATTGATACACCTCTTCATTTACTCTCAATCAATGCTGTAAATATTGTTATTTTGTTGATGTGTTCAGAGACACACAACATCTATTGCACTTCTGTCTGTCCTGGAAGAGGGGTCCCTCACACGTGACTCTCTCTCTGAGGTTTCTATGTCTTTTCTCCTCTTACAGGGTTTGTCTGGTAGTTTTTCTCTACTTTTCGTTAGGGTTAAATGCAGATGACGTAGCACCTTGTTCAGCCCTGTGAGACCTGGTGAATAGGGGCTCTCCAGATAAAATGTAATAATTGGTTGAAAGTCAATTTAAATGTGGTGTCATAAGGGGAATGTTGAGCCTTGGCGGAGGTATGAGCTCCCCTGAGTGCCCTTCTATTTTCATACACAATTATATATTAGGAAGAGTTGAGGATCAGGAATGGAAACTACAGATGAATAGTTTAAACAATGTCACTCAATAGGGTGCCGACCTACGCCAAGTTCTAACAGTCTCCTTACAATCAAACAAGCCACACGGAATCACACCAACACTCATATATCAGTTCTCTAAATGTGCCTGAATATTATCATCAAGATCCAAGAATTATTCCCTGGGATTTTTGGTGAAAATGTAAAAAAAAATCCTGCTATTTTAAAGAAAGTGATAAAAGAAAAATCCACCAGATCCACCCCTTTGTTCAGGTCCATGTGAAACCGCTACGAGGTCATGTCCCATCTTTCCTTCAAGTTTCTCAGAATTCTGATCAGTTACTTTTACGTAATCCTGCTGATAGACAAACAGACAGACAACATAAGCTCCTTGGCAGAGATAATTAATCACTAGTCAACATTTGTGACTTGGTGTCAATCAGTTCTCTCCTGACGTATCGCTTCATTATCACACAAATAAAACAGGTTTCCTGACGAACTCAACTCAAAAATGTCGGTACCATCTTGTCACCACACGGTGTGACTATGGGACCCAGCAATGAGCTTTTGTGCCTTGGTACTCGATTACTGTCAGCTACAGCTGAGATATGGATTAGACTGCCCTCTGCTGGTACTTGGTTGAGATTACTAATAAAGGCAATATAAGTGTATTCCTCTGACAGTGCTTGGCTGATGATAACATGTAATCACCTGATCTTCTCTTATTTCTGTGTGTTTTTACGTCTCCTGGTTGTGTTTATTTATGAAGTCCTCATTTTGTTTAATGCACTTTATTATTATCCAGTGATAGAACAGTAACTGTTGGTAAAACATGATACGCAGTCTTGTTAAATCACAATTCTTCATATTAGAAGGAACTTAGTCGACTGAAGATGATTGCAGTCTTCAAACCAAAACCACTTTTAAGGACCGATGCTGTTTCATGTTTTTAATAACGTAGCACTATGAAAGGTAGGGAATCACTGTTCTTTGGAGGGCAGAGCTGCTCAACACACACCAACACTCCTGCACTGTTGGAGGTCGGTTCAGATTTACAAATTGTAAAAAGACGACTGAACTGCATCCCATTACTTTCCTCATGTCTATTTGAAAGGCCTAATGTATAATGCATGAATTATATTAAAAGACTTTAAAACAAAAGCCTTGACTCTTCTCTTCAAAATGCTCTTTTCTTAAAAATCCGTCGAAGCTTGAAATGTAGATTGTAGAAATATATTTACAGTCATTTTAAGCATTGTAGTGACACCTAATTTAAAGACGGAAATAAACACAGTACAAGTGGAATACACTCATTACACCAGGGAACAAAAACACAACACATGCGGGGTACAGAGGGTAAGCAAGAATTATTTTCAATCTACTACTACGACTACAATCTAGAGGCAAACAGAAGCTTTGACACGGAAGCTGGAGACAAATGTTCCAGAAATTTTTTCAACAGTAAACAAGAAATGACTAAATATTTTCTATTGGTACATCACGCAAAAAAAACAAAAAAAAGTAAACAGGCTCAACAGATGCTTTCATCTGCTCTGTTTTGAAAGGGTTCTTGCCAATAAAAAAAAACTAGTTACAGAGTAGCTTTATATCGTGAAGAGAAGTGCATCGCTGTCGTGTCTGTGGCTTGACCTCTATTGGATCCTCATTTACAAAAATCATGTGAATTCACGTTTGGTGCTATTTATGATCGAAAACGCAAAAATTAAAAGAATATTAACAAAATATTTGTTATTTTTGGAATTATCGGATTCTGGATTGAATCGTGTCAAAGTTTAATCAAATATTTTCCTAATATGAGTCTTCTGGATATCTGTTTAGGTGTCAATCATTCAGAGCCCTACAAAACACGACCCAACACAAACGTTTTCCTTTTTAGCAAATAAATGACCAGAAATATTTGCTCTGCACGGCCGGGGCACTTAGCTGACCTCTGTTTTTCCTTTTCAACTAATTTAACATAAATTTACTATAATTCAATAAACAAAAAGAAGTTGACTGTTGCAGATGCGACACGGGGGAACAGTAACATATGCATCAGATGAAGCTGAGAACACAGATTTACAAAAACTAGCAACAAACCGAACCTTTGATTTTAATCCACTGAACGAGGGATTCAAACTCAAGTCACCCCCTCTGGCAACATCCCGACAGACTGCGATCCTTCCACAGCACCTCTCATGTATGCATTCACACAAACAGACACACACACGCACAGTCGGTCCTCAGCTGCTGGGACCTCAGGCAGATCCCCAGTCTTGCGGTAATGGTCACCGATCTGCAGCAGTCGTGCAGAGGTTCCAGCCCGGGGTAGCTACTGCGCCCTCCTCCGTCTCCCACAACCGATTGACACCTCTGACCTCTACTTGTCCACGCCAGACTCAGACTCCTTGGCCAGGCCGCGGATGGAGAGGTCGTACACCACCTCCTCGATTTTCTTCACGTCATACTTCAGACCATCATAGCGCTTCCTCAGTGGGTCGTTCTTCAGGTTGAGCAGGCGGAAGCCCGAGTCCAGCTCATTGATGAAGTTGGAGATGCGGAGCGGCCGGGTGTAGTCTCCTGCTGTGACGCTGTTCACCGCCAGGCGTGACTGGAGATATGACAGCACCAAGTTAGAACATATGCACAAATTTCCGGAAATCTTTCTTTAAAGTGCATGATATGGAGGAGTAACAGAAGCAGGCATAAGACAAAAAAAATTATTTTGAGAATAAAGTTGAATCAAATCAGAGAAATATTTATTTCCAGAACATTTTTAAAATTAAGTTGTAATGCTATTTTGTGAATAAAGTCAAATCCTCTAGCTGGGTTTATGACCTATAGGGGGCAGCGAGGGAACCATCTAGACTGGCTGTGTCTTCACTCTTAGGGAGATGTCATGTCCTCCAAGAGAACGAACAGTTTTCCATACAATCTCCTCTACTGATTTACACATTGTGTTGAAGTGCAGAACTTTACAAATATATTTACAAAATGAATATGGTAGAGCCGGTCATATGTGCAAATGTTAGCAAATTTCAAGTTGAACATTTCTACTTCATTCCTCGAAATTAAAAATCGCCTCAGTTTTTTCCTAATGCTTGACCATGTTACTCTTCCATCAAATCAAAACCATCAGTTGCTTAAACACACCAGAAACCACCAGTCCTTTGCTACAGTTCAACATTTCTTAATTGTACAGAAACAAAAAAACGTTGCTCTGAGCTTGACACACTGTAGATTTAATGCGAAAACATAAACACTCGACTCACCAGTTCACTGGCCATGATCAACACACCCGCCAGGTAGTCCTCTACATCCAGGTGAAAGCCTTTCTCTCGCACCACCTCGACTACATTGTGGAGAAGGCAGAGGAAAAATAGAGAAGAGTAAGGCCACATTCATCAGTGAGAGTAATAAACTGAACTGAACACATGAACTGGTACCTACTGCCGAGTATCTTAGCCACCTCCTCCCGAGTCACAAGAGTTTCACTCTCCAGGTAGACGACAAAGGCTGCTAAGAAAGCCAAGCGCTGCAGCACGAACCTCCAGTGTTCATGGAACCTTAGTGAGAAATAAGACAAGTTATTTTATTTCACCAAGATAACCCACCCAGTATCACTCCTGCTGCCCACAGTCATAGCTACATATAAAAAACATTAAGGGTTAAAAATGTAAAAAAACTTAAACACAACAACACAAACAAGTAATACATGTGAACTTAGTCCCAGTTCACACCTGGTATTAACATCTTTCCTGAGAGAGCCGATCACAAGTGGACATCTTTAAGTACCTGTGTTCTCGACCATGCGATGACAGCCACCACTTTAAAGTGGAGCTCTGGTGGAACGATTATAAATCTAGATATAATCTAGATTAAAGCTCAATCCATGTTCTTTATGAACAAGCAGAAACTCTCTAAGAAATTGAATTAGACAAAAGAGAAAAAGGCTACAGACTAGGACGTGACAATCTGGAAAAAGATTAGCCAATAATGTTGCTATGAAGTTTGAAAAATTAGCAGAGGTATAACAGTGATAACAGAACAACAACTTGAGGAGAGTTACACACAAGAATGTTATTTGAAACATGGCTCATACCTGTAATACTGCTCCACAGGAAACTTTGTTTTGAGGTCTGTGATTTGGGTCCTGACTGTACAGAACAACTCACGTGCCTTTGTACATTTACGGGGAACTAGAGAGACAGGAAAAGACCGATTTTATAATCTGAGACACCATCAAGTTCAAGTAAAACTGTCCAAACACTCACTTTCTTTGAATCCAGATGGCTGGTGGACACTTTGGAGAACTGTCAGAATCTCTCTAGCTGCCTGCTCCAATGTCTGAACCACCTTACGGATATCCTACAAAAATGATGCACCACAGGATACAGAAAGAGTTTTGGTTATTTGATTTTTCTTTAAACAGAGAGACATTTCTAACTCTCCAAATGCGTGTTAAGTATTAACAATACAGCAGATTTAACAGACAACTTTCCACAAAGTCCAAGTCAATACATTTCAGACTTTAACATATAATATAATGCAATTCATTATTACATAATACATTTTTAAACACAATGAACAGAGTACATTCATGGAAAAACTAAATTGGAGTGCAAAACACATATATAGAATAGAACAATAATACATAAATAAATGACAATAAAAAAACCTTAATATTTTTATGGTATTTTTTGTATTCCACTTCAGGGAAATACATTATTAAAGTATCACACTTTTCTCTTAACTATATTTAATCCCGTTATTTAAATTAGATGATAAAACTGGTCTCATTGGTTGTAAGTAAGTGCACTGTATTGCAGTGCACTGTATTGCAGTGTACTTCGTTAAGTGTTCGGTAATAGACACAGCTACGCTTCGAAGCCTCGACACGGGAGGACTCATCACTAGTTGTAAGGTCCTAATGGGATCTGTGATATTAAGCGTATTCACGTTTAGGTTGCGCTGGGTGTGGCACGTACACATTGGTGTTGATACATTAATCTACTAAAGCTATATAACATGTCAAAAAAGAAAGCGGCAACAATAATAACGAGATTAGGTGAAACCCACTGGAATCAAGTGAACGCGTGTAGAACAAAACAACGCGGCGGAAGAGATTCTCTTTAAAAAAAAAGGTTCCAAAGTTATAAAGCTACATATCGGATGTGATCATCAGAGGCGCCAATGTCTGAAGAACAGAACCTCACTCGTGTTTTAACAGTTTACACACTGTGGTTAGCATCGAGCTAACCCTGATTGAGCTAATGTTGATGGTTCATTCAAACCTCTCTGACGTCCTGGTCCGCGCTCAGGAAGCCCTGGATGTAGCTGAACATCTCTGTTACAGACATGTCTGACGACGAGGAGGGGGCAGAGGAAAAGAATGAGGAGGAAGAAGGTGAAGAAGAGGAAGAAACGTCCGCAGCTAATTCAGAAAAACATCAACGTGCAGGAAAGACCGTCGCCGCTTCAACTGGCTCATGCAGATGACGTCAGGACTTCAACGTCAAGGTCTGTAGTGAAGGAAAGAAGGAAAGACAGAAAGACAGAAAGAAAGAAAGAAAGGTCAAATAGAGAAATAACAATAGAAAAAGAAAAACAGAAAGTAACATACAGACAGACAAACAGCTATTCTAGATAGATAGATAGATAGATAGATAGATAGATAGATAGATAGATAGATAGATAGATAGATAGATAGATTAAAACGACTGCATCAGAGACAATCATAGAATTAAATAAATATCTGAAGCCCTGAGAAAGACATTAAACATCTTTTAGTCTGTTTTCTCTACATCACAATCCAATACACAACTCTCACTCAAGCTGCATCCTAAAGTAATTTTCATTCTATGATATCATGCGAATCCTAACGCGAACTAATTTCTCTTTAGACCAACTATAATAGGATCTGATGTAATATGGGGGAAAAAACAGAGCTCTTTTTACAAAGAGCCTCCAACAGGTAAGTGGTTTAATCCATGAACAGAAACTGCTTTGTTTCCAGGACAAAAACTTAACATTGTTCAAGACAAGCTGCATAACCTAACTCACCCTGTTGGGGGAGCCAAAGTAGAACCCTCGCTCATGTTACCTTTATGTGCAGCTGGGAAATAGCACCATTAATCCAAATCCTTTCCCAAAGAATAACTGGTCAACAGTGAAGGTTTTTCTTACTAGATTGGTCCCATGACTGATCTATATAACGATGTATTCATCGTCAGCGAATGAATACATCATAAACTTCCTCTCAACAATATCTTATCAAATTCTTTGGGAAAACGTAACAGTGAAACATGAATGTGTCAGGCATATTTCAACAGCAGTAAAAAGTGTTTGATAGGCTGTAAGACATAAAAGGCATCTAAATCATGCTTACATGGTTGAAAAATAGAGACCGCTAATAACTGTAAATATGCATCATAATCAAACATTAAATTGTTAAATAGATAATAAAAAAGAAAACCCAATAGTAAAGAGTAAAAGAACCGTGCAGAATAAGACAATATGAATTAATAGTTTTCATGAAAAAAAAGAAAACTTGGCACAAAAGAAATTGGAAATTCTTTCAAACTTCAGTAGTGAATGTGCTACCTGTGTAGTAATTCCCATGTCTCCTGAAGGCACCTCGGAGAGCGGCTGACGCAGGGAACCAGCAGTGATCAGTTTGTCTCCTGTTGCTTCATATAGTTTTTGCAGACTCGACCAGTGCAGGTCAGCAGTTCACCCTCTCTGTCCCGTCATTTAACTTTCTCGTCTGAAGCTCATCGCGTTTTTGAACGTCTCGTTTCATTCGTCACACCGGGACCGTGAAACCATGCAGCTGAATGTGGCCGAGCTAAACCTCTGAGATGGAGAAAACCTCAGCAGAAGATGACTGCGTGGATTCAGGAGCCGAAACCGGAGGGTGAGTGGAGCAGAAATCACTCTGACATGTGACACATCTCAGCATGTTTGGAATTACAAGCGTATGAATTATTCATACATTCTTGCCTTTGATGTAAGATCAAATTCTAATGATCTTTTAACCTCCATTGTGGAAATAATTAAACATTCCCAAGCTGAGTCTTGTTCATTGCTCATATTTACAGCCGAACTAAAGCATGTGTATTTTATTAAAAATGTCTCATTTAAATGCAACTACAAGAGCTGTCAGATAAAGAGGAAAGCATTCAATTGACAATATCTAATAATGCAAGAAAAGAGACACTATTATGCAATTTTATAAACCTTTAAACAGATAACTATAGTAGTCAAGCAATGGATGTCCTAAATTGTTTAACAGTGGGCTGTGAGCAAATTCAATAAACATCAGACCATTAGTCCAGAGTCCTATTCTTGGATTACATCCCTTTGCCAGTAATTGATGTTTGTTGAGGACATATGGAGGAGGTGTAATCTGATTGTTTGGTGGAAAGTTCAGTCTTAATCACCATCTCCTTTGTTAATGAGAGTTTACAAACACATGCTCCTTACTTCAAAGCTTACCGGTAATTCAACAATGCTATTTATAAAAAGATTGAATGCATCATTGTGCTGTTCACTCTGTTTTCAGCCATTAAACAAAGATGTGCATCAGTCTCTCCTGCGGTAGGCTATATATGACTTCTAGATGTGGCTATGTTGTTGTTGTTGTTGTTGTATTTGTTGTTGTTGTTGTTGTTGTTGTGGAGAGAGATAGAGACCCACAACCCCTTGTAAGACACCCTCATTAGAAGTAGCACAGATACCTAGATGTCTTGTTTTGATCTAACCCTAACCCTAGCACAGTCTCTTTTCCTCTATGTTTTCATGTGTTCATTCATATAACTTCTTATAGACAAGGCCGTTTAATTTATAAAGCACATTTAATACATACGTAGATTCTACACAGAGGCAAAGCAGAAATAAATCAATTTATAATCCAAAAACCACAATATAAAACAATAATATATATATATATATATATATATACTGTATATATATGTAAAAGAGATTAAAAAGAGCAGAAAAACATAGGTTAAAAGTTAGAAGAATTTAAAAGGATAAATCGGAATAGAAATGTATAACGTCAAAAGAGTCAAAATTATACACATATGGATAGAAACATATAGAATTATATAATGAAATAAAATACAACTTAGTTGTGACTTTGCTTTTGTAAAATGGTTTAGTTAAAGGCACATATGTAAAAGTGTAAATGATCCACATCTGTGCCACCCTAAAAATACAAAAAAGTGTATATATTCAAAATAATAGGGTTTTATCCAAATAAAACCTCAAAAAGTTTGAACAATTGCCACTTATGATTATTGTATGTGCCTTATTCAGACTAGTGGCCGGTTTTCCTTTCTTGTCCCTGAGAAGAGGATGGAGATGAAGATTCAGAGCTCATGTGTGGCCTCTGCTAGAGGTGGAACCAAACCTGTGAAGTGGAACCAAACATCATAATGTGTGTGAGGGAGCTTGTTTTCATGGGAAAACCAAAGAAAAGCAGAACAGATCCCTGTGAAAATTATGTGAGAGGAAACGCAGAGATGTTCAGCTGATATCCACAGAGCTGCTCCATCCTCCACTGCCTCACTTCCTGTTCAGCTCCCACATCCACCAGTTCAGTTGTCTCCCAGCCAATCACCTGTCAGAGTATTGTGGTATACAGACTCATATCCAGACTTCTGAGGATGCATAAGCTAGCTGGCTATCATGCTAACATACCATGCTAGCTGTCAATGCTATGGCAAACACAGACCTTTCTCATGGTTGACCAGCTGATTGTCTCTCAAGGCTCAATTTCACGGTCGTACGGAACCGTATTTACGTTAATGTGATTTGATTGGCTTGTATTTATTTGGCTATTTGTTTAAACTGAATTTCATTGGCTACTGCCTGCACTGCTGCTTAAGAAATTAGAAGATTTGTACAACTCCTCCAAAAACTGTTTTGGGAATAAATAATAATTTCCATCATTTTCAATTCTGAATCCTCAAAAATAGATTCTCTATGACCTCATGTTTGGCCAAACTAGTAATTTAGTAATTAAAACGGCAGAAACCTGTCAGAGAACAGTGGAGGTCGGATTAACTGGTTAGGAATTCAACGATGGTGTTTCATGTTCTACCTCGTACCATCAATCCTTTCCATAAAGCTGTGATGATCTTTCTCTGAATACAACCAGATTTATGCAGCAGAGCATAGAACATCAATATGAGTCATTGTTTGGCACACTCACATGTCTTAGGATTTATTGCTTAATGTTTACTTTCTTTCTGTCCTCATCCTCCATCATCTTGTTTTCCTCCTCTTTCCCACCTCTCACTTCCTGCATCCCTCCCATAATCAAACAACAGACACCTGCCTCTGTTCACCTCCATGTGAGTCAAACAAGTTCTATAGACTCATGTCAGGTCTCTGTGCAGTCGAACCTGTGAGCATGACTGAGCTGCTGCCTGTCTTCGCTTCACGTTGCGTTTATTGTCTTTGGGTGGAGATGAAACGACGCTGTGTGGCCAGACTGGGAAGTGAGATGCTAACCAGGACTGCATGGGGAATCCTGTCTGCCAAACACACACACACACAAACACACACACACACACACACACACCCGAGGGAGCCATCAAAACAAAGCTGCAACTTCACACAATCATACCTCCAGCTCTGTTCCAAAGAGTCATAAACCTTCAAGAAAAAGATTCTTTCATTGTTCTCTGTGCATGAAGGGACAAGCCTATGAGTTTCAGCCCTTCCGCTCATTTTATATCTGTTTAATAACATTTCTCCTGCTGCAGTCCCTCAATCTTCTTAGCTTTTTACCTTTTCTCCGCTCACCTCTGCTTCCTCTCTCTTCTCTCGTCCATTTCTCTCTCTGTGCCAATGCCCGTTAGTTAGATTGATAGTCGCCTGTTGCAGGAAACAGACTCGTTCTTCTGTTTCCCGCTGTCCTGCAGCTCCACTGGCCTTATTAGTTTAGAGACAGAGTCACAGGGTGTGTGTCTGTGTGTGTGTGTGTGTGTGTGTGCGAGCAATCGTCTGTGGTTGTCAGCTGACTCCTGTGGGAATATTATTCTAAGAATGTGTAGTATACGTGTGAGCTGAGGTTTCACAGATGGTTGTAACATGTAGAGTGCATGTTATACACGTTTCATATAGACCATGTCTCTCACCTGTTGCATGCTCTATTTGTGGAATTGCACAAATTCTCAGACTTTTTTTCCCCGTGAAAATCAGATTAGTGGAAATCAAATTTTGCTCCTGTCCCAGCTCAAAGATGGGAGCTTTAGATTAGACCTGTTTGAATAAGAGTGTATGTGTGTGTTCCCAGAAGCAAGCTAATAAGACCCCTTTCTTTAAGGAAAACTTTGAGAGTTAGGTTAAAAGATAAATACTCCTCATGTCTGTAAATTAAGTAGATTAAACTACATATTGGAAGTTATAGGAAAGCCTGGCTCTGTCAAGTCTTTAAATATACCTACGAAAAAGGACTTTCACGTATTGTGCCTGGTTTCTGGAAACTACAAACAAAAACTAATGTTAAGGAGACAGTTTGTGAGGTTTACATTATCTTGTTATTTGTTGATGAAAAATTAATGATTCGTGATGAGTTACTAATCATTAAATCCGCAAACAAGATCCTTTAAGTCTTAGTTGAATACTGGTTTGCAGGCAGGGTTAGCTGTTTGCCCAATTCCAATCTTAAGGCTAATAGTTTATCATCATGCTTCCAGCATTTTAACTTGCTGGTAAATCTCATGACTGATTAGAAGATATTGTCAATGTATAAAACTCCCAATATTTGAATCACTATTAACAGAGCATTAACATCAAAGACTGTATAAAAAGGTGGTTGAATTAGAGAGATATTAATGATCCCTAGAAGAAATGACGGTTCCCCAAAAGTGAAGGCAACCAACTCAATCGCCCCCTGTTGGCTGCCTGCAGTATAGGATATAGACCCCAGCTCCTCCATGTTAGTGCATGGGGCACGGACCAATAACAGTTTTTTTTTAATTATAGCCATCAAATACATGTTAATATGTAAAAGCGAATAAATGTCCTCCAGGAATATAATGAAGTGTAGCAGAAGTACGAATTGGTATAACAGAAATTAATACTATAATACAAGTACTCAAAAGTATTACTTGAACACAGAACTGTGGAAGTAATGGCGTTAAACAGTAGTTGAGAGAGTCTCCCTGTGTTTCATCCCTGCAGTGAAACGTCTGTGACCTTTCCATTTGGACCTCTCCTATTGTTTAGCCAGATGTCAGCACTTTATATGAAACAGGAGTGTGTCATCCTGTAAATCATGTTGATTGCACTTCATGCTGTAATATAAACTCTCCTCTCTCTGTTTCCTGTCCTCTCTGTCTTTGTCCCCATCGTCCGTTTCCACTCTTTTTTCTTGTCTGTCGTCCGCTGCAGGTCTGATTACAGTCCCCTGTCCTCAACGAGCAGTAAGTAAACCCATGGCGACATGAAGCATGACGAACATGAAACACAAAAACACACACACACACACACACACATACACACACACACACACACACACACAAACACACAGAAGCAGGACTTTATCTCCCTAATAAACACAAAATATCCATTAACATGGAAGGATTGTTGGTGTGTGTGTGTGTGTGTGCGTGTGCGTGTGCGTGTTTTTATGAGCCAATAACAAGCTGCTCGACTTATTTTGTCAATCTTTCTAACTTGGCATATGTTGACCAAGTCATTGATCAACAAATGCTAATCCATCAATCAATCAATAAAATAACCTTTCCAACACGAAATATAGAGACAAGTGGTTGTTTTAGTCTTTCAATTAAGATTTGCAGCTTTTTAGTTTGATGAAATTTGATAAATTTAGGTTTCATTCAAAGCAAGACATTTGCAGCTGCCCCCTTCATTTCATTTATTCCATTTAATATGTATTGGTATGGACAAATGCTGAATACACAGTGAATGGCAAATTAGGTATTAAATTAATGATATTCATTGCATCACACCATGTGTAGCTACATCTAATTTCCAATTCCTGTTCCTAGAATTACAGACAGACTTGGATGACCTTATAACAACAGCAGGAAATAGAACCTTGCATTCAGAGAACATGGAATAGTTCTTTTACATAATTGTCTGACAGAGTAAATCATTATCATCTGTTATTATTAAAAGTTAGAAAGTGAAGATTACAATACAAATTCAAGCCTTCATTCAAAGCTGTGCAGTTCACATGTTCAGGCCAGTACAGAGAAATAATTATAAGATGCAGATTTCTCCCCCCCCCGATTGGAATAAATTAAAACAAAAGTCTCCCAATGGTTTTCAGATTTCCATGCATCAACACTAGCCTCAAACATAAGCACCGCTGTGAGATAGACTGCAACAAATTTACAGGAAAGTATGGCGAAAATAATTTGGCAATCACAATTAAAGATCTAATCTAAATCTGTTTGTAATCAGTGATATGTTTTGTTTAGTGACAAAGATTATTCCTGTATAGGCCTTGAGATGATGCTGTTCAGGAGAAAAACTTATTTTTCTAATAATCAAATAAGTAATGAAAGTAGTTGCTCAAACGACAACTTTGGTTTGCTGCAATCTAGGTCTTAATGTGAAAGGATGGCCTCTTTTTTTCATGAGTAACAATGAAGATTCAATGCAGTGATGTCCCCATAAGGTTTCAGATGATCGAGACACATTGTAAACAACAAAACACCTGGTTCATCACAGTTATTCAGAAGTTAAATGAAAGATTTTGTGGTTATCAGAAAACCTTCACAAATCACACTTTTAGTCACAGAGTTAGGATCGGCTACTTTAAAATTGCTTAGATATGTGTACTAAGTGTGCTTGTGTAGTTTTGTGCGAACGTGTGTATGATCATGAAGAAGTGTGTTTGCAGAGTTCGTGAACCCCCCCCCCAGTCTGGTTGCCGCCAGGTCTCCATCCCTCCTCTCACAATGGGGGGATAATGTCCAATATTCTTTCCATTAATCTTGTCTACAGGAAACTGCCTTATCCTGACCGCACCACACTCGCATGTCAGGAAGAATAGGACCACACTCACACGCGCACACCCACACACACACTCCCCCCCACACAAGTTTCCTGTGTCATCTCTGTATCAGTTGAGCTCCTGTCCACTATTGTTTCTCCTGACTGGAGGTCAGGCTGGAAAAAAAACATGCGCTATGACCAAAATCAGAAGGAGATTGCTGCACTAGAAATACAGTACCTGAGGACTTTACCCATCATGCCACTCTCAGATATTTACACCCAGTCGACCAGTTTTTGATGTGATTCACATGTGATTTATGTCATAATACAAGGTATGATTGGCTGTCCGGTTTTTGTGTACTTTGTATGACTTTATTGTCCTTCAGGGATCATGTCTTGTATAATGAGTTTTAAAGGAGACATATGATGCTTTCACGGTTTTTCTGTCCTCAATTGTGTGATATAGTTTTTTGTGTGAACGAAAAAGTTCTGCAAAGTTAAGTTATAAGTCCAAGATAAAGGGAGCTCCTCACACCGCTGCTGAAGCTCCTGGTGGAAAGGTTTTTAATCAGAGTGTCGGAGAGGTTTCGGAAATTTTGGTTTTCTGGTGCATTTGTAACGTCAACGTGACTCACTGGAAAAAAAGTGGGTTTATCCTTGTTTAAAACCTGCTGATACCTCCTAATTTAGGTTTCAAATAGGTATAATACTAGTTCTTATGCTCAGTATTATAAAAACATACACCTCCAGCAGAGAGACAAAGTAAAGGAGCCTCCTGGGTTTATTTGTCAAAGGGACGGACGACAGATGGAAGCAAACAGCTGTGGTGACAGATTTTCCAAAGATGTGAGAGGAGAAAGTGTGTGCGTGTGTGTGTGCGTGTGCGTGCGTGCGTGTGTGTTCATTGCAAAGATGCATGCAACATTAGTCTCCCATGTCTGCCGCCTCCACAGAAGTATATTTAGGTTCTGCTATAGAGCATGCTTCTGTTTATACAAGTGGTCCTAACCCTTGACCTTTGACCTGAAATGAGACCCATTATAAGCCCCCTGGAGACAGACTGATATGATAAACTACCAACGTCAGTCTGACCGAGGTCATAACTCGACTGTAGGTCCTATGTAAGAGAAGTTGTATGGATTCAAATGACAAACGATCTGTTTTAAAATGAAGATGCAAAAATATACCTGAATCGCAGAGTCACTGTTGAGCATCTCTGCTGAGTTTGTGAGCTGAACTGTAGATGAAAAATATTATCTTGTTCAGTCAAACTTAAAAAAGTCACTTAATTAAACCCCCCAAACGTACTCACTGTTCAGCCTCTGCAAAATGCTATCTGATCTTTAACGTGGCTTGAAGTGTCGGACTGAACTTAATATCCATTTACTAAGATATCATTGGTTTATATAACCGATTTAACCCATCGGGTCCAGACTTTCAGTTTTCCTTACACACTTGCACAGTAAACATGAACACACATTAACACAGGCTGGGTATCTCTGTTCATACGCGTTCCCAACAGCAACAAATAATCTGCAGGATTCAGGTGAGGGGTCGTGCATCACATCGACAACGGCTTTGACTCTTATCACCACAACCTCTCTTGATGTTATTGAAGCTGTCTTCTACGTGTGTGGCATCACTTTTTCTCCCAGAGAGATTTGTTTAATTTTTGCAACTGTCGCCTGTTAGAAGAATTATTAACCCCCCCCTCCTGCTGTGATTCGGCAGACCTCTACTCGGGGCCCAGGAGGAGAAAGCCCGGCTGCTCTCACTCAAACATTTGCATTCACACACACAGTAAACCCCTCCAGTGAAAATGTGGCGGATCTATGGATTTTTTTTCGAAAC
Source organism: Pseudopleuronectes americanus (assembly GCA_038501795.1). Lineage (NCBI taxonomy): Eukaryota > Metazoa > Chordata > Actinopteri > Pleuronectiformes > Pleuronectidae > Pseudopleuronectes > Pseudopleuronectes americanus. The sequence goes on from CM076727.1 coordinate 4,632,664, forward strand.
AAAAAAGTGAAGTTTGGTAAGATTTGATGGGGCCAACACTGACAGGGTCTTAATTTTGACTTGCATGACAAACTACCAAGTACAATAACAATGGATCATCATTTTACCTCACAGTAAAACAAAAACAATTACACAAAACTCACATCACAGTTCGCACACACAAGTGACAGCGTTTCAAACACTTAACAACACTAAACTGTATTACTAAATTGGTTCATCAAACAGACGTATATTTCTAATATATATATATATAATATAACTGTTCAGCCCTGGATATTCATATCTATTGTGTTTATTACTTTATATCTGTATTTTTGTGCTTGCCTTGCCTTACTGACCTCTCAAAGGGCTTTAAAGTACAAGCCACATAAACACAGCGCTTCTACATGTTGTTCTTTTTCTATTTCACACACTGCTTGCACCACCGTCACCAACCTTCAATAGATTTTTAAAACGTATCTATAGTCTCTTTATAAATACATCAATATTTTCATCAACCAGAGTTTAAAAGTCTATTGCAAGAATTTCATTAAATGAGGGAACAAGATGCTAATTGTCTCCAGTTTTCTTAGTTTAGCCTGCAGCTGCTGTGTGCAGCGTCTTTGAGCTTTCAATAGAAGGTTAATAGGTTTGAATTCAAGAGGCATCAAGTGAGTCCCACCCTCAAATACTAATCACACAACCTCACTTTCTGTAGGTCACTGCAGACAAGTGCATTCAGCCAGAATGACCTGATGATGCCTGGCCTTCAGTGGTTTTCTCTGTGTGTGTATGTGTGTGTGTACTTATGTGTTTGTGGGAAATTACATTTTTTTTTAATTAGTTTGGGGTGTAAGCTGCACAGAGGTCAGCCTGTAAATAAGCGGAGACACTCGAGTATACTAACAGAGAATTAAGCAGGACATGCATCATTTCTCACACTGGAATAACAAAAAAAATACTTTGGATATATTTATCATGAGTAGGTGAAATTTACACAATAGCCGGTGTGGATGCTGAAGAAAAAACTTGGAGGAAATCCAACTTTTGCAGCTGATTGGGGAGAAAACGGACACTGTGAAAACCTTTCTCCCTGAGAGAGATATCGGGGATGAAAGGAAGATTTCCAAAGAGTGAATAAAAGAAATCAGTTCAGGGAGTCTTTTGTGCTACAGAGCTGAAGATAAGATGGATCCTTTATAACCAGGGATCCTGTCAACAGCAGATGTTTGTGTTTATGAAGATAGACGACAAGACAGCTTCTTAAAAGTAAAGCCAAAGCGTCTCGATTTCCCCCTGGTGGCTGGATGCAGTTTAGAAAAATAAACAATTCACGTAAAAAATGTTTTCTCTAAGACGGTTTCGGTCATTTTAGTTAGTTTGCATCAGGCTGTCGTGTGTACGAGTGTTCATGTTTCTGAATTGTTTTTAAAGGTTTTCATTACTCCAAAAGTGCTTAAAATTCCTTAAGTGATTGGCACAAGATGGCAGCGTTTGTATCTGTGATATTTTGGCTTCATTTCTGCGCAGTGCGATGAAGTGGAGACTTGGAAAATGAAAGCCAATACAGAGGGAGCTATTAACAAAAATTAAGTTAATCAAATAGCTGTTTTCTGGTCGTAAAAAATAATAATGGTGTTAGTACATTCCTTGGTCCTTCATTGGTTAGAGTTAACCACTCAACTCAAACATTTTCAGATTACTGTGTAATTTATGTCTGCGGACTCTGCCCCTCGGTGGATGTGAATCGTTTTTGTCGAGGTGCGTTCATCTCTGTGTCAAAACGATGAGTCTTCACCACAGAGTAAAACACTGGGCTGTTCCAGACTGCCTGTGCAGTCCAGTAACCCCCGAGGACCTGCTCTTGTTATTTCAGCTCCTATCAGCAGAACCAGGAACACATGTGTATGAAAGTTACTCCACCTCCATTGTTTTACGTTTGTACAACAACCCACACTAATGAGTTTTAGCTGCTGGATGAAATAACTGCTGGTGAAAGTGCAGGGTCCCGCAAAAGTTGAACTCCCCGTCCTCACATGGATTTAATTAAATTAAAATAAGGCTCTGCAGACAATTATGTCCGGACTTTTTCCGGAGTCCGTCTTTCACACATGCATAGCCCAGCAGGGGATTCTCTGTTCATAGGCAGGAAGTAACGTAGTGGCACCACTTTTAAACCCAGAGACATTTATTTTCTTTTTGTTCTTTTTCGTTTTGGCATCTTTCGCATGTTGAAAGCCTCATGTCGGCAGAAAGTTGGGATGCTCTCACTCAATTGTGTTCACTCAAACCCCGCTTCTGGTGAAAATACGTAGAGGATCTCTGGAGTTCAGTGCATGTCTGAAAGCAGCTACTGTAATTTTTCATTTAAATATCTCTGTTTTATATGTTGTTTACTACTGTACCTGCATTATGCAAAATGTCTTTCTAAAGCCGCAACTAATTTCCAAGTCAAAAGCCAATTGATTTTGGTCGCCTTAATTGCATCATATCTCCTTTATTCATGGCTTTACCCATTTCTGCAATAACCTCCAGGGATATATATATATATATATGCATATATCTTTTGTCTTAGAAGAGGATGCTCTTGTCTGTTAGAACGACACCGCTGAGTATCTCTTCACACGCCAAACCACATACAGTGCAGTCAGCCATGTTGCTTTCAGCAGTGAATTCAAACAGCACCTGATGGATCAAGGACCACCTGTAACACACCTCAGCACACAAATGCTCACACACACTCCCGGTGCTTTCTGCCTAGTTGAACGTGACATACTGATCCAGGCGCTGCTACAAGGCAGCTCGTGTTGAGTGTTTCCAAATGTGTGTCCTCAGGGTTTGAGGCATGAGGCAGATCTCAGATAAATGTGCTGCAGTTGGCTGTTGTTAACGGTTTAATTGAAGTAGTACTGTCTCGTCGACCTTGTTGCTGGTGATAGCGAGTTAGTGAGAGTGCGTTCATTGACTACAAACACACTGCAGTCTGTGAGTAGAGCTGTACAGTGGAGTGGAACAAGTTTTGTTTTGATAGTTTTTATTCCAGAACTAGCTCGTCGCTGTCACCACATATAGTGGAGTTGGGAGTCATGAATCAGGATAGGCTGAGTGATTGGATCTCAGGACCCATGTAGCGTTCTCAACTCGTACTTGGCCCAGTATCAGATCAGTGCTTCGTTTGCTTCTTCTTCTTTCCCTGCTGTCCTTCAGCAAAGGTCCCCTTCTCTGCAGCCCACTCCTTGGTAAATCACACCCAAAAACAAAGTATGTTAAACAGTTGATCATGATGTAAATTATACTGAGTTCCACTGGCTCTATAGTCTTAAAAAGTCTTAAACATGTTCAAATGTTCCTTACTAAGCCTTTACTGAGACACCAATGTGACATTCCTTCATATCGGTCTAACTTGACGTAAGATTTAAATTTCATTCATATTGGTCTTAATGTCTTAAATTGAGCTTGTTGAAACCTGCGGTGACCATGTTATAAATAAAGACTGAAGTGTAGAATTGCACTTACCTCTTCCTTTACTTGCTTATGCCATTGAGCAACGTTCTTTGGACACTTGTGCTTTTCTCTCCTTGCTACAATACTCCCATGCTGCAATATAAATCACACCCAAAAACAAAGTACATTAAAGAGTTGATCATAACGTAAATTATACAGCAGGGCCTTTGGCCTTAAATATGTTATTACGTACTAGGTCTTAAATATGTTATTACGTACTAGGTCTTAAATATGTTATTACATACTAGGTCTTAAATATGTTATTACGTACTAGGTCTTAAATATGTTTGGACACTAAATTTTGCTTGTCTGTGGGAAAACCTAGATACCTACTCTCTAGTTTGCAAGATAAAATGGAGGTTTTTCTATGCCTCAACAGCGCGTCTTCAATTATAGGGAGTTGCAGGTAATACTGGAACTGTGATATTCCTTAATAACTTACGTACTTGGTGCAGTTCATACATTTTATTACTTTTAAAATGTCTTAAAATTAACCCTGTTATAAATAAAGACTCAAGTGTAGAATTGCACTTACATCTTCCCTCATTTGCTTCTGCTCTTGAGCAGTGGTCTCTGAAGCTTTAGCTTCTGCCTTCTCAACTGCAATTCTCTCCTTTTGCATCTATACATCAGACCCAAAAACAAAGTACATTAAACAGTTGATCATAACGACTGCGCCTTTGGCCTAAAAATTACTTAAATATGTTAAAAAGTGCGTTTTAGGCCTTAAACCTGTTGAAGCCCTAACTTCACCATAACCCTACACATAGAGACTCTAGTATAGAATAGCTCTTACCTGGTCCTTTACTTGCTTGATGATCTCTTCCCGGGTAAGTGGCCACTCATCCTCACTATCACCATTCTCCCCACTGAGGAACCAACAAAGACACAATCGTCAACCCAATGTTCCAAGAGTTTAAAATGTACTTAAAGATTTCATTACAAACATTTAGACTATCTCCAAATTAACAGATAAAAAAGGCCGACCTTTCAATTGGGTGTATGCAACTGGTAGTCTGCTGAAGCTGCTCTGAATCCTGACCCAGAAGATATTTGGTCGAATCGCTTGGTTTGCAGTCCTCGTCCAGATCCTACAAACATTAAATGATACAAGGATGTAGGAATTTTACAAAGTAGAATTAAGGGGTAGTAATACACACCCACACTATATGTATATATATATAGAGAGAGAGAGAGAGAGAGAGAGAGAGAGAGAGAGAGACTCAGCTTGGAAGGTTACCTTAGTATTGCGGTAATATTGAATGGCGAGCAGCTCAGTAGTCTTCTCCTCCACCACATCCAGATAGTGGAGGATTTTTTCGTGATGATCGAGCATGACCCCTTTCCCTGTGGGCTCAATCTCCAATATAGAGCTGGCACGCTCCACTCCTGTGGAATTTTTGGAACGAAGAGAATTTTAATGTATGTTATATGTAGGTTGGTGCTTTATGCAGATAGATACATACACATGTAGGAGAAATCTATTTTTTAAAGGTCTGCAATTTCTTATAATTTTAGGGGAACAAATGTCATTGGAACAACACAACTATGTTTGCCTATCGCACATTTGCATGTTCATCGGACTAAAAAAACATGTTTATATGACAAATTCACTGGAATTCATTGATTACACTAAGTGAGCTGTGTTTCTATTTCCCCTATAATTATATTATCATCAAATTAAGGAAACTACCGGATTCAGAAAAAATAGACCCATAAAATAAACTGTTGCCCAACCTGGCACTAGGTCTTCCAAGAATTTGTTAATGGCGCTTTTGCGGCGCCTGTGGGACTCAGTGCGGGCCTGAACCTCCTCCAGCTTTTTATTCAAGTCACTCATCACAGAGGAATGATCGAGCTCCGGCAAATCTTTAGGGTAAGGATGGTCCAGCTTGTTTAGGGTCTGCAGAATCGTTCATTTCAGTGTTAACAATCAAGAATATACGTAATAGGACATACATTTATAAAGTGAAAATATAGATATGTTAAGATATACACACCTCTATGATTTCGGTCCTCAGGTCGAAAACCTCTTTTTCCTGGTGCATAACATCCGGGGGGAGTAAAAAGTAGCGATTCTCCTCTACACGGTGAAACAACAACAACAAGATATGTTTAAATACTCTTTAATTTTTGTCCTAATTCAAAACATTATCAAAGTGGGACATTACCATCGTTGAACTTGGTAAGTGCCGTTTCCACGTTGTCTTCGCCTGACACCACGATGATCTCCTGATGCACCCCCCTCAGAGTTACCATATAGTCCTCATAGCTCTCCAGATCCTTCTTCAGTGCCATTACTGGGACAAACAAACCATTCACATGAAAACAGGTCTAATCTATGTCATGTGAAACTGAAGTTGACAAAATCTGCACGTCACAGTTCAAGAACGTACATTTTTGGTGATATCTAATTCAAAAGTAATGTTAGCACTATTTTCTTTTCACTAGATGATTTAAACATGTTGGCACTAACATCCCGATTGACAGCTGGCAATGTCACTACTAAATCTCTTGTCATAATTGTAAACATTGTGTGAAAATGGAAATATTAGCTCCAGCACAATGGCCATGTCTTACATTTCTTATTATGGACATCCACTTGTGTGTCCCTCTTCTTGTTCTTGATGGCAATGAACTCCTTCAGCTTTTCCTGATGTGTAACTTCCACATCCAGGTAATTCATCGAATTGATGTACTTGGCAACTTCATCACCTTGCTTCTCCATCATCATCTTCAAATTGGACTCATACTTCAGCCTGAGTTAGAAATTAGAATACACAATTTAAATGGGTAAATAGAGAAGATTCAAAAACAGAGACCATGGGGACATTTTATGACATTACATCGCATTATCGGCATCAGTGGACTGCTTGATGGTTTCAACAATGCGGCTGCGGATCCCCTTCAATTCCTACAACACAAAGTTCAGAGAATTATTTTTTACTTCCCAACAAAAAGCTGTGTAAGTGCTTGAATAGAAGGTTATTAACAGGGAATCCAAACATCAATATCACCTATGGTGTGACCTCTGACCTTTCTTTGATTGTTCATTCTGTCTTTAAATGAGAGATACTCATTGTGCATCTCCCCTAGATCATATTGATGGCTCTGGCAATCGACTTGTTGCATATTGAAGTCTTGTTTCATCTGACAAGCACATTGTACACAAACATTAGGATAAATACTTGCGTACTATTATTAACCAGACAAAGATGCTCCTTCGTAACTCACACAGTCCAATCTGACTTGCGCGATGTCCAAGTACTTCCTCGTATTCAGCATGTCAGGCCTATCCCTTTCTTTCTGCCTGAGCTCTTCCACTTTCAGCCCAATTTCTGCAATCTGCCCACAATATAAACTCATGGCATTAATACATGACATATACTTAGTTTTATCAAAATATCAATAAACATGGAATTAAACTAAAGGTTAGTAAGCTATGTATTGACAAGGGCAATTAACCTCTTTCTCCAAGTCTTTGTGAATATGCATTTCTTTTCCCAGCTTCTCATCTAGATTGTCGCACTGTTTCAACAAAGCAGGGTCTGGTCGGGGCAGGGGAAAAGCAGTGGCTAACCTGTCCCTCAACATCTCCTGCTCCTTTAGCAAGTGTTCTATCTGCAGCCTTCAGACACAACACATAAACCGGTGGTCAGATAAATTAAAATGCACAATGTTGATATTGCGATGCTGTGGTGCTTTAATCCTTTTTTAGTGTTTTTCTTTACTCTTGCTTGCGGATGTGCTCCTTCATCAGCTGCTCCTCTCCCTTCAGCATTTTCTGGGGTGGCAATTTGAATTGCTCTGATAGTGTTTAGAAGAGAACACATGTGTTTAGAAGAGAACACATCAACTGGTAAGACAACATAACTGAGAGAACGTCGAAATTAAAAAGTCAACAATATATAATTAAAATAACCAATCCCTCCTACTCTTCTCTGGGCAAGTGTTCGAAGGCATTTTTGTTTTTCCACGATGCATTGTTTAGCTTTGTTTTAACTGGATACAAATGTAAAGCTCTTCTGGTTTGTGGTCTACCTACTAAATTGTGTGTCTAAATGGTTTGTCTAAGAGTCAAAGGTTATCTGCCAAGATCATAGGACTTTTAAAGCTAGAATCAGGCTTGTAATGTCAACCGGTCCTTGTTTGATTTCATCAATATAGACACACAGACTCCTATAGTAAAGTCCCTATTTTGCAGAAATATAACTTGATAACTATAATGTGACTGTCATTATTCACACTAAAAAGAATAATTTACCACAGCGTGTTTGAGCTGTATTTCTATGGATCTATTATGAATCTTTTTTTACAAACTTTTTCCAACAGTTGTCATAACCCATCTAATCTATCTTAATTAAAAATTGGCAGCAGTTTTGATCCAGGGAATGGTGGCTCCCCATTATGGTCTTATCGCTTTTATCTCCTGTGAAACTTGAGGGTTGGCGCCGTGCACATACAGACCCCCCTTGTATATTCAACTCTGGGAAAGGAAGTTGGCAATTCCCCTTATTTTCAGGTCCTGCTTACGCAGCACAAAAACACCAAGCCATGTTCCTCAGCGTCTTCAGAACGATAGAGTGAACACACTCTGTCACGTTCATCGTTTCAACATAATTTACAAGAGTTTAATTATTTGCAGAGATGCAGACTCGCATTTTTCCCAGTGTATGTTGAACCAAAGAGATGCATCTGCGAAACAGAGACTTAGGCAGAAGCTTTCAAATTTTGTTTTATCCGTCAAGAGAGCAGTATATCAGTCGTCATTCCAATGCATCACTCTCTTACATACAGTAATATGAGAAATGCTAAGATAAGGGCAAGGTAGGAGTAGTTTTATATTGTCACTATATACCATGAAAAAACAAAGCTAACAATGTGTTGTTCTGTGTCTTAGTATTAAAGACCTCAATACCCCCTGTGGCACAATTTCTTTGCTCCTACTGAAAATAGTAATTTAAAACAAATATCACGGAAGACAATCATTTTTGTTTTAAAAGCTCAAGAAGCTTCTTGAAACAGCAGGACCTTCTTTATTAAGCAAAAAGTGCATCTGTTGGGGATTATTTTCTGACAGATATTTGGAGGACAGGTGCAGATTTATCTTACTGCCAGTTGAATGTTCGTCTGCCACACCCAAAATAAACCTTATTAAACTACCATAGCCCATTGGTCCAAACTACTACTTAATATTTAAAGTTTTGGATTCAGGAGCCACACTCTGATTGGTGGTGAGGGTTTGGAGCAGGTCACAGAGGCCTAGTCCCTGCAGTTGATCGAGTCTAGCACCATGAAGTTTGATCAAATCAAATCATTATAGATTCTGCCTAGACTGTATACAGGCACACGTGGGTGCTTGGCATTCTCTGAATCGGTGCCTAATAAAGATCGATCAGGAGACGGTGAGATGAATGCTGCGATGCACACAAGAAAGAAGGCCAGGGTTAAAATAACTAAGTAAAACATAAGCTTTGTCACTACTTCCTGTGCTTAAAAAAAATACACGTAGAACTCTCAGAAGCACTGGTTTCTTAAACTGCTGACCAGTTACCTCAATGAATTCTTTAAAATCAATAAAAATTTGTAAATATAAGTTTCCTTATGGCCCAGACAACCTGTAGTCTATGGCACAATACTACTACTTGTTCATGAGAGCACATGCTTGTTATAAAGTAATATAATATCACAGCTGTATTCTTAAGTTTTCCCTACAAAGTTCGTTTGCATAGGAGACTTGGCTCAATCTCAATCAGAGTAAAACTTCTATGTGTTTGGCAATTGGCATAGAAACAAAAGTATAGCTGTGGTTTCACTGAACTTAAAGAACTCAATATTACAGAAAAGACTTGTTTTAATTTCCTTGGCACAAGTCAAACTGACTTATGACTGTTGGACCTTGCAATCTCTTTTTTTTCTCCTTTCTTTTTACCAGACGACAAAAAAGGGCCCCCGTCTTGAATTTCCTCCTTCAGTTGTTTTGACTTACACGGAGGGCCAAGCTGAAGCTGTGACTGCAGTGCTCTCTCTCTCTCTCTCGCACACACACACACACACACACACACACACACACACACACACACACACACACACACACACACATGAACATGCTCCAAGGCCTTGGTTGAGTTTTTCGCTGCTAATCACTCTCATATGTGCATAGCCACTGGAAGGCGTGTTGTTTTATCTCACGTCATCATCCGTGCATATGGCTGCGAGCATGTGTTGCCGGTTAACATTTTAAACACAGAGTGAAGGTAAAGGTCTCTGAGAATTAGAAAAAACAGGCCTGCCCATAAAGGAGCAAATCGATTTTGTGTGCGTCGCGCATGTAATAGTGTGTATGCAGACGGTCAGAGTCAGAGCATCAGCCCGAAGACTGGAGTGGATTAAGAGCTTAGATGCACACTCCTCCCGAGCTTTACACACAAACACCCTTCACAGCATTGGGGTGACTTAATCTCTAATGTATTCTCCTCGGTGTCAGCTCCCCATTAACCCCTTATTGCTAAAGGAAAGCCTGCAGACTTAATGTACATTTGGTTCCAAACATTAAACAACTCAGAACATTGTGTATTTGGCTGGGTGAATCTCAGGTTGCGTTTGTGATTTGTAAATCTTTTGAATGTGGATTCTAAAGGTCTGTCACTCATTGGTCAATTAAATCGGGGCTCGGGTCATGATTCATGTTTTTTATGTCCGAACTCATCCCAACCTGAGAGAAAATTAACTGAGCCTGACCCAACTTCAACAGGGATTTTGTTTTAACTGTCTGAACCCGGCCGAGCTGGATTCACTTAATGAAGCTGGACTTAGTTTGTGTCGCCATGTCCCTATAACATATGGTTAGTTTATATTTCCCCGTATTACAGACGGGAAAAGTCAAAAATATAAATGAAGTAGGGCTGGAGAGTCAGATAAAGAAAAGTGGTACAGACAAACAGGTGGAAAAAAGCTAAATAAAAACGAGTGGAAGGGAAATGAGAGAGCAAGGGAGATATTTTAGTCTATTGTCTATTAACATTCCAAATGAGGCAGAAGTTGAGGTTCCTCTTCGGCTTGTGTGCTCTGACGCCAGAAATACTGTTAGATCTGTGTGTAGTTAAAGTTAGTCACTATAAATCAAGATCTGTGTTTGATTGTGTGTGTGAGTATGTGTGTGACGGGCCAATGTACTGTACAGTAAATACCTTTTAAAGATCCCTATCATCCCTAAGTTAATGCCTGATACATGTGAGGCAGGTGGACATTGATTCTAATGGGATCAGGCAGACCTTAATGAACATGGCCCTTTGTTTGTTTGTTTGTGTGTGTTTGTGCGTGCGTGTGCGTCAGCGTGTGCGTGCGTGTGTGTGTGTGAGAGAGAGAGAGAGAGAGAACATAAATGTCCTGACATGCAGCTTAAACCCGGAGTGGATCTGCCTTGATGCTGTCGTCTTTGATCTTGTTAGACACGCTGAGCCAAATGATGTCACTTGTTGTTGGAGTTTGAGGTTTGATGCTATTTGATCGAGTCTGAATCGGATCGAATGTAATTACTGTAGGTTTGGTATCTAAATTTTTTTAAATATTGTCTATCAGCAATAACTTTTCACATGAAATATCTTTAAATAGAAAGCCACAGTGAGAAATACCCATGTCTTAATGGAATTGGTCTTATTTTGTTGGTCAATGCTCAATTCTTTTATTAAGTATCGTCGAAACATCCTGGGTGGACGGAAAAAACATTCTACTCTGTGGTCTAAATTGCAGCCTAAAAATTTTGCCATATTTATTTTCTTTAATAATTAAGAAAAAATAAAGACTCCGGGCCCTTGAAGACAAAACCTGTTTCCAGCAGTTCAACCTGGTCAGACATTCAAGGACTTTGTGAGAAAATAAATATTTAAGTATATTATCTCAATTTAAAGTGATTTAAACCAGGTTTAAATACATTGTTCGAAGAAAGTTAACTACATCAAACTGTAAATCCTGTGTACGTGCATCGTGTGTTGTTACACCTCTAATGGCCTTTTAGCAATGTTTCCCTGTAACCGTTTAGAAAATGTCACCTCTTCGGTCAAGTGAAAGTGTCCTTTACACAAAGGCCAGAGGGACTCATGAGAGACAAGCTGTCCCTGTTTGGCCTCTCTGTTTCATGGAGGCATTTTGGCAACAGTCAAACACTCTGCTGTTCCAGGGACAAGAAGACTGTGTATTTTACCAGACGGCCCCTGAGCACAAACGAAATGGGTCAAATCCCCCGAGACGTCCGATAAAGAGTGCAGGGAAAGGGCTCACAAAAGAAAAGAGAGGGAACACAGAGATACTGTTAGACATGTTACATGTGAGAATGAAAACAATGTCTTGATTTTGCTGAACACGTCAGCGGTAGTTTATGCACCACCTGTGCCAGGGTGCAGAGTTTGTCTAGGTCGGGGGTTCAGGAGGAGGTTACACCTGAATGCATCGCCACCGCTGTGGTTTGGAACATTCCTCTGGCTTCACTAATGACCTCCTAATGGCACTAATGATCCTCAACAGAGGCTCCACTCACCGCATGCGTGAGTGGTGGGAGGAGTAAACACGGAAACAGGAGAAATATGGAGTGAATTGTGGATGAGTGAAATGGAGAAGGAAGGGAGTGAGAGGTCTGTGGGAAGAAGGAAGGAGAAAAAAATAAAGAGCTTAAAGATATATATATATATATATAAAATGAGGCATAATGTTGGTTAACTGCTTCCAAGGAAATGGCTGCCTTTGCTTTCATTTAACCGGTCTTGGTCGGGCCACTGTCAAGTTGTTTTCTGCGCAGGAGAGAAGCTCCCTTTACTTTGGCCTATCTAACTTTGCAGAACTTTTACACTCACAAAAAATCCTATATAACACACTAGAGAACGAAAAACTGAAAAAGCATCCTAAGTCTCCTTTAAAGAAGAGAAAGAAAAACTGTGGGAAAGTGAAAATGATGAGGATTAGATGAACAGATTAAATTTATTCTGGGTGAAGATGTGACGGACTACTGACATTTTAGTTAGAGTTGCTCAATCTAAACTGTTCCTCAACCACCTTTGCTGTGGATCTTTGTAGAAAAAAATACTTTGAAAACAATGAATGTGAGGCTGTTGTCAGACCACACACATTCTTCAAGCTTCCTTCTTGCCTGTTGCAATTTCTCTTTCAGAAAGATTGATTATGCTCTTCTCTTCTCTTCCCCATGTTTTCCTCATCCCTCTCTTCTTTGTCTTTTCCCCTCTGTCTATTTTATTGTCTTGACGATGTTGTATGTGGAGGTGAGTTATCCATGGGCGAGCTCCAGGATCCCTTCCTCGTCAGTGTCCATCTCATCGCCGACCCCGGCCAGGGCAAGTTCCTGCAGCGAGCTGCCGATGCCGTGCTGGCGTGGGTTCACCCCGAGCTGCAGCTCTTCAGGGTCTCAGAGCGGGCCTCCGTCTCCCAGCGGCCCTGCCCCAAGCACCATCAAAATGGCGACCGGGCAACAGCCTGCCAGCCCACCATAGCAGTCATCGTCTTCCTCCAGGAGGCCTATGGCGGCGAGGAGCAGATACTGATGCTGCACCGCGCTCTGCAGAGGCCACCATGGAGATACCATCACACTGAAAAAGTCAGCAATGGCCAGCGGATGCTTCCACTGTCTCCGTGCAGCCAAGACTTCTTCACTCTGTCTCCTGGAACACCGCTGTGGGCCGTGCGACAGGTGCATTACGGGAAAGAAATAGTACGATTTACTGTTTACTGTCGACATGAGAATTACGTGGACATGGTGCGACTGTACAAGCTGCTGCTTCAGCGGAGGGTAGCGCAGAAGAAGGAGGACTTTTGCTTCTTCGTAGTTTACTCCAACCCAGATATGGAGATCCAGCTGTCCTTTAAGAGGCTCCCTCGAGGTCAGCCTCTGGTGGTGCTGGAGTCAGCGGTGATGGAGGTGAGGGTAAGGGATGTTGGAGTGCTGGTGCCCCTGCTGCCGCACCCCTGCAGCCCAATCAGCGAGGTCCGCTGGCAGACGGAGGACTACGATGGAAACAAGATCCTCCTGCAGGTGAGAGGGTTTTCAGATTCTGTAGTATCAAAAGTGGCAAACTGAATATATACATAGGTAACTCTGAGGACATCCACCAATTACCATTTACTATACTATCTATGTATACACACACACACATCACTTTCTGTAATTAAAATAAGTTTCTATGAATCTCTAAATATAACCAGCTTCTTAGCTAAACTTGGCTTCAACATCCAGACTATTCAAAGTTTGCACGAACACACTTTATCTACTGTATCTGCGTCATGGCGATTACACAACACATACACACACACACCGTATACACACACACACACACACACACACACACAATGGTCCTTGTCTGTAAGGTATCAGTTTCAGAGAGGATCTGTGTCCAGGCAGCGGAAGATAAGTCATTTTGAAAGTTCAATCGGATTAAGCATCAGTCCATTACTGGGATTGGAACAGCACTGAGGGAAACAATAAGCTGATCTGTCATGACAATGGACCATATGCATGATGCTTAGCTGCCACCTGGCCTCAACTCACCTGCTGCTCCATTGGTATTTAAAACAGTTTTGGTTTATTTAAAAAAAAAGAAGTTATGAACTGAGAGAATCTTGAAGTACTAATTTATTATTACTAATAAATAATAGTATTTTTTAGCTTCAATTTCATTAGCACAACACATTATTGTAAACTCTATGACTGGATGTTTGATTTCACTTATCTTCTCCCCATTACCTTTTATTTCTCTTAGCTTGTTCATTTGAATTTGTATTAGAGTCTGACCAGTTTTTGCCTCACTGGGGTCAGATCTCCGGCTGACCTGGCTTATCCCAAGATAACTAAAGCTTACAAGGGTAAGGGTCTGATCATCGCCATGTCAGCAACCTCATTACCCAGAACCCCCTGCTGCAGCTCCTCTCCAGCCTTGCAGCACGTCGTCCACACAGAAAACTGGACAGATCCTGTCACGTTGTATTAGCAAAAAGAGGCTTTCACCCGAACATGCACAGAAATAGTTTTAGTAAATAACGAATGAGCAGTGGATCTGCAGCCTCTCTGGGCCAACCACAAACACACACACACACACACAGAAACGCTTTAAATCACAGCCTCTGCAACAACAACAACAACTACACCGCCTCCTCCTTCCTGTATGGGACAGATAGGTATGCAGCAATACGAACACATCGTGGTTCAGAGGAAAGAAAGGGACAGAAGAGGAAGTTTTCTGCAGAGGAGAGAACTGAAACAGATTGGAGAGAAGAAAAGAAACGCCTGTGAGATGTAGAACAGGGAGAGAGAACACACAAACATAAACATAAACATGCTTATTTACATTTTTAGGATTGGGATGCATCAATAAAATTGTCTTGTCAAGTAAAGATTGGTAAAAGAGTTTTACACATACAGAGGATGTATATTTTGTAAGGTTTATTTATATCTGCATATTTGGAGAAATGGATGGATGAACTGTATATGTGTAAGCAGTTTACAGTACAAGTCACATTGGTCCATTAACACACATTCATACAACACTTCTAGTTTGTCAACTATCACACTGCTGGCACAGTTGCCAGGAGCAATTTTGGTTCATTTAGAGACAACTTGGTTCAATAGCAAAGTCTACATTATACAAAGTGAATTGCTCAAATAGTGAACCTGAGGTTTATATTCAATCTGTCATGATCAGTGAGAGTATTTGTTAATATACGAAACACAGAAACCAGTTGTTTTCTGACTTCAGTCCGTCAGGAGGATCCGGTAAATCCCGCTTCAGCTTTTCTCTGGACACTTAAACGTTTTGTTTCTAGGACATTTATTGTTGTTGAATCTGAACATATGGAAATTTGAAAACTCCCCTCCACTCCCGAAGCACTTGGAAATAATTGCCTCGAGGCTGCCGTGTGGAAAGTTACTACCACCTTGTATTGTTTGGTTGCAGCGTCGTACGGCAGAGCAGACGTTAGGACAGAAAACATGGAGAAACTATCAGCATCTTTTTTTTTCAATGCACAGAGAAAGAAAACACGGAGCAGAACCCGACCTGACGGAGCCGTGAAATCAGAACTGCTGCAGCTGCCTCGCATGTTGTAAACGAACATTTTCATGTTTATGTCAGAAGTGGGGGTCTGTGATACTTTGGCGCATAAATGAAGGTGCGATATATACTCGGGGCTCCACTGGACACTAATGACTTCTCCAGCTGTTGGGCTGTGATTCATGAAGTGGTCGGGCTGAGAACAGGGGGCATGTAGGGGGCTTTCCTGTAAACCGTGGGGTTCCCCCAGAGTGTGAAGCGCCTTGTTGCCTGAAAGTCCACGGAGGGAGTTTAAAGGTCCAGTGTGGAGATGAAAGTTATCTATTGGCAGACATTTAGCATAAAATAATGATGTTTTCACTAGTGTTTCATTCAAATTGTACGAATTATTGTTTTCTTTAACCTAGAATCGGCATCTGGAGCGTGTCCTCTCTACAGAGAGAGAGAGAGAGAGAGAGAGAGAGAGAGAGAGAGTGTTTACGGAAGCCCAGACTGGACAAACTAAACACCTTTTCAGTTTTGATGACAACTGAAGGCTACCACGCGGCTCGTTCATGTTTGGAAGGGGAGGGTGAGATGAGGGGTGTTCAGCTGCAACATGAAACTACACCACAAGATATCAGTAAATTCTACACACTGAACCTTTAATGGTCTTGCTTCCCCTGTGACTTCATATTCAACTGCACAGAACGAGCTAAGAATGAAGTGATGCTGTGGTCCAAAAACAGAATGATCTTGTATACCTGCTATTTCAAAATAGCAAAAGGTTTATAGCGAGGGATGTTCTTGTATGGTGTAAGGAAAAACCTTGAGGAACTCTTCAGGAAAACACCGGCAACATCTCAGTTCCGTTATTTGATCCCTTCTTCCTTTGGTCCGGGAAATTGTTCCAGCGCTCCATCTTGAAGGGAGTCTCAAAGCTCTTATTTCTGCATCTGTGAATGGGAGTAAGACATGAGGAGGGACAAACTTTAAAACCGTTATATGAGGAAGGCATTTAAATACACCTCCGTGGGGACTTTGTCAGTGGCAGATATCACCTGAGACGAAGATTAATTCCTGGTATCGTGACTTCTTGTATCATCAGAGGATGATGAAGGTTGCAAGGAAATATGCAATTGAGGGAAACGTTGAATTGAGATGTAGCCCCTTTCCCTCCTATCCTGCAGAGGGGATTCATGTGCAATACTTACAAAAATAAGCTTCAAAGAGATGATAAAGGTTCTAGATATAATTCTTCTTGCTGGTTAGGATATTATTCCACTTCTGTGTGTTTGTTGGTTTGTTTGTCAGCAGGTTCCCGGAAAAACTACAGAACAGATTTCCATGAAGGTATAAAGATAAGACATAGGCCAAGAAGGAACCCATAGAATTTGGGTGCACATGTGGAGACTTGACTCCTCCGGCAGCAGTCACAGGCTCGATCCTAACCCGGACCATAGCTGCATGTCATCCCATGTTTCTTCCCATTTCACAATTGCGTTCCACTGTCTTATCAATGAAATAAAGGTGGAAAATTACCATCTTCATTAAATAAATAAAACCTGTGTTCTTCCTTTGCCCCTACACCAAAAGTTGATAAAGATGCCAGATGGTTTACTTAAAATGTTGCTTTTAAAATATTTTTTCTCCCATTAGGAAACATATAGATTTCCCCTCCTAAAATGAGCTGCTTCGTTGTCTCTGGTTAAACCGCACATTATACTGACTCATATTAGTCAAGTTCAAATATACATTTAGTTCATATCCTCTTTATTTCCCTTTTGTTTCCTACTCAGGTGCAAAGTGCTAAACACAGACAAGATCACTGCCACATATCGTCCACCGTCGCTGAATCGGCCTCGGCTCCTTCCACCTTCAACCGCACCGGCACCTCCCAAAGGAACCGTCGGTATCATCACCGTGGTTCATCCCATCCTAGAGTCCACCACCACCACCAGTCCTCCCAGGGCTCCCTCGCGCAGGCCTGCGAGGAGCCAGATGAGCCGGAGCAGTGGCCCGTCTGTCACCACCAGGACAGTTGGAGGACCCAGTGGAAGGGCCACCGCTCAGGCTCACTCTTCTCTCTGCCTAACCTCGGCTCCGGAAGCTCTCGCTCGACTTCATCCTCTCCTGGGCCCTCCTCCAGCCCCCACCACAGGAGCCACTCCCTGAACCGGAGGTCCTCCCTCATCCCGCCCTTCCGGCTCAACGTGGACGCTCTGATTGGTGCAGAGGAGACAGACGTGGACACAGGGGACCAATTAAATGCAGGTAACAGTGTGGACTTCACAGTGGTGTCTGCGTACATCAAATCCAACCTGCCACCGACTTGTAGGCCGTCATCTGCTCCACCCGAAGACATCGGACCCTCCCTTTCTACAGGCGTCCCTGAGAACACCACCTACAAGTCAGCCACACTAGGCCGGACTCCATACAGCCTCCCCACCTACAGCACTCCCTCCACCCTGCTGTGGTCGTATCCCCATAGCACCAGTGTGACCACAAGCGCTGCCCCGTCCGTGAGCGACATGTCCATGAACCAGTCTGACAGTTGCAGCGTTATTAGTGCACCGGTGGAAGAAGCAGACGAAGAAGAAGACCAAGAATTCTACATCTAATCAACCTCTGTATTCTGAGAATCTATAATCTGAAATGAGTTGCTCAGTAGTGACAGACGTGAGGGCCGAGACAGTAAAAACAGCTCTATTCTGCACTCTGGTGTTAGACAGTAAAACTACAGGCCAGTGAAAACGAGCTCAGACTGTATTTAACGTTCTCGTGTATTTTTGAGTGTTGCTTTTTTTTCACATGTAGATTTAGGCTTTGTAAATATCAGGACATATAAGTGAGTGAAGTTAAAGGACCAATCATGTAACTGGACAGATACACTATCCAATAAAACCTTTTGTCTCTATTTACCCACCTTCTTTTATTTAGATGCATAAAATAAATAAATCAACCAAGTCACTATGGCTGTAGAAAAATGTATAATCCTCCTTTAGTGTGGCTAATGCATGGCAAAGATAATAAAAAAATCCATGTATATGCTTTGCAGCTCATTGGTTTTCATAAGGGGGATAGAAAAATGTATCAGAGCACCTTGTCAAATTCATATGCCTCCGCGCTGGTGACTGCAGTTTGCCAGAGGCTTTATGTTTTCGTCTTGTCCGTAAGTCCGTCTCATTCCTCTGAAGGCAATATATAACAATGCCTTCAGGACAAATATTCACTTCATTTTCTCAAAAATTCGACAATAAAGTCTTCTGAAACTTGACATGCTGACAGTGGGGTCACCATGAAAAATAGTGAGCTGAAATATCTGCGTCACCTTTTAAGGACTTTGCCATGCCTCCACAGTGGCGACAGCCAGCAGACAGAGGCATTTGTTTGAGTTGTCTGTTTTTCTGTACCAGCTTAAAAGACAAGGCGTACATTTTTGAGCAGTTCAGGGCTGTCCTCTTGTGTTCATCTTTTAGGCAAGGGATTTTATTTGAACATTTATTACCACATGTAGTGATTTTATTTTAATTAAAGAGCTGTATCTTGAATTCTAAGAAATCTGTTGATGACACATCCTGTTGGGAGGGTATATTTAACAACCTCAGTCTGTGAAACCTGCTCTCCAAAGTCTGAGTACTTAAACAGGTGTGTGTGTGCTTATGTGTGTAGTGTGTGTGTGTGTCGGGGGGTGTCTCCGTCCAGTCCAAGGAGGGGAATCCTTGGGCTCACCGGTTGTCATGGCAACCCTGCTGAGGTGATGTCATCGTGGACCAATCAACATGGAGAGCAAGGTAGTGTATTACGTCTACAGTCCAGGGGTCACACATGAGGAGGCCTGGGAAACAAATCAGTCTGCAAGTTAGAATCCTGAGACTTTGACAAACTTTATACAACCGTTTGTCATTCTTACAGTTTGTGCATGAAGGCGGACGGCATCTCATCATGTGTTATTCAACACAAGGTGAACAGCAAAATAAAAAGAGTTGGACTAGAGAACCGGTCAGCAGTAGTTATAAAAAAATATAAAGTAAAAAATCATATCATAAAATCATATCATTACTATATTTGTGTGCATAATGTATACAAGTGTACACTATTCAAGTCTAGTGCCCCTGAGCAAGGCACCTTACTCCCCCAACATCTGCTCCCCGTCTGTGCCCATAATCCCAAGTGTCTCATAATCTGTCCACAGTCATGAGCCTGGCATCTTGCTTAGGCGTATCCTGTCTCTGCCTGTAGGAGTAGTGTTTAACCACCCACAGGAATCGCTCCTCCTCACTACTTTAAAAAAATATATTTTTTTCTTACTTTACCTATGGCCTTTGTGCAGTTTATTACTTGGAGTATCCACACTGCCATTGTTGGTTTGTGTTGTGTGTTTGTGGATGTTTTAATGATGATGCTTGAATAAACTGTTGGATGAGCCAGAGAGAACATCAGTTTCATATTCCACATTTTTACTTTGATGTACTTGTCGTAGAGCTTTCATCAGATCAACGTAAAATTTTGTTGAGTGTCATCACAATAAGATGGAGATCTAAACTTATTCAAAGATTTTTGTCACACCCTGTGACTGTGGTGTGGCTTCAAAGTTTGATTACACGCCATCAAAACACGAGCTTCTGTATCTTAGACATATTTGGTCCAATCGAGTCCAAACCTGGTCCAAACTAGACATGTAAGATGTTTTCAGTCAGTTCTCTTCTCACTACTTGGCACCCACACCTGAACTTGTTTCTTTCACCTGAACTTGTTTCTTTGGATTTGCCTTGAAGACAACTATGATTTATTTGGATCAACATGATCCCAAAGCAAAAGAAAAGCGTGGAGTTAATTTCCACGCGCTGGAGCGACAAGCAGATGGACTGTGAGGAGAGCCTACAGGAAATGGTTGAGCTCATTTTCAAGAGGGCCATGCAGAAACCACAGTCTGCTGCAGTCTTCGCCGCGATGTGTCAGCGCCTCTCAACAGTAAGTGATGCATCTATGACAGCAAGACGTGGAGGTGGTCACGTCCAGGGAGGTGATGGACTCGTACTATAACCAGCTAAAGTTCATCGCAGAGGAAGGGAAGAGGGCACCAAGGCTCACCCTTTTGTTGAAGGACACTGTGGACGCAATGAAGAGAGCAGGCTCCATCCCCCACTAACATTTCAATGAAAACCTATCTGGAAAATATAACTTGACATTTCCCCTTTTCCCAAGAATCAATGAAAAGCACCGAGGACTGGAGAGTTTCTGGGAAAACTTTTGACAAAAGTACTACACTGAACTGTTTTAGATCGAATCTAGATGAGAATGCAAGAAAAACTATATATTTTTAATGAAAGTTATATTTCAAGCTGTGAGCATATTCAATATAAAACTTTGAGTGATATTTGTAAATGGACAGAAACCCCCTACTGCAACCCCTATTCCTCTCTGTATAATGTACACTGGGTGACATCATGCCCTGAGAAATGTCTGTACTTTGTTTGGTGTTTATACTATGTTGTTGACTAATGAATAAAATGTTTTAAATTTAATCTGGGTGTTTTTATGTCTTGCATGCAACTGCCCTCAGATTTCAGTTAAAACACATGTGGGAAATACAACTTATACATTTCGGAATCAAGACACCGTTGCCAGGAGCTTTGGAGGCTGACCTGACTGCACACTGATGCCAACCCCCCTGTTTGTGTGGATGACAAGTCAAAAACGCCACAACATCCCTCCTGTCACTGCCTGCCTCGTATCCTAATCCCCAGGTTTTATTACTGAAATCACCTTTTGAGAACAAAATCGGATCCTAGCGGTGGGTTTGTTGCACCTATGTCCTGCGTGTTAACCCAGCATCCCTCTCAGCTCGCCCCAACAGATTTGGCTCCCGGCCAAGGCTGCCAGCCTCTGTAAGGGACTATGATGGCATTAGCTGCAGGCTATAGCCATGGTGTGGACTTATTTACTGTACTTCATGCCCACTGACTTCAAACAGCGCTGCACACGTTTTGCCTGCCATATTAGTGTCAGTGTTATCCTCCGAAGGACACATTTCCATGTGGTGGTTTGACAAAATTAAAACTGTTAAAACTCCTGTAAGCGACACATTTACCAATATCAAACAGGCATTATCATTCCTTATTAGCATGAATGCTACTAGCCCCCCTAACCCATCACCAGATGGTTCTAAATAGATGTAGATAATCAGATGTACTTTATTTTTGTAACATTTAATATATATCTAAAATAAACTTCTTGTACATTTAAAAAAAAATTAAGCATCTTCTGCATTTTTTGAACGTTATCAGGCTTTGATCCTTCAAAGTATGGTTAGGGTTAGAGGTAAGAGGTCACCAAGGCTCACCCTTTTGTTGAAGGACACAGTGGACGCAAGGAAGAGGGCAGGCTCCATCCCCAACTAAGATTTCAATGATCTGGAAAATATAACTTGACATTTTATCTGTTTCCAATAAATTAAATGAACATATTTAATTTGGATGTTTTTCTGTCCTTCCTCACATTTCAATTAAAACACGTGGGAAATATAACTTTACATTTCCCCTTTTCCCAAGAATCAACGAAAAGCACAGAGGATTGGAGAGTTCCTGGGGCAATATTTGACAAAAGTACTACACTGAACTGTTTTAGATCAAATCTAAATGAGAATTCAAGTAAAATAACATATTGGATCTCCTTACAGATTCAGGTGGTTGTGTAAGATAGTTTTCATTCAAGCTGTGAGCATATTCAATATAAGCCTTTGGAGTGATATTCATAATGCAACAGCATGGTGTTATTTGACTAGGAAAGACAAAATGCAGCTTTATCTTTCTATCTATCGATCAATCACTAGTAGTATTTTCTTCCACATGATGGTGCCAGATACTCAGCAAAAGAGGGTCTCAGAGGAGGACCTCTGCTGGAGGGAGTACGGTCACAGATAAAGAGATGAACTCAGAAGCCATTTGTTTAATTCATTAGATTATTATATCACATTATAGGTGTAGTTAGTAAACACGTGTCTATGTCGTCGCTGCACTTGTCAGCTCTCAGACTTTATCCGGCTTCCCAACAGGGAGTTAACAGACAAATCATCATTAGAACAACTGCACAGCAACACGGACACACATGCTGCACGATTACAAACTTCACTGATGGATGACCGGGCTTAGAAACGAGGGCATCTCCTCAGTCCACCCTGCTGGGAGGACTCTGCTACTTTAAATTGGTGGTCGAGAAGCTGTCCAGTCTGGTGTTGCCCAGCGAGGTGATCATTGCGCAGAGCTCCATCCCCTGAGAAGGTCTGGGCATCTTCTCATCGCCGTTATATGCGCTTCTGAAAAACTGCTGCATCCAGTAATTATGAAGGAAGAGAAGGAAACATAACAAATCCTGAAAACAGACTGATATTCATTTTTCATTTTCTGATAGTGCAGCTCCAAGTTGAGTTAATCTGATCATGTTGTCCACTTCATTTGTTTACTTAACAACCAACTACAGGCTTTCTTCAAGATGATATAACACATTTAAACTCTAATTTTACAAATTTCACATGTTGACAGCTTGTTTGTGTTGGTTTCATCAGTCCTGCGTCCACTCTAAAAGGGGAAATCCAGCAAATAAATTTATTTTCATGATTAAACTCTTTATATAAAACTTCTATCCACTTTATAAATCTGTATTTATCTGTTCTGTTATTACGATTTCTTATTGTATATACGTGCAAGTGATAAATCGGAATAATATTTCAATCAATTTTCTAAACTGTCTTTCCCATTTAACATCTCAGTGGATGGAGACCCAGAATCAAATCAAAACTTGTTTTTATTTGTATAGTCCATATTCACAAATCACAATTTGCCTCATAGGGCTCAACAAACTGTACAAGGAGCGACACCTTCTGCCTTGTAACAGCAGCAAAGAGAACAGTCAAAAGTAGACACTAGAGCAGTAGGAGAGAGGCAGTGGTCTAATGGCAGAAACTTGGACTATGGGCAGAGAAGGTCTCTGTTTCGTCTTCCAAAAATCCAAGAGACTGTTTAGACCCATATGTGTTTTACTTGGATAATATATGTGATATAACCTCTATAAGAGATTGTATTGGGGTTTCATATCAGTGTTTATTATTATTATTATTATTATTATTAGTCCTGAACTGCATCATCAATACAGAAGAAAACGTTTCACTTTAGCACTAAATGGCAGCAGATGGAGCTATAGAGCAACAGAAACAAGTTAAACACGTTTTCTACAAGTCCAACTTTTCAACAGTTCAATATCTTTAATAATCTTTAAAAGTTTCCCAATCCTGATTTACTGTTCACAGAACCAACGAGATCCTAACTCTTTTCCTGGATATTTCATTCTACATTGCTTCAACATTAAAGAACATTAATTGCCCCTCATGTCCTCATCATCGTCACCATCATCATAACCTGCTGTGTTGTCACAAAATAACAACAGCCGACATTTTTCCCATGATTCTTCGGGGCCACGCTCGTGCTCCTGTTGGGTGAAGCCTCTTTGGGACACGTCCCCTCACGTCGCCCCTCTCCCAGTGCCAGCACTAGTGGCTCTAATCCGCCGTGGCGTACCTGGCAGATCGCTCTGGCGACACCGGCGTTGTTGCAGCCTGGCCCGGCCCCACACACCAGCATCCCCTCTAATCCTTCCCCGCCTGAACGGCCCAAAGGCCCCGGAGCTCGACGGGAAGTAGGGCACTGGAGGTGAAGCAGAATGAGTCAGTCCTTAGGTATGTGCTGTGCTCAGTGCATCTCTGCTGAGGAATCACCAAATTCCCTCATACAGGCAAACTGCAATATTCTTAACTTTGCCAGTGTTTCTTCTTTTCTTCTTTTTACTCTTCATCTTCATCTTCACCTTCTTGTCTCAGTCTTGTTCATCTTTATTGCAATTTGCTTCCTCTTGTCATCTGATTCCTCTTTTTTATTGTTACCTCCGCAATGGACGATATGTTTGTTTGTTGGTTGGTTTGTTTGATCGCAGGATTACTACTGTTAGATACTAATGAACATATTTCCTCCAAACTTGGTGGAAGAATGAGACATGGGCCTGGTAAGAATGCATTTAATTTGGCCCCAACCTGAATAAAGGATCAAGGAATTTTTCACCATTTAATTTAACATTGGGCGTTCTTTCCCAGAAAACAGGGCATTAATAATTTAAAAAATCAGGTACATTAAGTGGTTTGATAATTATGAGTGTTTGCAATGTGATGCAGCTTTGTTTTTTATATATTTGCAGGATTACACAAAAACTATTAAACCGATTTCCTATAACCAGCACAGGGCTGGGGCCTGGGGTCTAAGAAGAACCCCTTAAATTTTGGTGCGGATGCAATTAAGCAGCAGATTCAGAATTTTCTTTTCACTTTCTTTAGCTATGTATTATGACAAATAAATAATTAAGGTTACAAGACAACTTCCTCTTCAGTCTTTCCTCTACTCTTCTTCTGTTGTTGTGATAATTCCTTCTTCGGGTGCTTTCCTCTTAGTTGGATGAACTTTGAAACACATGGTATCGAACCCCAGAGTGTATTTGTGGTGCAGTTCTTCTGTGAGCTCCTCCACCTTCTCCTCCCTCTCAATTCATTATCATTTCTTTCCCCAGTCCGGTCAAAGGTCACGGGTTGGAGAGGTGTGAATGGAGAGCCTGGGGACATTCTCCACCAGTTAGGGATTAAGTTGCTGGTGTGTGGAGAAAGGTGGAGGCGTCGCGGAGTCACACAGACAATCATCAATGCACATATTTGGTGATGGAAGGAGAAATTCTCATGGAGCAACGACAATAAGCTGCTGGAAACACAGACTGACACGCACGTGTTGGGAATTAGTATCATTGTAATGGACATTTCTTACATGACATTAACACCTACCAACAACAACTTAGACTGAAATATTCACCTTTTATCAAGACAACTGCCTGAACCTATTGTAACTGTACTAGAGAAGACATTTAAATCTTAAAATTATCATAACATCTTGTGACCAATAAGAGATGCTGGAAAAAAGTAAACACTTGAAGTCTGTTGAATAGAAAATAAATCAACAACTGTAAGGGATTATTTATTTCGCTCGGTTTGCTGGTTTGAGCTTCTCACAAGTGAATATTTGCTATTTTTCTCGTCAAAATTCGAATGTGTTTCTTTCACTAGTCAAAATAAACTATTTTGTAAAATCAAAGTAGTCTTTTTCTGATCCTTTGAGTTTGAACGGGATTGGCTGACTTGCATCTCGGGTTAATTGGAGACTCTAAACTGCCTGAGGATGTGATTGGTTGTTTGTCTCTGTCAGCTTGGATTGGCTCCAAATACACCCCAAAGGATAAACTATATAGATATTTTAAACAAATTCATCTTCATCATTCAGATTCATCCTCTGGAGTACGATGAATATAAGCATAAAATGTTATCATTTTGCAACCTATTTGACTTGTCTCATTGATGTTGACAAAGCTTTGACAGGATTGTTACCTTTGGCGATGTTGTTTTCACCAACAGGACTACTTTTTTTTTACTTTCTTTAATATTTTGTGTAAGGGCGTTTTTGATATTTCATCAATTTCTTAAGAAATACTTGATGATCCTGCAGGAAAAAAGCAGGTTTATTAAGAGAACTGATACCTATGAGTTTGCATAATTTGATGCTGCTTGATTGTATTTTACAGGACTGTGGGGTTTAGGCGGAGGTATGTGCTTTGTGTTCCGATGCTTTTAAAGAGTTTATTCTTGATTTGTCAAATGCTTGTAGAGACGGCTCAATATTGGATGGAGACTGAAATATGTTGGCATGCCGGGTCAGTACCTCAGCTTGGCCGGGCTATAACCGAGTGGCAGCTGACCAAACAGTGGGGTGAACTCGCAGCTCAAAGAGCACTGCGGGTGACTGTGTTGTTAATATTAGCAAGTTGTAATGAAATAGTGCCAAGGCCACATCACCACCTGCACAGATGAGTGAAGAGCTTGCGGGTCTTGTCGGGCCGAGGCCTCCTAAGCTCTGCTCCACCTTCCACCACAAGACCTTAAGCAGCGGCACTTTGCTCTGTAGTCGCTCCAGGGATCAGACACAGAGAGCACAAATCATTATTTCTCCTTCACAAATATGAACCTCTAAACATAACGTTCCTCCAAAGGCCTCACGACCGCCAAGATAAAAAGCTGCTGTTTGTGGTGGCATCTCTTCAGATGATTGTTTTTGGTCAGCTACCGTGACGTCTCATCTCCGCCGCCCTTAAAATTCCAAATTCCAGCATCCGGAGTCGGGCGTTGGGTTTTAAAGAATGTGGCGATTACATTTAATGAAGCCGAGCCATGGCTCCACTAATTAGTCGAGTCCAGTAATGGCCGGAATCCCCTGTCAGACAAAGCAGCCAAATACCTGATAGCTACCAATCATGTTCTTTCCTTCATGGGAAAAAATGTCCACAATTTATTTTGCTGACTGTCATTTCCCCAATTAAGAGGGACAGTCGAGGGGAGCTCATTCCACTGCAGATTGATTTTAAGTGAAATTCAGGGATAGTACATCACTATCACCAGTTCTTCAGTCTTTGTTCTGCTGTAATAAAGTGCATGTCAAAGTGTTCCAGGGTTAATATATGAATTGAATTGATTGAATTGGAAATAAAATGCATGCTCCCAGGACGATGTATGGAAATCCCCTGTTTTTCCTTCAGGGCAAACTACTCATCTAGCTCCGATTAGCTTAATGTAAGCATGCTGACATGCTAAATGAAGATGATAAACACGGAAAACATGAGAACTACATAGCTTTGGCATGTTAGCATAATTCAATCCAAGTGTAGCATTTAGCTCAAAGCACTGGTGTATTTTAGTTCAGCCACACAGAACTGCTAGACTAGATGTCCACAATTCATGGTCTCCAGATGATTACGTTTCCCTTGATTTTTCCTTTTATGCCATCACGATGATCTGATTAGCTTAAAGTTAGCATGCTGTCGTGCTAAATTATAATGGTTAAACATGGAAAACATTGAAATGTGTTGGCATATTTCAATGCTAGTGTTAGCATTTAGCTCAAAGTTAAACTTCTGTGCTTGAGAACAGCCTCACAGAGCTGCTAGCGTGACTGTAGACTCTTGTTTTTAAAATTCATGGTCCCCAGATGATGTAGCATAATGACATCTCCCTTGACTTTTCCTTTATTGGCATCACAATGATCTAGCTAAATGTAAGCATGCTGACATTAGCCGATATGCTAACATTAAGATTGTTATTGTGGAAATAATTGAGATGTGTCAGCACACTTCCGTGCTAGTGTTAGCACTTAGCTTAAATGAGGCTGCTGCTGTGCTTGAGAACAGCCTCACAGAGCTGTTAGCATCTGGCTGTAGACTCTTGTGTCTTTAGGTTTCTTATGTTTATTTATTTATGAATATATAACATAATCAAAAAATTGACATTCTCTTGACTTTAGTTTGGTTTTCATTTGATCTGTCCTTGTTACGGTTTTCTGTTTAAAAAAAGTAATAGATCTCAGTTGACTTTACCTTTAAATTGAATTGAAACCCATTGAAAAAGACCCTTGTTGCGTTGCATCTTCGCCCGACACCGAGGAGAAGAATATTCCCTGATGACTGAGATGCTGTTGTTCATTACATGCTGGAGCAGCAACATGTCCACATTGAGTGAGTCCATCCGTCCACATTCCAGAGTAGCAGCAATTAGAAACGCTGACGCAGCAGCGTGACGCTCGGAGCAGAAATGTCTTTTGATCAACACAACAAAAGGACAAATGACTTGTATAACACAGCAGATGTCTTAGTGTGTGAGTGAGAATTTATAACCTGAAAAGTAAAGTCCATCCATGGAAAAGTTTTAAATCAAACTAATATATTATAATATACTAAGTAGTTGTAAACACCATTTCAAGTTAACGAGACCACTTTAGAAATGCTCTTTCTAATACATTTTTGTGTCCCCATGCCATTCATTTTTCATTGGGGGCCCTGGGGACCAAAAGTTATTAATTGCCCCTCACTCCTCTACTGCCTTGTGGTAATTGATAAATTAAGAAGGAATATGGACCAATATCAATGCATTTTCTTAGACAAATAGACCAGCCAGATAATAATAATAATTATAATTATAATAATAATAATAATAATGCTTACAAATTCCATGACAAAAAAATCAATAAACTAAAATTTACTTTTTAGTAGTATCCATATTTGCCCTTGCTTTATGCAACTCATGTAGTAGACTTTAGATTGGGAAGTGTCACACGTATAAAAATAACGAAACCTCTGTGAATCAGAATGAATATTTGAAAGAGGAAGAACTGACCGTGCTCATAGGTTCAGTTTTCCTGTCAGAGGTTTCTGGATTTTGGCGGTGAGGGGAAAATGGCCTTTTGGTTCACCAGTTGCAGTAGCGCAAGTGGCCACTGTGATAAATTTGCATGATCAGGAGTAACGATGAACAAGATTCTGCTGTTATAAGATATGAGAGCTATAGCCAGCTTATCTCAAAGAGTGGAAGCAATTGCCATTTTCAAAAACACATTCGCTCTCTGATTGGTTAATAAGTTATTATATATGCTTTATGGATTGGAAAGTTACTTGAACTCGCCAGATTGTGGGAAATTCTCCTCTAGCAGGACACCGCCATGATCACCCTTTAATTCTTCCCTTTCAATGTATTGACCACTGACCTTTCAAAAGACACATCTTGAGCAAAATGCATTTACATAAAACTCAATATTTAGGATTTGATTTATTACAGAATAACCCTTTATTATTGATTAGTCACCTTTTAGGATTCCGTTTTAAATTTTGCCCAATGTTAAGGACTCTATAAGGGTATACTACGTGAATTGGTGTGTTAACAAATGGTATCGCCACAACCTGGCAACCACAAACGTTTTTTCTAATGTCAATCAAACAAATCAAATTTTATTAATATAGCCCATATTCCCAAAATCACAATTTGTATCATGGGGCTTTAACATGGTTTTACATCCTCTGTCCTTAACCCTCAACCAGAGTAAGAAAAAACTACTAAAAAACCCTTTAACAGGGTAAAAAGAAGGTAGAAACCTTAGAGGGAGCCACATGTGAGGGATCCCTCTCCCAGGACGGACAGAAGTGCAATAGATGTCAAGTGTACTATATATCAAGCAGTCCTGCTGCAATCATAGTATATGGTCAGCATCCAGCAAGATCATGATCCACCATCAAGGTCGGAGGCCATCATAGTCCGCAGTCATTGTCCACTGCCGCCAATGAGGATCCATCATCAGCTGCCACCTCGGTCGTGGTGGACCACCACCATTATCAGATGCCAACGTTAAAGGATCCGCCATTATTATTACGATCAGCCAGCACAATACAGAATCTGCCAAACTGGATCCACCATTACCATCTCTGATACGCGATCCACAGATCGTAATCCATGATGTGGCCACAGCTGCGGCCCTGGATCTGCGGGCGATACGGCAAAGGGACTCCGGGGAAGGGGTCAAGTCAGAAACATGTATTGATGAGATATGAATTTCTTTGATGTGACATATTTATTTTTATTCTGCACCATAATTATAATCATTGGACACTTTTAATTATCCAATTATCTGACTGGAATTTGTTTCAGAGGCCTAATAATAGTTTCTAACAAATGATGGCCTATAATTAAAATTTCAAAGAGCGTGCACGCGTGCCGTGTTGTGCAGTGCGCGCGTGTGTGTGTGTTTTTGCCTGGTTTGGGATTTGCTGCTCGGTGACATGCCTCCCTCCGCCTGGCTCCTTATAGCCCCGGGGAGGCAGGAGTCCCGGACGAGTGGTACGGACATCGCCGACGGAGACCGGCGGAGCGTTCCCCTTTAAACACGGTCTTATGACTGCAGGCTGCCTCAGTGAGACAGACTGACAGCCGGGGACAAGAGGACACTTCTCCCGCTGCACAGGCTGGAGGGTCGCTGGACTCACACGGACTCACCTCAGCCGTCTGCAGGTAGGAGCTGAAACCCTCATCTGCATCGCATCAGAGGAACATGCACTTATTCACAGTCAATTATGTCTGAAGACCTTTGGGATCAACGATCTTATTGTGGTATTTATGTTTATTTGTTTTTGACATTGTAATGCTGAAAATACAGTTTCCAACAACTTAAAAGTACAAAAAGATTGGTATGAAAGTATAATTGAAAGTAAGATCTAGTTTTGACCATTTGATATTCTGCAAGGTAATTTAATCAATGTACAAATATATTTAACAAGATAATCATACATTATGAAAATTGGCCAAGTTTTATCACAAATTGTTTACTATCATAATAATAATGATACAATCAATCATTGTCAATATGTATGCTCCTTATTATTTCGACAGAGTATATGTTTAATATAGCGTACACCCAATTAAAGTACTTAAGTACAGCAAGTAGTTACTTTTTGCAACTGCTGTTTTGATAAACCTATGGACCTATACATTGCAAGCAGTTTGCTTTGGCTTTCTCACAGTGATATTTCATGATACTTTAAAACCGACTGATTGTGCTGTGTTTATTTCATCAGTTAATTGCATCTATTTTGTACCAAAGCACAATAAATAAACAATACAAATATATAAATAATGTATTTTATGTTGAACACGCAGCACTTAAAATGTTTTCTTCTGGGCTATGTCTTAAAAGGCCCAATGTTAGTGTAGATGATCACAATATTGCAAATGTTCAATGCAATGATGCTTTCACACGCGCAAATCAAGAGTTTCTGTTATATGATCCTATCATGACTGTCCACTGGGTGACAGCTCTGAACCAGATTTAATATATCTTATTTTCTTGCAGGATTTTGTTTTCCAGACCACCTGTTGCACCCCGAGGACACTTCCCCTCCTGAGGCTCTGAGGAAATGCGTCGCCTGCCGGTGGCTTCACTCCTTATTTGCTTCTGGTTGGTGGAGAGGAGCCACTGTAACGGCAGCCTGCAAGAGAGCATGGGAGTGCTGCACACCAGGTTCGCCCTCAGCCTCTACCAGACGCTCACGGAGACGGAGAACAACTCCAACCTGATCGTGTCTCCTGTGAGCGTCTCCTTGTCTCTGGGTCTGCTGCAGTTTGGGGCTAGGGGCAACACGCTCGCTCAGCTGGAGGAGACGCTGGGTTACAACGTCAACGGTAGGGTCCGTCTGAAGGGAGAAAGGGTTTTTCTTGAGATTGCATGAGCTGCTCTTCATGCTGTGAGAGCGTTGGTGGAGAGGTGGTCGGTGGCCCTCAGTGCTGCTGGTACCAGGTGGTGTGGAGCGGTGCTGCAGCTGCTGTTGGCCCTACAGAGCTCAGTGGTGTCTGGAGCGGTAATACCTGCCTCCACACCAACTCTAATCTCATTAACCACTCCTGCAGCTTGGCCCTGGGGTCGAGAGGTCACTGTGTTTGATTACAAACAAAGAGTGATTTCCAGATGCTGTTTCTTTTTACGTCCATGCTGTGATCTCACACACATGAGGGAGGTCCGGGACGGAATGAGAAGGCTCGGTGAACCGCTCACCCCATTGGGTCTGATTAAGAACCATGGCTAAGCTTGAAAAGCATCACAGTCGTGTTTCGGCTGCAACTGTTTTATATATTTGTTTTGTCTATAAAATGTCAGGAAAAAGTGAATATGCCAAACACCATGAGAGAACATGTGTTTTTGCTGAGGATCATTTCATCTGTAAATGTTTGGAGTTCACCAGCCTATGAGAGATTGAGAGTACACTAACTTAGGCTCAAATTAATTAAACTCAGCTTTTCTTTTGCAAGTTTCTGCAGAAAGATGCTGTTACTTCAAGTAAATTCTAGCCAAAACAAGCATGATGTTGTTGTCCGGCAAAATTTAAGTCATGATTATTTTATCGAGGGGATATAACAAGACTCTTACTCGCGGCTTTTGCAGAAGTAAGTGTGGCTGATTATGATGAGATGTGAATGCAGAGCAAAAAACCTTCCTGTACATATTGGTTTCTTACACAGCTAAGAAGTTGGAACTTGCTTCAATAACCTTGCACTGCTCGTGACGTTCCACCACATCTGACCTGTCCTCCATGTTTTCTTTTCTCACAGACGCTCAGGTACATGACCTCCTGTTGCACTCCCAGGGTGACGTGAGCAACACCAGCCAGGGGATGTGGCTGCAGCAGACGTGCACGTTATTCATCCAGAGTGGTGTCCAGCTCCTGACGGAGTTCACACAGCACGCAGCCATCTGGGCCAACACCAGTGTGGTCCGGGCCAACTTCAGCCAACCCAACCACACCCGCAGCCCGCAGGAGAGCCCGAACCACAACCATGGTAATCCATCTTTATAAAACAGTTCACAGTCAATTTCAGAATCTTATAATGAAATTAATGGAATTACTTTGTGTTATAGGAAATTATTCTATTATCTCTGCCGGTTCCTTTAGCCTGTTTCAGTGTAAACCCACTGCATAATACCCACACACCAAAGTGAGAACAGGGAGAGTTAAGTACTAGTTCGCACGAGATGACATTTTTTCCCCTCAGGGGCTAAAAATGAGACTTCAGACACTCTGGCTCTGTTTCTGCATCAACCATTAACACTTTCATTAAAGTTATGAGAGTTATAGTGGCTTTTATTCTGTTGTTATCATAATACAAAAATAAATAGAAACAACTTATTTATATAACTTTATTTATAATTGCAAAATGAAAAAAAGAGAGAAAAAGAGATAACCAGTTCGTAAAACAAATGAGAATAAAGGGGTTAGGTACACACACACTCAAAAACAACACACATAAAATCTTTTGGGATTAAAACAAATATATACACAGAGATAATGTGTGTGTGGCTGTGTTAAGTTTATTATATTGTATTTATTTTTATTCATCTGTTTCTGAGTCAGTACAAAAATCAATGTAAGCAGCTTAACTTACAATTATAAAATTCGGTGCTCTGCTTTGATTTTTGCTTGTGACCATACTGTAAGCAATTGATAAGGACCAGTTCAACCAAAGATATACTTATTTCTATTAGATATAATATCGCAGGAGAAAAGTATAATTTAAGGAAAATAAAAAATGGGAAATGTGATTTTTACTAGCGCCTAATGTGTTTGACGACTGATTTGTATTATTTCTGTTTTCTCTACCTTTATGTCATGGTGTCATTTACAGAAACCTTAAAGTCAGTTGTCAGTGACATATTCCCATTCTTCTCTTCATTGCATCTGACCACATGCGTTATGTACTGACTTCTGAAAGATGATTTGCTGACCACATGATGTTATCACTCAACTCTGACCCTCCCTGGTTTACTTCCAGACGAGACGTGGCCCCTTCAGGCAGGAAGCAGCAGTGGGGAGCTGTCGGGCTCGGGCGAGGCCCAGACGGAGGCTCTGTGGTGGGGCCACCGGCTGCAGATGGCCCTGGTCAACACGGTGGCCTTCAGGGGCGTCTGGCAGAAACACTTCCTCTTCACCAACACCCAGAACCTGCCCTTCACCCTCTCCGACGGGGGTGCTATCAAGGTGCCCATGATGTACCAGGCCACAGAGGTCAGCTTCGGTAAGAGATCGCTTCCCTCTGTCAATTCATCCATCCTTTCATCCATTCATCCATCAATTCATCCATCCATCCATCCATCAATTCATCATCCATCAATTCATCCATCCATCCATCCATCCATCCATTCATCCATCAATTCATCCATCCATCCATCCATCCATCCATCCATACATACATACATCAGTCCATCCGTAAAATTAGCAATTTCAGGTCTTTATTTAGGTCAATGGTAAAAAGTGTTTTGATATTTGACAATGTCATAATCCAATGAAACCAGAATGGCTTTCAGTAGAGTGCAAACCTCCGCCGAGGCCCAATAGTCCCCTTATGAAACCATATTTAAAGCCGCTAGATCCGGATTTTAATTTAGTTCCCAGCCAAATTGCGCACACTCAATGCACACTTAATATCATTTCCCTAAATATGTCAGATTGTTTTCATCGAGATCAATCAAGAAATCTGTTGAGGAGTTTTTGCGTAATCATGACAGGGTGAACATAATAATGAATCAATGGAAAGATCTTTTAAGTCGCACATGTGAACTTGTTTGCAGGTCAGTTCAGGACGGCATCAGACCTGCGTTACACCGTGCTGGAGCTTCCTTACCTGGGCCGCTCCCTGAGCCTGCAGGTGGTCCTGCCCAGCGAGAAGAAGACGCCTCTGTCCTCCCTCGACTCCCAACTCAACGCTCGCCAACTGGCGTCCTGGGACACTGGCCTACGCAGAACCAAGATGGACATTTTCCTGCCCAGGTGGAGATCACACGCTTCTATTCAAATATTGATTTAGATGACTCATCACCAAGTGTAGATCAATTCTAGGGAGGCAAGAAGACCCCCTTCTTGATAAATATATTTTTATCTGTACTCTGCTACAAGCCAAATTTCCACTAGCGGAACAATAAAGTACTGAACTCAACAGACTTGATGGAGATGATGTAGAAAAACTATTTTCCCCCCTGGTATTTACAGGTTCAGGATGCAGAACAAGTTTAACCTGAGGTCGGTGCTTCCCGCCATGGGCATCAGTGACGCCTTTAACCCAACAGCGGCTGACTTCACTGGGATTTCAGGTAAATACGTCAGACAGTATTGCTTTTTATCAGAGTTCTTAAAGGTCGCAGGTCACACAGTGGTTACTGTAGCTGACAGTTTGTTTCTTTCTGCAGTGGAGGAGGGCCTTTATGTGTCTGATGCTTTCCATGAAGTGAGGATAGAAGTCACAGAAGACGGGACAAAGGCCGCTGCTGCCACAGGTAGACAGGAAACATCCTGTAGCACTGATAATAAGAAAGAGCCCAATAGAAGGTTTGCTAAAAATGAATTTCTATTGCAGCTATGGTGCTACTGAAACGATCCCGTGCTCCTGTTTTCAAGGCGGACCGGCCATTCTTGTTTCTTCTGCGACAGGTTAACACAGGTATTTACCTCTTACTGTAGATGAGTCCAACTGCTCACAGTCCAGGCTGCAGGGAGGCCTCCGGAAATAACCATTCCAGATGTTCTGCATGATTTAGCTCAACTATCGTTTACATCATCGTGCCAATCACGTTGCACAGATTTTTTTTTAATGAACTTGAATTTATCCTCCTTCAATAAATACATAAATTATGCATAAATGCCCAGCTCAAAATAGTTTATATATAATAAAAAGCTGTCCAGCTGTTTTTGTAATGATGTAACTGTATCCGTGAGCTATTGTTTGAAAGATTTATGTCCTCAGTGGGAACAACGTGGGTTTAGAGCCGAGAGTCAGACAGAGCAGGAAGTCGTAAAGTACTGAGAGATGGACAAATGTTATCGCTTAATAGTTTTTGGTCACGGTTGAAAAATTCATTCTTAGGTTTTTCAAAAATGTAGATTGATGGATTTGGCCACTCAAACACATCTGCTGAAAATTATATAACATAAAAAATTTACAAAAACAAATAAATAATCTGGACTGTAGAAACAAATACAATAAAAACATGACCAGTCAGTGATATTAATAAATATAATTAATTTAAATTTAAGCCCCAAATGTGAAGGATAGAAATATTTCTGTCTTTGGTGACCTCTAGTGGTGATGTCAGAAAGCCAAAGATCGACGACTTGGCAGCACCTCGTCTTGTCCATATTAAAGAATGGGACAAAGGCTAACTATTTGGCATAATTCTAATTGATTTTAATAAGTTCTAAAAACGTAGTGAACGTCATGAATGGCTGCTGAGACTGACTCGTGATTGGTCGAGTATGTGTATTGGCGGGATATCGTGATTTCCCACCATGATCCCTACAGCACAGACTCTGGCTCCAAATTACGCCAAAAGATGGCAGCAGCACCCATTTGTGGGATTTTTTTGGCTTCATTTCTGTACAGTGGGAGGAAGTGGAAACACCATGTTCATCTTTATTTACATTCTATTGTCTAGAATCAGTGATAGACGCATAAACTGTGAATAAACATGGACAATGTGTCTCCTCTTACTCGTGTTGTACAGAAATAAAGCAAAAATAACCCAGTATAGGAGGAAGGGTTTACTGCAGCCCGCAACCAAGAGGCGATCAAGATAGTGTGGCTTCACTTTTGGGAAACTGTCACGTTGTCTATCTTTATTTACGTGTCTTCAGGGAAATTATCTGATACATTTTTATAGAAAGTGACTTTGAGAATAAAACTGTGGTATGATCCTTTAAATTGAATGATCCTTATTTCTGTTGTGTTCCTGATTTTAGGATCCGTCTTATTCATGGGCCGAGTGGTGAACCCAGCAGACCAAGCACCCTGAAATTCATTCATACCCCGACACCTATTTCACTACTGGTATTTATTTGTGGACCAACAGGAGGGTCCACGGACACTTCAGGAAGAGGGACAATATTTTTGTACATATCTGTAAATAAAATTTTAATACATGTTTTTCACATTTTGGGCTGTTTTGATGCTTATTCTTTCATTGTTGTAGATTAAAGTCTAATTTCTGCCTGATGCACAAACCCACACAGAGTCACCGCTATACATAACACTTTATTTACATGGGCCTTCACAGTGTAAAATAGAAACTTTATTCATGGAAATACTTACAAAAAGGCCATTTTACGCAGGACATTCTCTTTAAATAGTACTCTAGGGTTATTTACATCTTTACAGTGTATTCAAAATACTCTTTTGGTAGCGGCCTCTTCACAAAGAAAGACAAGTATGGCAGATTTTGGTCCCTGTCCAAGAGGGAGGGGAGGGAACAGAAAAAGGGTAGCCCCCTGAATCAGAAATCAACTCTTGATCTCACGTCAGATTATTTGTGTATATTTGAGAAAACTGAGGAGAAAATAAACTCTTCTGCAACAAAAAAAAATAGGTAGTTTCTTTTGCTTTAAATTATATTAAATAAAAATTCTCAAATTTACA
Organism: Pseudopleuronectes americanus; assembly: GCA_038501795.1. Lineage (NCBI taxonomy): Eukaryota > Metazoa > Chordata > Actinopteri > Pleuronectiformes > Pleuronectidae > Pseudopleuronectes > Pseudopleuronectes americanus. Next base: position 4,670,083 of record CM076727.1, read on the forward strand.
CAAGTGCATTCACGGTTAAGTGATAAGAAGTCGGTTTGAGATCCACGGCTGGGAGACGGAGAGTTCTGGGAGCGGGATTAACGGTATTTGGCAGCGACCAGCACATTGGGACAAGCTGGCATCCGAGACCTCAGTTCGTCAACACTCCAGGGGAGGTCGGTGATGCCCATCAGCTGTTTCACACTAAAGTAGACGGGTGGTAGGGGAGGCATTAATGTTGCTCCAAAGTTATTGCTGATGGTGATGCATTAAGTATCAGTTCCTGAGCTTTTTGTCCCTGTATTTCAACATTTATATCCAATAATGTTCAAGCATTCATAATTATTTACTTTTAACCGTGTTGCCCTCTCTCAGAACCTGCGCTGCAAAAGCCTGTGACTTTTTAAGTTCACTGTCTGCAAATGTACTGAAAGCAGTAGATCTTTTTTCCCTCAGGAGGAAGAACAATTATTATTCTTTCTTACGGTACACCCCAGTTGACAAAGTCGAGATCTGAATTGAAGCATTATGAATATTAATTCCATGTAAGAGTTCAGCAGTGGAGTGCTTTAGTTAGCGGAGTGTTGAAATTAGATTTCAACAGTCGCAAATGATGATGAGTCCCATCCTCCCACAAATAATAGAATATTTTTTACGTCTGGATCCAATCTGAAACCGAGTTGGATGAAAACGTGCACATGTGAACCTCTTCCTTCTTTGTTGGCCTATAACATTATGACAGAGAAATCAGGATGGAACTTCTCATCAAGGAGCAGGGTACGCCGCAGAAATGTCCCTTGCTCACTCACTCCTCTTCCCCACTTGAGGGACTATTCTCTTTCATTTGTCGCTTAAAAACAAAAGATCAAATTAAGGGGAAGAGATCAAAGGGAACGCCTGAGGATGAATTCACAGCTCTGAAAAGCGACCGTGGCGGAATGTTCAACAGGCCAAACATCCCATTGCATAGGCAAACACTTCACCTGCAGCAACAAAGATGATTCCTCTCTCTCACCCCCTTTCTAATATCTGAACGATGCACCTGTATCATCCAGAGTCAACACTGCTTCTAGTTCAAACTGTGTGTAACCCAACACATAAATGAAGAGAGTCCACCTGACATGTGAAAGATCTGAGAGCTGGATGCCGTCTCGTATCCGCAGGGGCCCATATACACAGGAGGGAGGAGGGGGAAGGAGAGAGAGTTCAGTCTGGGATCACTTCGGTCTCAGAGCGGTCAACGATGTTCATGTTCATGTTCATGGATCTGATATGAATCTCCTCCAGGAAGTTTTCCAGCTGCTCGATGAGAACGCGCTTCTTGAACCTGCAGAAAACAAACTATATCTTTCATTTGTTCAGAGGACACAGTTGAGATGTTTTTACATTGATATTTTCTTTATTATGTGACAACACGCTGATGTTTTGCTGCTGATTACAGCCCTGGGATCAGCAGCAGAAGTCGAGAGCAATACAGGATCTATGAAACACAGAATATTCACAGATCATTTGCATGAGCAGCAGAGGTTACTGGGTTAAACTCGTTACCTAGCTGCCTCTTTGATGATGTTCTGGAGAAAGATGAGCCGGGTGTCCAGAGTTCCCTGGATCTGCTTCAGGAGGTGGAAGATCTTCTCATAGTCTGAAGCACAGAGAAATGGATTGATTATTACCATGTTTCGGTTAACAGATGAAGTCTTTGATCCAATGTAATGTCTTTTTTTTCAGATATTGTCTGATCACCAAGGTGATTAGTTATCAGCTTAAGAGAAAATGAACATTGTCTAATAGATATTCTATAAAAAATTCATACAAAGCACAGGGACATCATGACACTACTTGTTTTGTCAGTATGAGAAGCATCTCTGCTAAATGACTCAACAATTAATTTCATTAAACACACTAAATTATTTCCCCCTTAAGTTTCTGCCTGTTGACTAAAAACTAAAATCTGATATTAGAACATCAGAGATGTTGATATTAGTGTAAAGGTCGAGTGATAATTAACAAGAACGTGCAGGAAGATATAATTAAAGATTTGAGTTATTCTATATTTAGATCTTTACTGATTAAAACCATAATTCTTAATTGTTTTTTTCTTTAATCCGGCAAATTGCGTGTTTCAAAAAACTCTTGTTGAAAAGTATTATTATATTTCTTAGTAAGGTCTACAGACTATTCTTTGGGTATCGACACAGAATAAGGCACTTTATTGACAAGAGCCCTACATGTTTCTATTATTTGTCCAACCCAGTCTAAAACAGACCATGTTTATTCTACTTACGTCTGCCAGGTTTCCTGATCTCCTTAGTGATTAGGACCCTCAGCTCGTTGTTGACCTTTGTCGTCTCTTCTTGAATGTGCTTCTTCAGAGCTGTAGGCGACAGGTAGCGAGGCGGCTGTTCCCCCATCAGCAGCATGTCCATTCCCTCCTCGCTACCCGGAGGCAGCTCCCCAACCGGGGATCGGCCATTCTCGTCATGGTCGTCGTCTTGGTCGTCATCGTGGTCGTCATCGTCGTGGATGTCATCGCCATCGTCTCCGTGCAGGAGCTCCTGGGGTTCCAGGCCTGTGTGGTTCTCTTGGTGGTTGGTCGACCCTAACAGCTGATCCACCTCTGCGTCCAAGCTACTGTCTGAGCTGTAATGGTTCTGATCCAGGTGGTTGATGATCAGGTCTGGTTCAGGTGCTCCATCATTCATGTCCATGCCTATAAGGTCAGAGATTTAAATAAAGAGCCATTTGTTTATTTCCTCTGTATAGAACAATAATCTATTTATTTCTACATTTTTTAAAATGATATTCTCATCAAAATGAGTTTTTTCATTCCTGGTTGGAGAGAATGAGGGATAGTTTTGTTTATTTCTAAACAAAATGTCCTTTAAAAGGGAAATGCCACCATTGTTACACATCAAGCTGCTAACTTCTCATGGGGAGTTCAACTCAGCCGCTAGAAATGAGAAAATCGTTATCTAATTTCGTTATTAGAACACAAAGCCAACATTACACACTGGAGTGAGGAGTTTGAAAGTTGTGGGTATTTAATGTTATGGGGGGGGAAATGCCTTGTTCTCAACATTGAGGCTAGAATGTAGAAATGGAAAAGATTCTCATGTTGGCAGAGTTGTCTTGCCATCAGTTCAGTCCTGATGGCAAGACAATTGTATGACTGCAGAACTGGCTGTGTGGCATCACATCTTTTAAACTTGGATTCAGTTACATTGAATGGTGACTTATGGATGTGTCCATGTTTATTTGCTTTTTCAGGTATTTCAGTATTATTTGCACAAAGTAACTTATATTGCAGAATAAAAATCTAGTAAGGGTTGGCTGTGGACGTTAAAATGATTTACAAATCAGAAACGACATTATACCGAGTTGCTTTATGGTAGGTTTACGTTTACACGTAGTTAAAAATGAGCACTGAGAACTTATGAACTGTTTCCATGTCTAACCTGGTGTAGCTCGAGGGCTGGCGGGTGGCGATACTGGAGGCGTGTAAGCTCTACCCAGACGAAGCAGAGGCGACATGCAGCGCCTTCTTTTGGGGCCTCCACCCTGCATGCTGCTACTGTCTCCTGGTCTCTTCCCTTTGTTCTGAGGGCCCGTCACAAACTCGTCCGCCTCGTCGATCATCATACCCTAAGAGAACAGTGAAGAAGACATGTTAATGAGTGTAATTCTACTTCAGTGGTTTCCATGCGACTCTTCATCATGAAAGAATATGAAGGTAGGGTTGATAAGAGTGGGATTAACCTTCTTGTCTAGTTTGAAGGGGTTTCCGAATGTGTGCAGGCGTTTGGGCTGTTCGGGGTCTGCATCTCGAAGAGGCTGAGGGGCAGCTTTGAGGAAGTCCTGGTAGTTGCCCATTTGGGCGATTGGCACGCTGTGGAGCTGGTCTGAATATAATGGAGAAAAAAAAATCACGAAACATAGAAGGAGACATCTACACTTGATCCTGAGATGAAAGTCTTGGTTGAAGTTCTCTCCCCTAGTGAGGGAAAAAGACAGTGACTTACCCGAGTCTTGCCCTCTGAGAGAACAGACAGTGGTGTTGAGCAGATTTCTCCTCATTCGGCTCAGGTGGTCCAGCAGGTGGCTGCGGGGGACGTCGTAGGGATTCCTAAAGCTCTGAGGCTTCAGTCCCTAGTAATGACAAGAGAGAGGGGATTGTAAGGCAAACGATCAGTGTGAGTTCAGCCTCACATCAAGTCCAGGGAGATGATTTTAATGCTTGAAATACCAAACAGTGCAAACATAAAACATCTCAACTCTTCTCAAAAACTCAGGAGGAATGTCAAATGAAAAGCCAGACAGGACGTGAAGGCCTGAGCAGAAAGGGAATGAGTAACAGTGGGACTGGAACAAAAAACTGAACAAATGCAAAAAAAAATCACTATATCAGAATTGAATGAAGCTCAGTAAAACATAAAAGACCATTTTGAACATGACAGAATAACTCTGGTTTATCCTTAACTTTGTTAAAATAATCTTAAAATATAATCTGACCTTGTTGAGCAGAGCAAGATGAAAACCTTGAAACTCTTTGGTGTTGAGCTCCATGGGCAGAGTCGGGCTTTCTCCAGAGAGATTCAGCAGCTGGTGGATGAAGTTCCTGCGCTGGGCCAGAGATATACCACCGCCCCGCCAACGCACCTTGATGCCGGCCTCTGGTGGTTGCTTTTTACCAATCGAGGCAATCAGACGGTCGTACTCGATTTTTGTCTATAAATGGGAAATATTAACATTAACAGTCACTTAATGCCCCTCCTTAGCATTCATAACGAAATAAACTACTTAGAAATGGTTTACAACACTAAGCTGTAAGCAGTTGTGCATGAATGCATTGGTTAACTATAACTTGTCCAGTAGGCAGCCGTAAGTGATTGCTGCTGTGTACAAAGCAAATAAATGAAAATACAGACGGGAATGCTGTACTGTTTACAAAATATCTTTATTAATAATCTGTTTGAAATGTATTTGTTATAGCTAACCACTGCATTATAGTATTTTATAAATAACTTATTAAATGTGAATATACTGCTTATCTAAGCAAAATAAAGTGTCTGTAGGTAAAGTATTATTGAAACCAACATTGATGTCACTATCAATAGAGTAGACAAAACAGTTTTTATTAGTCAAAAAACTAATATCTCAATGGAACCTTAAAGGATAAAGACAAGAAAGTACTGTATGGCCTGTGTACGAAGACTAAAGATGTAACCTAAGCCTTTTGTTATTTGGCAGATTAACACTCACATTAAGAACAGATCTCCTGTGTTTTTGTCCAAACAAGAAAAGACCAAACAGCGCATCAACCTACCTGCTGACTGAGCTTCTTCAGGTACGAGACCACGCTGTAGCTCAGGCCGTACTCCATGTTTTCGGCCAGAAGGTTTGGAGCTCCCATGATTCTTAGGGCTTTCCTCACAGACTGTTGAGAGAACATGACAATAAGATCAGTGCAGCATGGTTACTGGTTTTATTGAGTTAATAAAAATAATAAAACAAACATTTGAAAAGCTAAAGAGTAACATCAAATCCACTGACCCCAATATAATATGGAGGCATAGTCTTCAGGTAATTCTCAAAGGACTGCCTCCATTTGATTGTTGGCTTAAACTTGTGCACTTTGATCAAATCGTCTGCAAAAAGGAAGCACAACAACACATTAATACAGAGTAATTTCAAATTAAGAGTTTGGAAATAACTGGAGAAATTGTAGAGCTAGCAAAGGAGCAAATACAGAGAGACGGACTGAAAATGAGGGAGAATAAATCCATCAGACTCACCCAGAATTGGCAGAAGAACAGGGTAGTTGTAGGGCATCACAAACAGGTTGACACAGTTGAGGGCTGTGCTGGCCTTTAAGTAGCCGAAGGGTTGGCCCAGGTCACTGTACTTGGCACTGTTACACACAAACACCTGAAAGACAGAGCGAGAATCGGCCAACTAAGACAGGTAGGGGAGAGTCGGTTATGAACTAACCCTTCAAAAAGGGAAACCGGCAATTTAAATGCTTGTGTTAAACATTCTGTTTTTCAACAATATGCAGGTATGGAAAAATACATGCTATAATGAACAATAGAGACCAGAAAGTATAATATTCGAAAACTCATGATTTAATATTTGTGGAGAAAAGCTGCTGAAAGGTCTAAAGGTGGCAGCAGAGGAAAGATCCTAATAAAAATGCTCAGTACAGTGAAGTGTAGTTTATTCTCTGTGCAACCATTATCATAAATAACATATAGACAGTAAAGGCAGTTGACAACCTCTGTAAAGTGGCTTAAAACTAAGATTGTCCATTAGAAACTGAGTTTGAAAAGGTGGAAACATGAAATCTGTAATTTCCCTCCTACTGTCTTCCATGAAACCACAGCAAGTATAACAAAACATATAATGGTGATTCATCATATTAATATTTAGGTATGTACCACAATGAATTTATCATTGAACCACCAAGGCAACTTGAACGTAAATAATGTCACTTCATCAACCAGTATATGAGATTGATTTAGTAATTTAAAACTACAACTCTCAGCCATAACTCTTAGGTCTTTTCTCAAAAAGTGTCTTTTGTGTGTGTGTGTGTGTGTGTGTGTGTGTATGATGTTGTACCTGCCAGCAGGTGTGTGGAGACTTCCTCTCCAAAATGTACTGTGTGAGAGGCGAAGGCTCCAGCTCGTACTTGTCAAAGGGCACCTTGTCAATCACCATGGGCTCAGAGTCCAGGCAGGAGAAACGTACGTGTGGATGGGCTGAGCGCGGGGGCTTGGTGAGGCATAGAGGAGATGTAGATATTATTATAAAACCCAGAACAATGGTTTGGTATTTGAAATCAGTTAAATGTTAAAGATATGGAGACAATTCTAAAAGATGTTATATGGAAGTTGCAATGTCAAACCATACAAACTTTGCCGTTTTAAATTAGTTTTGATGGTTCTCACCAGCGTGGGGGAGTTCTGGTCGGGCCAGAAGGCCTCTGGGATGGGCCAGTGGCCGATGGGAACGCCAGTTTTAGGGTTGGGTCGCACGTAGATCAGCTTGTGACAACAATGCCAAGGCTGCAGACCACCTTTCAACGCCTCAGCTGGAGCATCTGTACAGGATCATACAGGAGAGGATTATTTTACAGGTAATACAACCGACAGCAGCTCAGACAAGAAAGGGTTTGGGAAAAATACACAAGTGTGTAGGCAGTTAAAACATGAAGGTCGGGGTATAAATGTGACATCCACCAGCTGTTTGTGAGCAACAGTAAAGAAAAGCTCAGAGGATTAAAAAAAAATTGAGTGGGAGGAAGCAAAGAGGTTTCCTGCTAATCATTCAGATGCAGCGCGGCAGCTGTCAACAAGGTCTTACAGAGATGAATTCAGTTTGTCTAAATTGTATTTAGACAAACACAAATGTCTCTTACCCTCCAGTGGAGGAGGGTCAGGGCCAGTCTTCTCAAAGTTTATCACTACTCCACTCTGAATCTTCTGCACCAAAGACTCCAGACACTGATTCAACATCCGCTGAGAGAACACGCTGTAAGAACGTCCTAAACAAACACACAGAGACACACATGTAGACATTACATATCAATTGAGTGATTTCCATGTTATAGGCTTCAAAAGATTGTCATTGAATCTAAACAGAGTATTGACAACACTTTTCAATCTGACTCGTTTCCAATCATCACTTTTTAGGGCTTTCTGAAGATCAGCAACTCATCACTTAGATAAATAACTTCCTATTTGTAGCTTTTCTTGAGAGAGAAGATAAAGGATTTGAGATACTTAAAAGCTTAAAAAAATATTATTATAGCCAGTTACATAATATTACAGGATTAAGGAGCAGGGTACAATTTAAAAGTAGAGTCCTCTTAGTTTAATGTAAAATGCTGCAGTGTCTGACCATAAAACTGTGCACTTTAAAGCACTCCCTACTCAACAATGTGGTCACCTTTATGGGGTCTTATCAGCCTTTACACAACGGACATGAAAACCAAGAGTATCTCTGAAGATCTGATCAGGCAGAGGACAGTGAAGGTCACCTCAGCTCACACCGTGCATCAGCCACACGATTGGTCTAATTCAGCCTTCTGGCCATTTGCTGCCTCCAACTTCACCTCCAGTGACCTTGTTATGCACCCATTCACTCGCTCATTTCAAAAGGCTGTGGCTTTGTGTCAGCTCTGCCATCAGCAGTACTGGACAGGCAGCATGTACTGTAGACTGTCAGTGACAATGGAGCTGTGTCATGTTCTGCATTCAGCACCACCGACTGCCGCACACAGCTCTGTGTGTTAATCTTAACTTGCCATCAGCATCATTCCAGTCTGTTCCTCCTGCCAGCTGCTTCAACCAGGCAGCATGAGGAGCAGAGACAGGAGAAATAAAAGTCTACTGCTACAACTTCGTTTAAACTGGGTTTTTATTCTGCAGCTTGGGTGTTACTATGATGGAGTATGAGGGTCACTTAAAGGAAATAAAGTTGTAGTGTTACAAGAAAAAAACTAATATTATGATAATTAAGTAATTTTTCTCATCATCTCAAAATGTGTTTTTCTTTAATTTGTCCTTAACACTCCGCCATCCATTGCAGATAGAAATCATTCATAGTTCAGGACCAGTTAGCAGAATCTAGGCTAACATTATTCAACATTTGGTGCTGAAGTGCACTTGAGCAAAGCACTCGAGCCCTCCACCACAGCTCCAGCAGAGTTGCTCAATGGTTAAAAACAAGAGCATGCTCTTTGTTTGTACTGTGATGTTCAGCTTCCTCTTGCAAACTTGTAAACACAAGTGACTCCGACTGTTGAGCAGCACTGTGCGGAGCAGAGCTTTCGGGCATCCCTATCCAAAATGAATAAAGGCAATCACCCCTTTTTTCATTCTCAAAAAAAAACACACACTTATCATTTTCTCCTGGCTTTGTTGTAATGATTGCTTCATCAGCTGTGTGGGGGAATGTTATAAACAAACAGTTATTTTGATCTAGCGTTATAAATACTTTGAGCCTGTCCCAGCATGTTCCACACAGCTCTGTTGTAACAAATGAGGACTGTGTTGGTGCAGCAGAGGCTGAGTTGTCCTGCGGGTCGGACATAAAATCCCTGGATCCTCCAATTCCCAAAATATAACTCATCGGCATTTTTCATATCTAAAAATGTTAAATATCTAATAAACACCTTCATCTTTCAACGCCTACCCTACTTTATAATGTCGAATATTTTAGGTATAATGCCCAACTCTAACCTTGATATTTTAAGAATGTACTTCCAGAGCTACAAAAGATATTATACATGCTCATCACAACTAGTATACCAAACTTAAAAAATTGTGAGGTGTCACGTAAAGTGATATTCGTATTCTCTATGAAACCCATATTTCACATAAACCAAACTCCGGCAATCCACCTACCTCCTGTGACCTCACACATGGGAGTGATGGGGGAATCGTCAGGTGGGACGCCTCCGAGGGGTTCAGGCTCCACTGAGGCGTTGCCGGAAATCCGCAGCACCAGGGCGAACAGACGCTGGTCCCAGCGGAAGGGTTCCTTGGTCAACTCACTACCTGGTAGCGGGGTGGTCAGAGGCAGATGGAGCTAGATAGGGGGGTGAGACAAGGACAGTGTCAAAGAAAAAGGAACCTTGATACATTAGTAGAGATAATGTGTGAGTGACAACATGATGATACTCTATGTATACACAGATGGACAACTCAACTCCCAAGAGTTTTCTCTGTAACATAACTGGCTGTTTTAGACTCTACTGGAAACTTCTATTGCGGGAATATTGATAAATTATACCGTAGTCTATCAGGTATATTGGACAGCATAATTCAAAAACCTATTTCCAATTTATACCTTTTCTCATTTTGACATGCAGACACGTCATATTGCTCTTAAATAAGGATTTCATTGTATGCATCTGACGTCCACAATTTGAGCTTAAAGCTAAAATGGTCCGACAGAAAATAAACTGATCAAAGTTGTTGCTGCTTAATCTGCAAAGATTTTGCAAAACTAATCAATTTTTCAAGACATTTATCAAGAAAGAAAAAACTAAAATGTTTAAATTTCTCAAATATATATTGCTGATCATCATTGATCCCTTTTTAATTGAGTATATTTGAGTTTTGCTGTTACGACTAAATCAATATCAAAACATGTTGGTTCTTGGGATCTACAAATGATCCCCCATGAAATTTCAAGACCATGGGATTTATTGATTTGTGTTGTTCAATGTCTGATGGTTGATCAGGTAAAAAAAGCGTCACAAATGTATTAACTTGGGCTTTAGGAAGATTAAAGGGACAATTTTTCTGACATTCCATAGATTAAAATGTTACTTATCAGAAAAATAACAACAGTTGCAGACCAAATTCTGTTGCAAATGATAAGAATTACAGCGTTTGTCTATTAGTCTGGGGTGGATATTGAACTCATTGGCCTCTTACAGTTACTGAGGTAGGATATGGAGCTGTGGGACTGTTTTGCTTCACATACCCATGGGATCATTCTAATTTTAAAGTACTTCATAATAGCAGCAGCTCTGTGATTTAAACGTAAGCCTTAGTGTCACAGTAGGAGAGGGTTTGATGCTTGTGTTAAAGTGAACATTGTGGCTCATCCAGCCACACAGGAGGCTCTCCAGATTGGCTGGACCTCTCATCTCCGTGGAGATGTTGGCTGACCTCATCTTGGACTCCGCCGCCGCTCGTCAACTTGTTGCCGTCGGTGATGGCGATGATGATGGAGGGTTCGAGGAAAAAGGGATTCTTTCCCTGCAAAGAGAGGGAGGGGGTACACACAAAGATTTAAGAGCATTTATAGAAGCAAAGAGGAAAATTGATATTGGAAATTAGCAGCAGTGTATTTATGCCACAAATGGGCTCATTAAGCCCATCATTATGTAGCTCAAGTGTCGGTGTGAATCTGCAGCATAAGTTCACTCCATCCTCCTCAATGGAAGAGTACGCGGATTCATATGAAACCTCTTTTCTGCTTGTCACTAAAATATCAGCAGTCCACGCTGACTAAGTTTAACTGGAGCAGCTCTGCATTTACCTCTATACATCAGCCAGGAAAAAAAACTTAGGGAGTTAACCTCGATGCAGCCCGACGAGAGCTGTCAAGAGGACGGTCAGCACGCTGCCCTCCCCCCCAGCGCTGCAGTCATAAAGGCCGTCCTGCCCTGACAGTGCTGCCTTTATTCATGCATGTGGACAGTTTGAACTGCACCTGAAGGCTGTGGTGTCTGCTGAATGATGGATTTGTCCAGTTACATAAAAAAAAATAAAAAAAACACAGCAAAAAGTAAACAGAGCGGGATACTAACCGAGGTGCCTGGTGCTGTAGGTATCCATGACAACCTGGACTTTCTTTTCTCCTCCCTTCCCCAAAAATCCCTTAATGATATCGGGCACTTTCTTTGCATACTAATGAGCAGCAGACGAGGTCAACCTCCCAGTCAACTGGTGTTTTCTTCCATGTCACATCAGCTCACTTAGCGTTTTTACTGTTGCTATGCAATTAGGTGCTGGTCATAACCTCTTAAATTTCATTATAGTATGTCACATTAGCTCATATTTGCAAAACAGACTCAGCTAGATCTGCTCCTGCAGGTTTGTCCACCACAGTCTGGCAGGTCAGTGTATCGTTGTGTTCAGAGCTGGGACTATTAATCAACCAATCAATAAGAAAAAAATAAAATTATATTTTCAATTGCTTAAACCATAATTTAAACAACAATGCTTAAAGTGTGCTGGCGTCATCTTACTATATAATAAACTGAAAACTTCAGATTCAGTGTTAACTGGCGCACAAGTCATTCGATGACGTCTCCTACTCATTAGCATTGTGTTTTACGACTTTTGCTCTAATCTACGGTAATGTTCTCTTCATGTATTTATGTGAGCTTCTCATCTTCATGACTGCCATATAAGCCATCGGATGCCTAGATTTCTCTGTGGATAAATAGATCTATCAATCAATTATTAGCATTTGGATTTCTTTTCACCATTTTCTGACATGTTATAGATGATAAAATGGATTGATTCATTAAAATAAGATCAATAATATAAATAATCATTAACTGCAACCGTAGTCATGTAAATGTGTACTCTGCTAAAGTCAAGTCCATGTGTAGCAGAAGGATCTTTGGTCAATAACAGAGCCGGACCGATGGAGACCCATTAGAGCCTTCTTTATCATCCCCCTCACATGTTAACGAAGGGCCAAACGTCAGCAGTCATATCATTTCCTCGCCGTGTCCTCCCTTAGTTCTGCTCTTTCACTGCACTCTTAATGAAACTGCGATCAGTGTCAGGATAACCTGCCAGGGGCAGTCTCCCTCGCATCCTCCAAACCTCCCTCTTCATCTCCCAGGGGAGTCACCTCAGACGCATGGCAACCTAGAGGGTTCTTTTGTTACTGTAGAGAGCATCACTCCAGGGCGATATTAACTCACCCACTAGCTTAACTCCCCTTTGTCCTGTCCCTCACTCGAGCTCTCTACCCCACTGAACATCTCACATATGCAGCATGAGGACAAAAAATCTAAATCGACTTATCTTTATGAATTAAATTGGAAAGACAAGCGGACGCTATTGAGTCATCATACAGAGCTTCAAACACAACGCCAACCGAAAAACAAGCCGCTGGCTTGATTTACAGCCGCGGGGGCAAATTGATATAGAAAAATACACACGACAGAAAGTGTGTGGTCATCAGGGCGCTGATGAAAGCTTTGTCGACTTCGACGGCTCAAAGGCTGCACTTCAAAACGCTGCTGATCTTCTGTGTGTAACCTGACATGACAGTTTTAGGTAATTTTGTCCAAGCTCAGAAGGAATGAGGTTCATCAGCGACATTATCTGCACACCATGGCCTGTTTTACTCAAAGTTAAGGATAATGATAAAATACAGTAAATCGAGTTTCCTTCTGGTGTAAAGATTTCTCTTATTTTCAGTTAAACACAAATTAAATCTTTGTGGAGGCACAGTTGTGGCTGTAGTCATTTAGCAATTATCCTTAAAATACTTCTTTGTAAAATACAATAGATACCAATAATTACAACATTAGTGATGTCAGAGTCAAACTGTGAAGTCCAAGACAGATTGGTCACAAGAGTCCAGGGCTTCTGTTTTGAAACTGATTTTCCTCCAGTTGTGAAACGGGAAGAGGAGAAAGAACCCATCATTAAATGATAATTACTGTGAAATCACCTTGTGGTTAGAGGTCATCAGTAACCAGTGCAGGACACCTTAACTTTGATCTCTGCGTGTTTCATTTGAGTTCACAGACACAAGCATGTTTTCATATAGCATCTGCTGGTCTGACTGCAGGGCTGGTATTTGACATTGAAACTCCCCGAGAGAGTCTGATATGCATTATACATATTGTGTGTAGTGTATGCATTACCATGTATGGTAGGGATCATCCATTTAAAATTCAGGAAATGCTACTTAACATTTATTGTTGCCGATTTCTACATCAAGTGTGCAGACTCAAAGTTGTCAAACTATGATTAGATTACTCACATTAATGATGAAAATCCCAAGAGGATAATGTTCGATTTCTTATAAGATATTTTCTATTTGTTTTGTTTTTTGCTTAACAGTGACAAGAAGACCAAGGCTCTCTGGTCATTTTGTGTCACACTACACGGTAAGAAGCATGTTGAAAGAGGAAGGTCATGTGTTGCAGAAAAGCAGTGAGACTTACATGAGAGCAGCACTCTAAAACTGTAAACACAAAATCATAATTTCTAACCAACACGCACACATTCAGCAACTACCTCCCTAAACTGGAAACAGGCTGAACTGGTGATGTCATTAAGCAGCACTTTCTGGAATCAGACCAGTGACGCTGAATTAGTTCCAGAGTTTGTGGTCATAACAAATATTTGTTGTAAGCTTCCAGCTGTGATGGAGGCAAGAGTTCAGTTTCACCTTCAACTTGTTCAACTCAGCTTGAAAGTACACTGAAGTATATTATAATTATATCCTACTCTTTTGAAGGCTATACGTTTAGTTTTTGTAGAAATTAAAATGCAGATGTGCTGATTAAACTTCTTGTCTGCCACAGTTATGTTAACTGCGTAAAAGAGGCAGCTCAGCTCACAAAGCTTAAGTGACTGTTATGTAGAGAAATTACCTTATAACTGTCTGAAAGTAAACTCAGCATTATAACCTTAATAGATAAGTAGGATTTAAGCAGATAGGTGCCATTGGTTTTCAGCTGGGTGTGGCTAATAAAATATCAACTTAAGTGCAGACTTCAATCATTGTTGCTTTGATTTTAAAAACACCACGCACTTGTTGGCCGGAAAAAAATCTATGAGCAGCTATTAGAAAAATACATCTATAGGATTTCAGAGCAGAAAACAAAAAGGCTCAACCTCTGTAGTTGAATCAACCTCAGTTACTGACGAGAAGTAGTTCCTGTTTTTTTCTTCTCTATTGAACTGGTTGCGGTTATGTTTGTGTCTTGAGCACATGACTGAAAGTGTGTGGGGTCACAGTTTGCAGGTGGTTGATGCTTGTAAGACTGTGGACAGGGGTAAGGGGATGGGGAGAAAGGGGGGAGAATTTGTTTGGGTGGGTGCATACAGCACCATGTCATAGAGCGCTTATTAAACCTGATTTTTCCTGTCTGCCCTCTTCAGCATCTACATACCTGTCCATAGTTGTCTATCCCAGTCACTAATCTATTGAGATTGAGTAAATCAAAAGCGGTCCTCAAGGACTGGCCAATAGATGTGAGTCCAGTTGCTTGGAGGTTGCGGAGCTCTGTCATGAATGTGGCGTGACTTTCCTTCCATCCGGCCTTAAAAAGAAAAAACACATTGTTAATAAAGTGCACACAGTTCGAGAACAACCCAACTTGAGAGGAAATCAAAAAAAAGGAATGGTCATGTGTAAATATCACACAAGGCAAACAAATATTTGGCCCACACTGTCACACAGTCATCCAGACCACATATCAAACCTTGAGGAACGATGGCACTTGGTATGTCCGCTCCTGTTTGCCACAGCTGAGCCTCAAGTAGCCATACCATGTGTCAACCCAAGGTGGCCCGACTATTTGGGCCACATTTACCTCATGGACCCCTTAAGTTTCACATCAAGATTACACCTTGCCTAGAGCACTGCATGTTTGCCAAAAAAAAAGGGCCCCGTTTGTTTTGGGATATTTGGGTCACATTTCTGAATTTACAAGTGGACCACTTTAGACTTGCATCCTTACTGGCCGGGCCAGAAGAGCTGCATCGCTGCCTGAGTGGGACCACATCCTTATTCTACATGGGGTAATGTAGATCTAAGGGGAAGGTAATACATGAGAGTTCATTCAGGGATTGTGCGACAAAGTATTGTTTTGTAAAAACATTATGGATGACACAATTTTAACAAGCTAAACTGTTGTGCGCAACTTCCACTGAAATGACTGGTTAACTTAAGAGATTTTTTTTTGGAATGCTGATTTTGAACTGATAACAATAAGTCACTTCCTCCTCTTTGGCCAAAACAATAACTTGACAGCACAGCAGCCAAGTGCTTGATGTGTTTTCTAGCAGGGTAGTGAGACCAGCCTGGGGTCATAAATCACAAAGTAGCACAGTGTCCATGTGTATCGTCACTAAAGCGGCAATTTGGTCTAAAACGATTAAAACAGGAAACTGCCTCTCTCTATCTCTCAACCCCTCCTCCTCCCAAGAATATCTCACCTCGCTGTATAAATAACACCCAGAGTTCCTTGCTGCTCGCACTGAAACAAAATGTCGGCCATGTTTTAAAAGGGGTATGAAAAGCTCCTCCTGAAGATCGCCTCTACACAATCGGTGTCGCGGTCACAACGTGGCGGAGCTACGGGGGAAGGACAAGTCAACCTGCGCACATGTAAAGCTGGACATGAGCCGAAAGCAAACTCTACCTTGATCCCGAAGGGAACGTCTTCAAAATTTACCAACATGTACCGGTCCCCTCGGCTCGCCGGATCTCTGCCCCTGAGCTGTGGAGATAGTAGAGAATTATTACCGAGAGATCCGCTCTGACAGGAGCAGCACAAAGATGAAGTGGGGGGTGTCGGTGTGTCCCGTGGTTACAGTACCTTCATAAAAGTCTCAACTGCGCCTTTTGCTATGTCCAGATAGGTAGTGCCCAGATGGGTGCGCTGGTTCATTGAAGCGGACGTGTCTATCAGAAAAAGTAAAACGGGCATTGTGATGGTAATGACAGGTTCTGCATGGACCTGGTGTCAGTACAACCGGCCCAACGCAAAAAAAAACCTTTTGTTCTCCTGCCGCCTGTATCACGTCTCAGCTAGCTAGCTTAGCCGGCTATCTGTCTGCCTCACACATTCTTTCAAAAAAAGTGTAAGAATAGTGAGTGGCGCGGCCCTTTCCGGGCGAACTGCACTAAAAACCTCACACCCTGGGGGCAGGTGGTTGGTTAACGAGGGATTCTAGTAATTTTACTATATTTTGCGGCTCTTCCTAAGTTTCATAGAAACAAAGTTCCCCCTCATATACACTCGCTGCTTCTCCCTGCACTGAGAGCGTTGGGGCTCGTCCGCTTGTTTTAAGCTGAGCCCAGCGCCCGACCCGCCCCCCGAGCCGTGCTTTATCGTCACGTTGCAGCACACCCTCCCCTCATTGGCTCTGCGAGGCGGCTCATTACCATATCCAAATAAGGACAGCGCCGAGCGAGAGATGCGCATGCGCATTCGCCCCATAGGCAGGGACGTAGGAAAATATCGCGTTGATGCAATTTTGTGTATAAACAACATTATGAGCCTTCTTCACAGCGACACTGCAGTTTGCTGTGTGCGTGTTGTTAAAGATCCGGCCTGTGTGCTTCCTCACAGCTGATTACACGTTCAACTCATCCTGTGAAAGGGGCCAGTGTGAAAGACAACCCCTGAAGACTGGAGAGATAAGATATCAGACAATATGGAGGGGAAACTTTGAAGTAAAGACCGAGGGATTTGAGCAGGGTGCAGAGGAACTAGTGGCTGACACTCACACATTTGGGTTTAATTTGATGACCAAATAAAGAAAAGCCTTTCTGAGAAATGATCTGAGGGAAAACAGGTTTAGCTGCAAGGGATTGACATGCGCACACACACACTCACGTTTGCAATTCTATCTTAGTGAGAACACTTATTGCCCCAAACATAATACCTAATTCTAACCCTAAAACCCAAGTTTTACCCCACAAACAGCCCTTTTAAAAAGTGAGGGCTTTAAATGGTCCTCACACAGATAAAAGTACAACACACACACACCCTTCAGCTCGAAGATGGCTGTACTTGGTCTTTCTTTCCCTTCACTGCAATGAGTCACATTCTTATAAAGATATGTTATAAGTGACATTTATTGGCCAGACATATTGTGGCTTTTGTACACAAATATAAACTGCATTTACGTTAGATACAGAGTTAATTACTATCATTTCCTTGTCACTTGAGATTTTCTTCATTGGATCCACAACAGGCTGCACAACAGGATTGTGCAATATAATTTACATAATATGGCTCCATGGAACATATCATCACTTCCGCAAAAAATAAGAGGAAACCACCCGGGAGCCAGCCAGCGATACAAGAGAGAGGAGGAAGGTCCATTATGTCTCTTGTTCGACAAGAGTTGTCTGGAGCAAGAGACTCACAAACACACCACTTCATTTCCCGGTGCAACACTGTTTTTCAGAATAAAAGTACACATGATAAGGTTTTATCCCATTCACAAGGGGCTTAAACAGACACATTTTGTGATTCATTCTGTTCACAAATGCCTTGTGTTGTCTGATCATCAGGAACCAATTTTTGGGTACTTTTATTTGTATTCCCATTTTTGTTAAGATACCTGATCACTCCACTACAATAGTTTGACAGTTTAAAACTTTGAATAAAAAAAAAGAAAAACATAAAAAAATATCTTATCTGATGCATTAATATAAGTCGCACTACCGAAGTATATACAATTGTAATAGTAACATAGTAAAATAGTCATTGTTCCATCGTTCCACCCTAACATGCCACAACAAAAACAATTGTGTACATTTTAATGCTTCAGCAATAATTGTTCATTAACAGCGATATAACGTATCTGAACCAACCCGATCTTTATATTTTGATGCACCGATCTGACATTTTTTTGGAATTTAAACATGAATGTACTGTAAGCCTTATATTAATTAATAATACCTGAAATGCATTAACATCACAGCTACAAATTATTAGCAATATAATTAAATTAATTTATTATTTTTTTAAACGTTTGGGAATTTTTATATGTTTCTTCCATTTCTTAAATATGGCCTTAAATAAAAAAACTAAAATTCCCATATACATTATACTGTATTTTTCTGACTTTACTATTTACACGTTTATTGTGAAGTCCACACATGATTATCAGCTCAGCTCAGCTCATGATTGAAACTTTACTTTTTTTAATGAACAATGTTAGAGGTTCTTAAAGCGTTTACATGGAATTTGTCATAATATTGTTTGTTACACTCAACATTGAATTGTATCTATCAATGATATACATCAACATTTTGTTTCACAGGAATATTTTCTTTGGATAGAGCGACCAAGGCACGAGTATAGCGTTATAAATGGGGGTTTATTTTGAAGGTCATGGCCGGAAACGATCGATGCTCACTTTACTACGATCAAGGCCCGCCCACACTAAAATAAACTTCCTTTTTTTAACCTCCGATATAAAAGCCCCTAAACTTAAAAGTTGCATTTGTCATATCATCAACAACAATCTTCCCTTTAATGACTAAATAAACTGAAACTAGTCAGGAAATTACATATTAACCATTAAAAGCCAGATGTGTCTCCGCTGTGGTTTTGGTGGAAGTATTTTAATAATATTTTTAAAATGTTATTACCCTTATTATAATACTAATTTTCATGCGAGTCTGATCATGTACCATAGACATTTAACGATCCTTATATCCAAAAATAATCTATGTTAAGAGTCATAATAAGAACTTTACAATCTATATAAAGTTCATGTTTAAATGTCTTTTCTATACAGTCTATAGAGAGTCTGTATATAGATCTTTATATATGGTCTATATAAAAAAATCAGTGTATATAAAGAGTCTATGCAAAGAACTTTAGATACAATCAAGAGCTATATATACTGTCTTTATAAAGAGTGTATATAAATACCATTGCATAATGTCTATATAAAGACCACGTATGATCCTACTTTACTTTGATATTAGATCTTACTTCATATTAAGTCCATCCAGAGTCTACATCGAGACTCTGATAAAGATGGAAGACAACACAGCTCACAGAAGTGAAGCCAAGTCATCTCGATCTCTATTGCCATCTGACAAAATGATCCCCTTAAAATATAAAACTAAAAAGCCGAATTGAGCCGAAGTGTCGAGGTTATATATAAAAAGGAGAAAGACGTATTTAATTCTCCATATATTAAAATGTAAACGATATAGCGCTTTATATTCAGTCTAATCGCAGATACTCTGTTTACTTGTGTTTGTTTACAGCTCAGTCTTCTCCGGTCCAATATGGCGGAAACGTCGACGTGCATGTCGTGTGTGCACGTACTCGTGTGCGTGTGTGTGTACGCGCGCGTGTGGTCAGCTGACAGCGTCACAGCACAGTGTGTGTGTTTCTCTGCTGACAGGTTAGCATAGCTTAGCCTAGCCTATCATAGCCTTGCAGCTCCAAACCGCAGCTCTGCCATCGAACCGGATGGTTATGTTTGCCGGAGACAGGACCGTACGCCGAGGCTTGCGCACCACCGACACATGGCGGCCGAAATTCAGCCCCAGCCGCAGGCTCGGAAGCCGTGTCTGCTGAGCAAGATCGAGGCTTTCCAGGAGGTCGTAAGCACGGCGGTCATCATCCCCAAAGAAGACGGTGTGATCAGCGTGTCTGAGGACAGGTACCATCCCCGATTCACGCACTACTGCTCCTCCCGTCGGTCACTGACTCCCCTCGTACCCGGTCTGTCTGAGCCTCAAATTACAAACCGGTTGCTCATTAAAACTGACCGGGCTATCCAGAATTTATGCAAAAATCTCAGGTGACAGTCATTGAACGTCACTTAGCGAACGTTTGTGCTTTAATTAACTTTGGGGTGTTAATATTTAATTTAGCTATTGTCTAATCAAGCTAGCTAACATGAACTCATTCAAATGTTCGGTCTGTGGTTTGTTTGACATATTCTAGTGACAGATATTTCCACAGTAAACAGGTAAGCTGGTTAACCTGTCAACTAACTAGCTACAGTAAGTGATCCAGAGCCATAACTAACCTGTTTCTACCCTCATCTTGTGTGTGTGTGTGTGTGTGTGTGTGTGTGTGTGTGTGTGTGTGTGTGTGTGTGTGTGTGTGTGTGTGTGTGTGTGTGTGTGTGTGTGTGTGTGTGTGTGTTGTGTGTGTGTGTGTGTGTGTGTGTGTGTGTGTGTGTGTGTGTGTGTGTGTGTGTGTGTGTGTGTGTGTGTGTGTGTGTGTGTGTGTGTGTGTGTGTGTGTGTGTGTGTGTGTGTGTGTGTGTGAATGCTGGGGGGGGGGTATGTCCAAATGTGCCCTGTCCTCATATAAACTTGTATATAGGAACCTGAGCAATTCATCTGTTGAATGATAATACAAACAAAAATCTGCTGATATGATAATTGAAAAAAAATATTTCTCAGCACAGAAGATGTGAATGTATGTTTACATTTTTTGTAAAACAAAATTATATTTATTTACTATTTTCAAGTTCTACATATTTCTGTTTTCTTTTTATTTACAGAGACTTAAGGATCAAGCGTATGATTGAACTTTAAAATATTAAGCCGGATCATTGGCAAATTTTGCAGCCAAGAAAATTACATATTAGTCGAGCCCCGGTATTAAGTCACTCTCACGTCATATCACATCCGGATGTGGCCGGAGTGGTTGTAGCAGAACACGTATTGAGGATCATTTGGGTGCATTCACACCTTTACTCTTAACTGTCCATCAGTGATCAGATCATTCATGACAGACGTTAATACCAAGTCTGAATGAGGTCAACACTCCATGACCCTGATCCAGTTCAACTTACTACCTGTGACAAACTTCATGTTTATCTCCTGTAACATTTCAGATGTAAATACACATACAATTAATTGTGAGGAAAGACAGGCTGAGCCTAGCTGGAGGTAGTTGTACACAAACTGGTCAGAGGAGCCTGTGAAAGCAGTGGGGAACCCATAAGCCTTTTTGATCTAAGAGACTGTTTAATTTAAGAGATGTTACATTGGAGTCGTGGGAACAAACACATTTTAATGTTAGTGGTTAGATTTAATGATGAGTCTATAGTTGCTGATTGATTTTCTATCGGTTGACTAATCTTTCATCTCTAAAACTAAACAAATATTAATCCAGGGAGAGCTGGGCTTAATTTTCAGAAGTGGCAACATACGAGGGTAATCATCATAACTTTAAATTATATTCAGCTCCGAATGCACATCCTCATCTAAATGTTTCCCCATTTTCTCAGTCATACTGGCATTTGTGTAACTGTAGAGTCTTCCCACATTGCATTGGTTAATCTTTCTGGTTTCCATCCACAGGGCTATTCGAGTATGGCTGAAGAGAGACAGTGGTCAGTACTGGCCCAGCATCTACCACACCTTGCCATGTAAGTATTCTTGCCTAATACTTGTGTTTGACTAAAGGTTCTTAGGTTGGATATTCTGTAAATGCTGTAAGTCAGAAGATGTATGAGTGTAGGACTCTGAGTCAGCAAAGTTTTCCAGGTATCACAAAATTCTTGGAATGGGCCAGTTGCTAATTCCTGTTTTTTGCTCTCTCTTCCTCTGCGTGAATGTCTTTCCTCATCATGACGAACATAAATGATACCGTATCTCAGACTGACATGAACGTGTTTGCCTTCATATTAGAGCTCCTGCAAGACTGTTTGTTCTCCTCAGTGCTGTATGTCTGTGACACTGCCTTTTCGTGTGGTCCTCCCATTGTGCAACTCATGGAAATCCTATGCTTCCATCAGCAAGATCTGTAGCTCACAAAATCAGCGGCACAGGCTTCATTCAGCATATTTAACATTTCACTTGTCTCTCCCCCAGTTTACTGAGAGAGACAAACTGAAATGGGTATTAATAAGAATACATGGTTAATCAGTACTTTCAGGATTTCAAAAAATAACCTGGTTTGTATAATGATCTGAAGCATTTAAAATGTGATTTTAATATATATGTACATATAATGATTAAGTCCGTCACTGAGATGAAGTCAAATTGCAGCGACTTTTGTCCCACAAACTTCAGCCAAACATTCAGGATATTACGAAAGCACTCTGTTATTCCCAAATGGTTCTATAATCCCTTCATTTTGGGGTCATTATCCCACATAACCTTTCAAAAACAAAATATATTTTTGGAAAAAATGTAGTTTTACTTTTAATAATAAATTACTGCTATCTATGTTAACTGATTGGGCACTGCTTTGGTTTTGAGATAAAGATGCTTCATTTGGCAGATTACAGATTTTGATCTGAAGCGGCTCTTTTTTAAACGTGAAAATTGCATACAGAGTAAATTTTCTCTTTAATATATCAAATTCACCAGATGTGCGACTAAAACAGAAAAGAAAAACATAATCATTGTTGACTGTAGATTAAAACTGATTTGTGTTGTAAATAAGTAGCCCAGAGGCTGCAGGGGGTAGACAGAATAATAAAGGCACCTGTGTATGACCAGCACGAAGCTGTGAATGTTGATGATTTGTTGAGACGGATGATTATTCACCTCTGTTGTTGTTTTGGAGCCTTTTAGCACATTGAAACTTAATGTTTTGTGTTAAAGCTGGTGGGCATAATTTAATGTTATGTTATTAGTATTCAGCAGATTTCATCAGACAGAAAAGACACAGCTCCAATGATTCACATTTAGTCAGAGATCACAAAGCACATTGACCACTCTGATAAATCTGGCTGAAAATAATGTATCTTGACTCATATCCTTAACCCCCATGTGTCATTACACACAGATCAGCCAACACATTAAAATAGGCAAGAGGTTAAATATTGAACCGATTGGTGTGTATTATTTGTCACGGGTA
Organism: Pseudopleuronectes americanus; assembly: GCA_038501795.1. NCBI lineage: Eukaryota > Metazoa > Chordata > Actinopteri > Pleuronectiformes > Pleuronectidae > Pseudopleuronectes > Pseudopleuronectes americanus. The sequence continues at coordinate 4,693,150 of CM076727.1, forward strand.
TTTTATTACACCATTTTATCATTATTGGCTTCCAAAAACCTGTAAGGACAGTGGGCTTCAGAGAGACAGAAACTACGTTGGCAATGAATTTAATGGTACATTTAATCCAAAGAAACATAAACAAACACAGAGGTGGGAAGTAACAAAGTATAAATACTTTGTTGCTTTACTTAAGTCGATTTGTCAGGTATCTGTACTTTACATGGGTATTTAATTTGGCTTCCAGCAAAACTAGACTGTGTCCAGTGATTTTTCTTTCTTTCTCTGTACCAGCACTGTGCAGGTTGTTAACAAAAGAGGAAAACAATTATATTTTGAGTGCCTGGAACTTTTTCCGTTTTGCCGAGTTATTTAAAGGGGCATCATGTATCATCGAAGTTTAAAATTCATGTTTTCACTTTTCATTTTGTGTTTTCAATTTGAGTACTTTGCCCACTCTGGACATGCATGCAGACTGTTCACTGTTTTTGTTTGTCTTTGTGTCTCCAGCCTCGTGCTCCTGTATGTCCTTTAACCCAGAAACCAGGAGGCTGTCTCTGGGGATGGACACTGGGTGTATCTGTGTAAGTTCGACAAGCAGCTTGGTTCCTCTCTCACCTTTTCCCCCATTTTCAAATCAGCTGTGGTCTGTTTGCTCTTGTTGTTTTCAGAGTACTGTACAAGCCAGTGTAGTTTGTAATATTGACATTAAGCTCTTTTGAAAAGTGTCATCTTCTTTTTGACTCATTAAATGGAGAGCAGTTTCCATTGTGTGTACTTTTGGGAGTAATGTCGGCTGCTCTTCTGAGCAACAGGAATGTTTCTGATGAGGGTGTTTATTCAGTTTGGATGATAGTTTTGTCAGGTCACTCTGACGTCAAACTTGGAGAGAAATGAAAACCTCTGAACTCTGAAATGTCATATTTTCACCTTAAAGCTGCGTAGTTGTACCTTTCCATCTTAGTGCTAACCTTAGACAGACTTGATGTTTTCTTAAATTATTTTCAGATGTTAAATCATTCTAATCGTTATACAGCTGAGGATGAAGGGAGTGTTTTTTAGTTTTGCAGGTACTTTACAAACCAAGGTATTTGACCGATCAAATACTATTGTCTGATAATGGAGATAGATGACAAATTAAGGGATCACCAATCATTCTGGACCAAAGTGGAGGAGCAACCCACAAACAAACTCACCAACAAATCACCATTCCAAGTGCAGAATCCAATGCGTTTTAAAGAAATTAAAAGATTAAAATTACCAAGGTTTCAAAGTCCTTTCACCCCAGTGGTCAGTTTGTCCATTTAGCGCGTTGTTCATCAGGGAGCAATGACTTTTATTACGGGTGTTCATGTTTCATTTGAGGATTATCCGTCCCCTGACATTTCTTGTAACAGCAACAACAGGTTCAATTTCCCCTGTACCTACACTTTGATTCTTGAAAAACTCTCAGATTGCCAGGAAATCTTTGATGAATCTTATTTAATCCAATTAACTAAATTCTTGCTTCACAGAGGTGAACACTTCTGAATTAAATTGGATTTCCTAAAGGTCCAACTCATTAATTAAAAATCTCCAAAACCAACAGAAATGAGCATTTGGATGTAATGGACATTGTAGTGGTCATGACTTCACAGAGACTGATCTTCTTGTTTGTTTTAGGAAGTATACTCTATGTCAAACAAACATGACATGTTTTGATGCAGACCAGTAATTTCCCCACACTAAAACTTCCAGTTCCTTCATTATTTTGTTATGGGTGTTGTCTTCAGAGGATATCTGTTCTGGTTTTTGCTGCCCTTTACACAGGCCTGCAGTTTTTCAAATTCAGTCATTTGCTATTACACTTTACGATGGTGAAGCTGGAAAGTGTTTCTTAGGAAGGAAGCCCTACACTTCAAGTATTTCAAGGAACATTTGAGATTTTTTCAGGGGCTTTCAGGTCATGTTTTATATGCAGCGCAGTTTGCAACATTTGAAGTGAGTACTGTACTTGTAAAAAAACAATGATTGACCTAGCTGGTGGTAGTTGTACACAAACTGGTCAGTGGAGCCTGTGAAAGCAGTGGGGAACCCATACGCCTTTTTGATCTAAGAGACTGTTTAATTTAAGAGTCTTTACATTGGAGTCGTGGGAACAAACACATTTTAGGGTTGTTGGTTAGATTTAATGATGAGTCTATAGTTGCTGATAGATCTTCTATTGGTTGACTAATCATTCAGCTCTAAAACTAAACAGATATTCATCTGGGGAGAGCTGGGCTTAATTTTCAGAAGTGGCAACATAGGGTCAACGAGGGTCATCATCATAACTTTGACAGAGAATCTCTACAAATCTCATTTTGTGTGTTTACTTGAAAACCCCGTAAAGACATGTTGAAGTTTTCCCCATTCATTGACTTCCTCAGAACCCTACACACTGGACCCCAGACAGTGTGAGATTTTATCTTCGCTTCCTGTCTTTCAGGAATTCATCCTGTCAGAGGACTACAACAAGATCACCCCTGCACGCACCTACCAGGGTGAGTGTGAGCGTGCGTGTACGTGTGCGTGTGTGTGCGTGCGTGTGTGTGTGTGTGTGTGTCATATGACTTCAGTTGTAAACTTTGATAACTCTATGTAGAGCCATAGACTGTATAAAGATTGAAGACACATCTACTTTCCACTTTCTCCCACTATCCAGAAATGAAGTCAAACTATATGGGACATTTGGAGTCCCACCGATACACGCACTAGTTAAAATGCGAGTTGATCTAAGCTTTCAAACATTAAGGTTCACCTCGTTTTTATAGCATAGTATTACCATTACCATTAAACATACATCAGTTTGATATGAAGGTAAATCCAGGTGAGGGGTGGTGCCTACAGAGCATGCAGAGGCAGAAGAAAAAAAACTCTTGTCCTTCCAAGTTAAAATTGTTGTCAGCTTCTTAGGGCGTGTATGCCACCTCTTTTTCAGCCTGGAATATTTGTATTCTTTCAGTTTCGCGTTTGTCGCTGTTCAGAACCGTAATCAAGATCCCCAATCACTCGCTCACGCAGACGTTTTCAGGACATATCACCGGAAAATTTCCAGAAAAATTTACTCTGACAATTTTTTTATCACATACAGCCCATCCTGATGACTTTAGCAAACTGTCCCAGCTTCAGTAAATGTTAAAAAGCAACAATTCTGTTATTAGTTGGTTCTTTCCTGTGAAATTGTAGTATCTCAAAATGTCTCTACACCAGTGCAGAACAACTTCCTCTACATTAGTTGATGAGATGTTTTGTAAATATGCAGATTGGATAGTGTTTTAAAATAGTTGCGTCTTTCTGTGAGGAGAAATCTTAGATTAAGACGAATGCGGAAATGGAACTCGTGTAGTATTTGCATGTGTTTTTTTTTGCATGTGCAGCCCACCAGGGCAGAGTGACAGTGGTGCTGTTTGTGTTGGAGATGGAGTGGCTCCTGAGCACTGGCCAAGACAAAAACTTCACCTGGCACTGCTCGGAGAGCGGCCAGCAGCTGGGGACATACCACACGGCCGCCTGGGTTTCTGGACTACAGTATCCTTTAACATTCCCAGCTTCTCCTCCTGCTCTGTTTGTGTTGGTTTTGCAGACTCCATGAACCGAGTGGGAGGTGACGAGCTATCTTTGGTGCTTTTGGACTCTGAAAAACGTTTTCATTATGACAACACAGTCTATTTTAAGGCCATAGCGACATAAAACAGGGCAATCGAGATTAGCTTCCAGTTAGTTCATACTGCTGAGAAGGGCTAACAATAGGCATCAGTCACGCTGTTGTCAAGGAAACGGGCCGAGTTGGTTTCTGTAATGGCCAGATGGAAGGCTGAAGTGCTCTGCACTAACACTGATCCATACCAATGAGCCTGCCATTAGGCCTGAGCACTGCTAGCTTCAACATGCTAACTTGCCTGCTCTTTTCAGCAAGAAATCCAGTGGTAGACGGTTTCTTTGTTTGTAATGACAGGAGCCACGCTTCTGAGGGTCTGATCTGATTCTGTTCGATGAGCAGCCCCATAGAACAAAACCCAAAGACTGCAGTGCCAATATTGAATTAAGTTTTTAAGTTTTTAAGTTAAGTTATGTGAGAGAGGTCAAATATTTGTATTAATACATTTTCTAAATTTATTCTGACAGCAAAACGACTTGTTAAATATAAGTATAAGTAAAGATAATAATTTTTTTTTCCAACCATGGGGATAATTGCTGTGTTTGTAGGAATAGAAACACCAATAAACTAGAAGGTCTTGGGTAGAGTGTAAACTTCCACCAAGGCCCAATAATCTCCTTAATTTGAATCTAGCTGCACCAAAATTTCAAACATACACAAAGATATCGGTTCCATAAATATGCCTGAATTTTTTCATCAAGATCCATGAATTATTCCCTAATCACAATGAAAGCAGGATTGCACAGTCGGATGAAGTCAAACCTGGGTGTCTTTGTAGATTTGTACCTTGTGGTCTTGTAGTTTTCTGTCCTACGAAGCTGGTTCACTTCTTACTGGAGTAAATCCCCATGGTAACTTAGCTTAATGGCCAAGCTTAACTATTAAGTTCATTATAACAGAATAAGTCTCAAGTACTGACAACTGAAAAAGCAATAGTTTAGGATACATTGAGGGGAGAAATAATGATTGTCAGGTTTTAAAACAGAGCTTCTAACAAACGGAGGAAGTGTTTTCGAAATATATCAATACATCACAAATGTTACGGCAGTGTTAGGTTAGGTGAAGCCTAACATGTATTGTTAGGGTGTTGTGTCAGTCAGCTGAGTTCTTCAAACAAAGGAAAAACAGTTAAACAAGGGTAGAGCTAAAGGTCACTATAGAATTCAGGTGATCTCAGGATCAACTTCTGCACGAAATTAATAAACAATGTGCTCACATGCTAGACAGTAGGTAAACCATAAAGTTGAGCTGTAAGCTAGATTGAAATGTCTGCTGTAAGCATAAACTACGAAGTTATTCAGTAAATTTCCATTACAAAGGCACAAAGCTCCTGAAAACGAATTTTCCAGTATTTAGATTAGTATTGTTTTAGATTGTTTAGAATAATGAGCGTTTTCTTTGTGCACTGGTCGAGTTTTGCTCTTCTACAGTGTTGTCAGTGTTGTAGTGATTTTGATCTGTTGTGACTTTACCAGCTCATATAGCTCATGTTAGTTGTGGGTTGTTGAGCACAGCTGCTCTTTTGAAGCTACAGTGATGCCGTCTTTTTGATTTGTGTTTTTTTGGTCGAGAAGTAGATCAAGTCTGAATTGAAGCATCAGTCGTCTCTTAGGCAGGACAGTTTCTTCTTCTTCAACCTTAATGTTCACTCAGGTTCGATGTGGAAACAAGACACGCCTTCGTAGGGGACCAGTCCGGTCAGGTGACCATCCTGAAGCTGGAGCAGGACAGCTGCAGCCTGGTCACCACCTTCAAGGGACACACTGGTACACACCACACACATTAACCAATCAATAATCACTAACTGAATATTTAAGAGTTTTGAACTTTTGATCAGACAAAACAAGGGATTGAATTTGATGTAGGTAATGTGACGGCACTGAGTTGGGACCCGGTCCAGAGGGTCCTGTTCTCCGGCAGCTCAGACCACTCCATCATCATGTGGGACATCGGAGGGCGAAAAGGAACAGCCATTGAATTGCAAGGACACAAGTAAGAATCACCAACTCTCAAAATGTTATTTATTGTTATCCAGCTGAAGCACACTGAGTTCTAATTATACAAAAAAAAATTGTGCTGATAGATTGATGTTGTCTTTTCGTAGTTATTCCGACTTGATTCCAATATGACAGACAGGGTCACAGTGTGTACACAATATTTGAGTAAGAGATGCAGGAGCGGTGTGTGAACAGCATGAATATAATGACAGAGGACGCAGCGACGTCAGTGAAATAATTATTTTGTGATCAAGGCATTTTATCTAAGCCTTTGCGTATTTAACCTTTACGTTAATCTGACAACATTCAATTACTAGCTGAAATAATAATAATTTATTTCTTTGGCTTCTGAACAGAAATTTGAAAAACATCGTCCTTGAAATTAGTGAATTGTTTGGAATCTCTCACAGTTTTCGGACATTTTATAGATCAATTGATCCATTGATTCATGAATTTAGATCAACATATATTATATCAGATTTATGTATTGGTGTGTGTTTGAGTAAAGCTAGTGTTTACCAACTAGCTTAATGTGGCTGTTGTGTTGCAGAATACAGGGTTTAAAATCTTGAATTTGAACTTTTAAAATTTGTATGTATTCTTTATAGAACAAATACTGGGACATCATCTCTGCTCTTTACTGTTTAGTTCAGCTCTTGCTTATTCTGTTGTCCAATGAATGTGTGTTTGTGTGTGTGCGTGCTCTCCCTCTACAGTGACAAGGTTCAGGGATTGTGCTACGCCTCACACACTCGTCAGCTCATCTCCTGCAGCTCAGATGGAGGCATCGTCATCTGGAACATGGACGTAACAAGACAAGAGGTGATAGAGTAACATCAACCCAACAAGCAAACACAGGCACTTATATATAATCTATGAACTGCTGCGCGTTTTCACTGTGGCTCAGACAAACTGCTCATATTTACTTTCCCTCCTGCTCTGGAATGAATTCTCCGAAGAAACAAACGTCTCCTCTCCCTCTCTGCCAGTCTCCACACACTTTTTGACTACCGTACCTGATTGCTTCTTCATTTAACCAGAGTCACTTTCTTTCTGCCACCGTGTCATTCTGCTTTGTTATTCGGCCCAAATTCTCATCTCAATTTTGTTTTCTGACTCATTGGTTCTGTTGCAGCTGAGATCCCTTGCGGCGAGCTATAACATATAAACAGTCGGTGGCTGTTGTTCCCCAAATGGTCTCTCTCAGCTAACCGTTGCTCTGTGCAGGTTAAATATGCAGGGCAGGAGGTTAAATAGCAAAATCATTAGAGCTTTGCGATTTAGAGAGCAGAAAGAGGTAAAACCGAAGAGGAGTTTGATTCTTTTGTTTGATTAATACTGAAGTATCATAAACAAAAATAATCGCATATAGTTATAGTTTTGTGTCCCCTCTTTATACTGAGTCACATCCTGACTTCCGGTTATATTGATATTCTAAACTGAGAATCATAAAACACAAACCAAATGTTTATTTTCCTTCAATCACTTCTCCACCCAACAGCTTAAAATCTTAGTGAAAAGTTTGATGTCAGTTCTACCTTTAAACATCTAAACATGTTTGGTGGATTTAAGTCTGTTTTTAAATATTGAATAATATTCCATAGTTTGGAGAATGAAATTCTAAAAACGGGAATCGCTATAATGTAAGAATTGTGTGTTTGCACAGACTCCGGAGTGGCTTGACAGTGACTCATGTCAGAAGTGTGAGCAACCTTTCTTCTGGAACTTCAAACAGATGTGGGACAGTAAGAAGATCGGCCTACGACAGGTACAATACACACACACGCACGTTTATTTTTATTTTAATCATTTATTTTCTATATAAAACGTGAATGGCTCCCAGTAGAGCTCATACCTCTGCCAAGGCCCAACAGTCCCATTAAATTCATTCAAGTTGCACCGATTTACTCAAATTCAGATCCATGAATTTCTCCCTGGGACGATGTCAAAAAAATGCCCTATTTCGCAATGTCAAACAATATGAAGAAAAATGTAAGATTCAACTCTTTGTCCGGATTCACACAAAAATGTAATGGGTTCTTCCTTGACTCATGTCTCAACCCAAGATTGATGGAATCAGTTAAATAGTTTTTTATCCTGCTTACAAACAGACTAATGCACAGAGGCGAAAACATAAAGTCCTTCGTGGAGGTAAGAAACCATAGTGACAAAGCATCAGATCCAAAACTACCATCACTGGTCTAACATCAGCTACTCGTCTAAAACAGATGCACTTATCTGTAGCTGAAACTTTCCTGCAAATACGCACAACTCTTCACTTGTGTTACACTAATGGCAAGTAAACATCCTGTGGCTGTTTTATTACCCCATTCACAGGAACAGCTTTACGTTGCACTTACTCGTTTGTGTCCATGGATTCACTAACAGAAGTTTTTCGACTGCACAGCAATTTTCAGGAGCGGTCTGTTGCAAGAACCAAACGCAACGCGGGGTTATGTTTGTGTTGCTGCAGATCAGGTTTCACAAACAGACGCGTCATCGTTGCACATAAGAAGTCTTAGTATTACTGAAGACTACAAACATTCAGAAACAAAATGATCAAGAGAACACAAGCAGAAATGTTACAGGAGCGTTCCAGTGATGGTACGGCGGTCACATGATGTGGACTTCAGCCGGGCTGACTCATGACTCTGAGTTGAACTTTCGCCCTCTGACTCGGAATGACTTGTTGTCCTGTTCAAGACCACGGAGGAAAGATTCTGCTCTGTAAATCAAACTCATTTTTCTGTCATTAGATCAGACTGCTGTTGGTCTGATTCATGTTGTGTTTGATCACAGACACATGTCAATAAATCAATGGCAACATGCAAGGCTCAGAAATGTCAGTTTTATTTTAAATGAAGTACATTTTCATTTTAATTACAGATTAAAAAAAATAGATTTTTCATTTTCATTGATTGTCTTAATTGATTTGATTTGGTGAAGGTGCATATTATCTAGGACTCCCACAAAGGAAACACAAAGTTTACAACTTGGGCTTGAATCTGTTCAGACCTGGTATTTGCTTCCCTCCTGAGTGATCTGATACAGCCAGTGGCCAGTATCATGTGTTATGTTTTGGGATTGTCTGCCCGTATGTCTCATTCTTTGTGGAGATGTCTTCAAATTTGGTACAAACATTCAGTTGGACTCAAGAGTCAACTATGCAGATTTTGGTGGTCAAAGGTCAAAGTTGCTGTGACCTCATTGCCTTGTGAATGTGATATCCCATGAATCTAAATTTGGTACACAAACACACACATACACAGACACACACACACACACACACTCACACACACACACACACAAACACAGTCATCAGTAACATCTTCAATCTTCATCTTCAGTGACGTATTAAAACCCAATAATTCGTTTTTTGTGAATAAAAAAAACATATAATTATATTTGCAGTGAAGTGAGATCTGATCACAAGTGCTCACAGGAGACACATTCAGAATCAGAAAAGCAGTGATTTCCTTTCCTGCTCAGGTCTTTCAGATACTCCTACTCACCTGTGTAACTCTGCTGCTGCTGCTGATAACAAATAATATTGTTGCTGCTCAAAGCTGACCGGTTCAAGTCCTCCTGTGTTTTCCAGCATCACTGTAGGAAGTGTGGCCAAGCCGTGTGCGGAAAGTGTTCGTCCAAACGCTCCAGCATCCCCCTCATGGGCTTCGAGTTCGAGGTGCGTGTGTGTGACAGCTGCCACGAGTCCATCACTGATGAGGAGTGAGTAACAATCGGCCTCTGTCGTCGCCATGTACTGACCCTTTGTGCCAGCGGCTTCCTCAGCACTCGCAGAGAAGTAACCGCCTCCCCCCTCTGTGTGTTTTTTTTCAGCCGAGCGCCCACAGCCACCTTCCACGACAGCAAGCACAGCATTGTTTACATGCACTATGAGCCCACCACTGGAAATCTACTCACCTCTGGCACTGACAAGGTTATCAAGGTCTGGCAACAAATTGTTGTATTTACAAGTCTCATATAAGACAAGCAAGTGAAAAAAAAACTAATCGGGTTGATACCAACCCTCTGCATTGTGTATGAATGTTTACGTTTCTCCAGCCCTATGAGGCCTCTGGGGACTTAAGGCCCTGTGGCAGTTGCTCACTTTTCCTGGCAGGTAATCCAGCCTTGACCATATCGGGTTTTTGACATGACAAGTATGAATACAATTTGGTGGAAAGCCAATAGTGACCCACCATAGGCCGTATATAAAAATGGACATGTCTCCACCTCCTCCAACTATCCGGAAATGAAGCCAGAGTATCCAGTATATAAACTGTGCCATCTTGCTCCAAGGACGTCATATCGAGCAAGAATCTGTGGTGTACTGATCGCGTGATGGAGCCACGGTAGAGAGGTCCCGCTGATAACTTAGACCTTGAGGCCTTGGCTGCTACTCCAGAGACTTTGAGTCCGAATGACGTCTATGGCACAAGATGGCAGCGTTCCCATCCGGGATATGTTGGCTTCATTTCGGAATAGTGGGGGGGAAGTGGAGACGCATTGTCCATCTCTATTTATTATCTATGATCTAAACAAACGCATTCATATTACAAACTGTATTTGAAATCTGTCTTCTCACACATGGATCATGCTGGTCTCTGTCTGAGGTTTAGAAAGTGGGTAGAAGAGCCTCTTTAACTGCTTCGTCTCTAGTTGAATAAAAAAACAGATGATGTCTTTTGTTTGTCTGCAGCTGTGGGACATGACTCCTGTGGTGTCCTGAGGTCAGGGGACGCACGGCAGCAGTCGGCGGGAACCTTTGTTCACCAAACTGTGAGAGTTTAACGTGATCATCCGCAGTTGGAAGAGAAAGAAAGCAGCGTATTCAACAGTATTGATGTCATCCGGATAATATTTGACAGTTATTCAACAACAAGCTGCGTCTGTTGTGCGGAGGACACTGCAGGGAGCGGTCCAGCCTGGGATCAGGACAGGCCTTGGTTGGCGCAAGATTACAGACAGTTGTTTGTGTTTGTTTTGTGTGTCTGCATGTTTGTCTGTGTTTGTGCTGTCTGAGTGTGTGTGTGTGTGAGGGAATGAGGTGTTTGACACACTTTATTTGCTCAATTTTCATGCATTCCTTTCCGCTTCTCATGCTGGAAACTCACCAAACAAGCCTCTGCACTGCGGTCAGCGGATACCCTCGAACCAAACCTGACTTGTGAAGCTCTTCGTGGATCTGGACCCCAACTCAATGACAGATTTAATCTCACAGTTAGCCGGCTGCGTATTCATTGTCAAACCTCATCTACGCTCAACAACCTGCACCACCCGCAGGATAGCAAAGTAACAGCAGTAGACCAGACTTACAGATGGTGTCCTCTACAGGCAAATGTTAAGTTTTAGAGATGTAATTGAATCAACAATTGTTTACCTTTCTAAACACTCAATTATTTCACAGGTTGTGCATTTATCACACAAACATGTTTTTTCGTTTTGCTTATTTTCTATATTTTATAGTTTATATAAACATATAGCAGAAACATCATCACTGCAGGAGCTGTTGCCTTCCTTGCCTGTAGATGGTGCTACTGAGAATATTGCCAGTAAGCGTAAGAGAGAGCAATGGATGCTGAATGGGTTTTGACGGCGTCATGGTTGTCTCAGTGCAGAAAACCACTGTTAGTTTCTGTCATTTGTAAATGATTGAATCAATGTCTCTCTGATCTTTTAAAATATTCCCTATGTTCTTTGAATTTATTTATTATTTCAAGCTTGTCCTAAATGTTTCTAACATGCAAACGCACATATCATCAAAAAACAATCAGAGGGAGCACTTAAATACTTTACATGTGAAAACACTGACAGGAAACTCGTGAACATGGTTTACTCTTGTTTTGTTCTCATTACTGTTTTGTTTTTGTCACTTTACTGTAAATATATATTAACGTCTGCACTGGAATCAAGGAGCAAAATGTTGTTACAAACCAATGCTGTGAAGATGAAATTTTACTTTTTAACGATTATCCATTTTCTGCTTTAATTGTCAGATGATAATTAGGTTGAATTAACCCCCTCTTGATGTTTCCAAAGATGTTTGAAAATATTGTTTGTGTCTGATACTTTATAAGGATCAATATATTGGGGGGGAAAAGTTGTTGACCTTTTGATAGCTCCTCATGAAAGAACATTTCCAGCAGCTATTAAATTCATGAATATTAGCCTGAGGTTTCTGCCCCTAAACTACAAATTATGTGTATTGAATTTGTTTCATAAATGGTTTCTATTGCACCACAGCTTGTTTGAGGTTTGGTGTATTGATAATTGTTGCTGCCTGAATTAGTTTCCCCACACCAGAAGACACAATTGCTTATTTTGATAAGGAAATACCAGTGATCATGGTCAAGTTTGTGATTTAGAGCAAAAATTTGTAAAAGTGCCGTGTTGTCCAAACCCAGAAAACAACAGACACAAAATTGAAATAAACAAAACCTAAATTTCTGCTGCAGTCAAAATAAACTCATCTGAGGCCAGTTGTGATCATTGATGTAACATTGTGTGCTTGAATAATATATTAAAAGAGCAGGTATTTACCTACGTGACTGCACTGTGTGTAAATGGTGTTTGTCGGATCAGTATTTTTCTTAATTATTTTTACACGTGTAGTTTCCTCTGAAATGTTTAATTCCACAAAGGTTTTTCCTTCTTATTTTTCTGTTACACATCGGACAAATCTTTCAGCCTTTTGATTTTAAAGATGCTGGTTTCACAGCCTTGACTGTGGACAGAAAAACTATCAACACTATTGTTCCTGGAGCTTTTCACACTCTCCACTGTTCTATATATTACATAGGACTTAGAGTGCAGGCTCATTATAAAGTAAGTTATTTTTCTAAATTGATACCCAATAGCGTTTACTTTCCAAACTGAACAATGAACAGCCCACCACTATTTATTACTTTAGGGACTAGTATATCCATTACTAAATTTAATTTTATCTTTTAACTGTCACAATTAACACTATCATATCATAATCACATACTATCATAATGGTGATTATTTTAGTCCATGTTTTCAAAGGCAGTTGTATTTATAAGGCGTAGATTCAAGGTGCTAAAGTTATTCATTTCATATGAAACTGGAGAGCTGCAAGTCTGGAGACAGCTGACTTTAAAAAAAATTCTAACTTGAGAAATTACAAAAAGAAAATTGATTGTCAAAGTTTTGATACATTTTGTCACTAGGGTGAATTTCAGTATTATACTCAATTGTCTTTAGTAGAAAGACTGAATGTAAACATGACTCTTTCCAATATCGTTTTACAGATCAATCAAATTGTATTCGTATAGCCCATAGTCACATATCACAATTTGTCTCATAGGGCTTTAACATGGAGAGACATCCTCTGTCCTTAACCCTCAACAAGAGTAAGGAAAAACTACTAAAAACCTTTTTAACAGGGTAAAAATACGTAGAAACCTCAGACAGAGCCACATGTGAGGGATCCCTCTCCCAGGACGGACAGAAGTGCAATAGATGTCAAGTGTAAAAGGAGAACATCATCAAGATAAAGGTTTAAGCATCATTGATAAGGGTAAACATTTTGAAGCAGATGGATGTTAAGTGGTGACTACTCTCTGTCTATACAAAGTGGCCTGAATCCATACATTTATATGATCGGCTTCTGAAAGAATGAAGACATCACAATAGTTTTACGAAATTATTTCATAAATTTTCATTTAGTGTTATACATTCACAGAAAAGCATCCCTGATGTAGAGTATGGAGCATTTTACATTTATATTTTCCATTTTTGGATCATGAACAATATCAGTTCTTTATATCATTCTCTGCTGAACCATCTGTTCTTTAAGGTGTTGGTCCAAAAACTGTGTAAAATGTGTTTTGTACATTGAAACAAAGAACAAATATATAAACATTAATAACAATTAGAGAGGAGTGCTTGGTTTTATAAGACATCTGTGTATTTGCAGAGACACTAAGGTTTAAACTTGAGGGCGAACTCCTCCAGCGCAGCCAGAAGCTTCTCCTCCTCCTGCGGCGTCGACCGGGAGGACGCCAGAGGCAGGTGTGTCGCCACCGCTTTACGATCTGGACACAATTTATGGAAACATAAGGGACAACAGGGAGATAATCTAAACCACTATTACAGTGTTTGTTCTAAAAAAATACTAAGATTCAATGGTTCCTGAATGAATGAAATCACGAGACGTTTCACCCTCTGAAAACCGTTACATAAAAAGTTACTGAAGTGATTTGTTTCTGACCCTGGAAGAAGAGTCCGCTTGGCTGTTTGACTGCAGCCACCGCCGCAGCGAGCCACACCACGGTGTCGGCCCCCATGGCCTCCGTCCTCAGCTTGGACTGCATCTTGGCGTGGAAGGATGGCATGGACGTCTGGACAGCTACAGAGAGAAAACACTCGTGCATTTGTGTCGGGTTTAATCCAACCAGACCCTGCTTGGTCTAAAAGCTCAGAATTAATCAACAAAGTACACAGCAGTGATCGAGTGTTAAAAACTGTTGCCAAAAGTGACTGCTGCTCCGGTATTTATAAAATGCTTTCTTCATTTATCATAATTATAAATCACAAACACATACATTTTGACCTCTTCTAGCAAAGATATGTTTTCACCCCCGTCCGTCTGTTTGTGTGTTGGTTTGTTTGTGAGGGAGATAACGCGCAAACTACAGGACAGATTTCCACAAAAGGAAGAAGTAAGGGACAAGGAACCACCGTTTGATTTGTGGTGCAGTTTAGGCGACTGACACCAGAACATCCCTTTCTAATCCCTTCTTCTTCTCTGAGATATTTTTGTTGATTTCCCAGAGAATAATTCATGGATCTCGATGAAAACAAAAAAATCCTGCATGTTTACGGGATTTACATTTAAGAGCTTGTACAATTTGGTGCAGGTTCAAATAAAAATCTGGATCTGGTGATTTTAAATCTGTTTTCATGAGGAGACTGTTGGGCCTTGGTGGAGGTATGTGCTCTACTGAGGGCCATTCTAGTCTTTTAATGCAGAAAAAAATACCTTTACCCTCCAATGTACTAAGGTGGGGGTAGAAAGATGGGTATTTTTTAAATCTTTGACAAACTAATACGGAGCTCAAGGATAACACCATTCCTCGCCATGATAAAGAAAGTTGAAGATCAAGATCCAGATCAACCCCAAAACTGATTGTCCTCTTCTATGGGTCATTCCCCACCGCTCCACCAAATATCATGGAAATCGGTTCTGTGAGTGATCAGACAAACAAATGTAAACATAAGCTCCTTGGCGTAGGTAATAAAACTCAGCCTGCAGTAGTTTTTTTTGGTACCTGGTGTGTCGGCCCAGCCTGGGTGCATGGAGGAGAAGTGGATCTCTTTGTGTTGAGAAGCCCATCTCTCCGTCAGAATCACCTGCTGTCTCTGTCACAGTGAAAACATAAAGCACATTTCAACAAACATGCGCCATGATGATAAAACAGCTGCTGTCAATCAGTCTCCTTTACTTTGTTCTGAGCGTAGACCGCGGTGCCATCAAACGTCCCCTTCTCACACTGCAGGTCATCAACGTTCAGCTTCTGGGTAAGCATCCCGCCGGACGACACGGTCACCTGTGCAGCAGCAAGAGCAGATGATCATCTTTGACTGTAGGAGTGAGTCTGGTTCTTAACACGGACTTCTGACTTTAAATATCCAAATGTATTTGTGCTGCAACATTTTTGACATTTTACCTGCGCCAAGGAGGTTATGTTTTTACCCCCGTTTCTAAACGGCACGATTCAAAAACTACAGAAGGAAATTTCCTCAAAACTTGGGGGAAGGAAGTGACATAAGCTGATAAATAAATTTCAGCAAGGGTCCTTGGCGGAGATATGAGCTCTACTGAGTTCTCATCTCCAGTTGAAATCCAACCCACCACTCTTGGATCTTGGACTTTCTTCAGTGCAGGTATCAGTGCTGTGGTGAGGATGTAAGTACCTGGAAATAAAGTCAGAGGTCAGAGGTCAGTAACACTTAACTGCTACAGTTGACAATCTAAATTTACAGATCATTTACTGACTATCAACTTATTTGAATCTTCATTGCTTTTTATTTGATCTCACTTTACCTGATTAAAAGGGTTATCGTTTTATAGTATCTCTTTTTCATTTTAAAAAGACAAACATGGCGATGCAAAATTCAAGTTGCGTAACATTTTTACCAGCAAGATGTGATTTGCAGAATGTAAAATGTCAAAACATCTATTTCTAAGTTTATTCATTTTTCTTAATGGTGAATAATTTACAAAGAACGTTCTAGTTCAAACACAAATGTATGAACAGATGTTTTCGTTATTTGTAAAAAGAAAGGTTAATATTTCTCAAAGTAAGAAAAAAAACCTGAAATAATATAGAATCAGTATCTAAACTCAGATATTGGATTTGTGTTTCTTTTCATCACCGAGTGTATTTGTTGCAAAGTTCTTCTCCAGACCCTCCTCAGTTAATTCCCTCTGGTTGACCATGCAGCCAGCATTGTTGATCTGGTGAACACGTCAAGTGATTAACATTTTACTCTGGAAGACTGATGTGCGTCTCACAGATGATGCAGCATATTTACCCACCAGCACATGCACAGTGTCTGTTTGTGAGAAGCTCTGGGCAAATTCCCACACTTGTCTTGCAATGGACATGTCGACGACATGGACGTGAACGTTCTGTGAATAAAAATAAAAAACATTTCTGTTCTGTTGACAATGGAATAGATAAACATATTATTACACTAGTTATAGAGTGACTTCCACTGGGTAAACATGATCTAAAAATAAATAAGTTCAAGCAGGAATAAAACTGATGAAGAGCAACAGAAAGACACGTCCCATATTTCTCACCAGATTTTTACTCTGTTCAACAATCTCATCTTTGGCTGCCTCCGCTCGGTCCTTGTTTCGACAAACCATATGAACGATTCCTCCTGAATTTTCGAAAAACAAAAGTCCATCAGCAGACAGAGCAGCAGGAAGGTTTCCCAGGAACAGAGGCAAAACTCTGCTAAACACTCACTCACCTCTGTTGGCGATTTCCTGTGCTGTGGCTTTTCCTATCCCACTGTTGGCTCCTGTTATCATGAAGGACCTCCCACTCAGGTTCACCTCCAGGTCGGCTGGAACAAAGTGCTTCGCTGCTGCTTCATAGCCACTCCTGCCGGGAGAAAAGAACAGGACCCTGAATGCACCACGTACTAACATAAACACACACACAGTGGCACCAACGATTCCAAATGTTCTGATGTCAACACTGAGGTGGACTCCTATTTGTTTCTTTGTCATGTCAACCATTCTTCATACTTATCAGAACTTCCTAGCAGTGTGTAACTTCATGATATACTTAATGAAATTAACACAACTTCATTTAATTGAACAACTGATGAATTAATGGCTTTTATCATTAGTTCTGTAGTAGCAGCTCTGGATATACTGCAGACTAGTATTGTGTTGTCAATCACTACTAGTTAACCAGTAACTGCACCATAAGATATATTACTCAACAGAGGTATAGTAGTTTAACCTTCAGTGTACTCTCAGGATATTACTACAGAGAAAAGTATATGTTGCATAACACGACAGACGTTTGAGCACTTGACTCAGTAATAGATAGATAGATAGATAGAGAGAGAGATACATGGGCAAATAGTTACATACATACATACATACATACATACATACATACATACATACATACATACATACATACATACATACATACATACATACATACATACATACATACATACATACAAAGGGGAAATGTAGGAATCCAGTATCACCAAAACAGTCAAACACGAGAGCCAAATAAAATTAAAAGTCCAAATGAGTGAAGTATAAGTACACGGTCACAGAGTACAAAGAGCTGTCAGTGAACTTACTTGGTGTACTCCTGGAGGCCTTTCACTAACCAAACTGCGTTCCTGTAGACCGACATGTTCAGTAAAGCAGCGGCTCCTCTGCAGAGTTCGATCCTTATGGAAGCTCCGGTCTGATTTCATAACAGTGACTGAACCTGATTATGTAGTAACCGGTAGTGACATAGGGCGTCACGTGTTTGACCACCGGAAGTGAAAGATAGACAACCTAGAGCTCCCGTGCAGGACACGTGTGTTCACTAAACAACACTGTAAGAGCGTGTGCCTCTTCGGAGGGTCGCTACAATACAAAACCTTTCGTTTGTTAAGTTACAGATTCATAGTTCACAGTAAGTCCGCGTATCCTCAGTAACTTCACTTCTTAATAAAAGCGTGTAAAAAAACTCAGTTTTTCCCAAAACATAACTTTTTTTTCAAGTGAATGCAATACGCTCTGTCACGCTCGTACCTGCCAAATATTCTTTAGACAAATGTAATTTTTCAACCCTGTCTATTTTCAAGAATATCTTTGTAATATACTTTGTTATGTTTCCTTTGCACTACATTGTTTGGTTTTCTGCTTATTTTATTATTATATAACAAGTCTCAGTCCTGAACTCTGTTTTTTCTTATTATTTATTGGAAAGGACATTGCTTGTAAGATTTGTATTTTGCAATAAAGTAGCCCAAAAAAACCGATATGGCCACTTTGCTTTTCCGGTCTTACTTCTTCGTTGGATGTTAACTTGGTGCATAATAATCTAATGGTCTCCGTAGCGCCTCCTGGTGCCAGCCAATGCAACTACATGGAATGTCGAGAAAGTCTGTTGTAAAAAATGTGATCACTCTGTGTCCATTAGCTTTAATATCGTGTTTCCTTGTGGTAAATGTAACGTCTTTATGGTTGTATGAATATTTTTTGTGTTTGTCCTCTCCTCTGAGCAGTTGCGAGCCCTGCGGATTTAACCATCGCCTGACCACATTCAGTCTGCGGGTCCGATCCTGCTTTAGATTCTAAGATGGACGAACGAACCGAAAAAATGATCTCTTTTTATATAATAAACAAGAAAAAAACACGTAAAAAAAACATATTGAGTTGAAATCACGAGCTCGATGGTTGCACTGATTTGTGTGTTGCCTCCCTAATTACGTTAGTTCGTTACTTCATGAATATCCAGAGATGACTCAACATTGGTTCTATTTGTACAAGTAAGTAAATCTGAACTTATAACTGCAGTTGTCAGGATGGCCGAGCGGTCTAAGGCGCCAGACTCAAGGTTTACACCTTCCGGTACAGACGGGATTTCTGGTCTCCGAATGGAGGCGTGGGTTCGAATCCCACTTCTGACACTGTCTTTTGCGGATCACCATTCAGTGTTTTCTTCTTGACACGATGATTCACAGTTAAGTATCCCCCGCAATACTATATTCAACTTGTATCAACGTTGTCGTTTTTATATGTAAACTGTGCAATACTTGATTTCTACGTGCAATTTCAACATGTTTTATGCTCCTATACTGTCCGTTCACACTCTGCTTATATGGAGCAATTATATCAGGCTTTCAAAAAAATCGAACTCCTTCATCACACAAAATATCTTAAATAGTTTATTTAAAAGCTGATATGACGTTTATCAGTCTCAATTAATCAAATGCAAATCAAATGTAGCAGCTCTACCTCACACTGCTGAGGCCTGTTATTACTGCTGTTATTATCAAACACATATATGAACACAATATAAACATAAGGAAATAGAATATAGTCACAATATTAACATTAGAAAAATCTTAAAAAATATCAACATCATATACTATTTGAATAGTGAATGTGAAATTGCATAAATAATACAATATTGCACAGTTTAAATATCCACAAAGGATTTGCACAGACACTTATTAAGAGACATCACAATAATTATATAATATATTATCAACAATTTAAGAGGCGACTTCATTTCTGACGGACTCATGGGAAGTTGAATTTAACACCAGCTACAGATTACATTACATTGCATCTTACAATGCGAAACATTATCACAAGTGAAGCAAACACAACATTTAAAACACGTACTAGTTTTTTAAGAAGAGCATCAATGAATTAATTCCCTTTTGTAACAATGTATGTACTCTGAACTACAGGAGCAACAGCGCCTCCTGCTGATTCTTTAAAAGTAGCTTTGTGCAGTTGTATTGGCTCAATAGTCAGGAACTTATTTCTCCCGATCCCAGTGAACGCTCCACGCCAGGGTCCGCTCAGTCATTATTTTAAAGCCTTTTCAATTAATTAAAATTTAAAAGTTCTGCTTTCTGAAGTACAGAAGCATTAGCGCCATCTGTTGATTTGAGATGGGGGATTAAAACGCACCTATATTCCCAGGGGGTCTCCTGTCAGGAACCAGGCACGACCTTGCCTAGCTTTCAAGATAGGATGAGATCAGATGAGTTCAGGGGGGTAAACATATTTCCCCCTGATACCAGTGAACGCCTCACACCAGGTATAAATGCACCTGTGCAGCCTCTTGCTCTAAAGGATCTGCAGGTGCGCAAGTGTCTCAGTCTGCATCTGTCGGAGAGTAGCTTGTAGCGACCATGGCCTCTGCACTGATGGCTCGGGTTTGGATCATCTTCATTGTAGCCCAGCACAACAACGCAGAGAGCAACTGGAGCGCACGTGTACGTTCGACCGACCAGGACGAGTTTCACGGCGGAGGCGAGAGGCCGTTTAGGTCGGTAACTGACGACCGGAACGACCGTCGCCTCCCAGGGTTGGTTCGGAATTTCCTCACAGGTAATCTGGGGTCATTTGTGGGTTTTACCGTTCAAAACGTGGAGCGTCAGACTGTCCCCAGTTGTCCCGGAGGGCAGTGATGTACATTTTCGTAAGGGCCAAACATCAAATGAAGGCCAGTTTTTGTAATTTTTTTGAACCTATTCGTTCTCGTATCATCTTTGCTGGTATCTCTGACTCCAGGGTGTTCAGTGTGAAGAATTTAGTGATATCAATTGGTGTCAATTGCCGCTGAACACCCCCCACCTCACCCTCCCCATTTGTGCTTATTGAACTATTTCAATATTTCTTTTGCACATTTCATGTGGCAAGTAAATGTTTGTCAAATGTTTTCTTAAGTTTGCTTCAGTTTAGGAACAATTTGATTCAGTTAAAAATAGAAATTTCTATATCTTCAGAATTAAGCTTCAATTTGGGGTCTGGTGTTGTGTCGCGTTCTGTCAGCCGAGAAGTGCATGCATCTCGTGGGAGCGCGCACACTTACTACATCATCTCTATCGAAATTTACGCTTTAAGAACTATAAGACGTTTGTTGCTGTTTAATCATGATGATGTTTATAAATTCCTTGAGTCAGCAACGTTAAATTTGTGAAGACTACCAAACTCCATCATATAAAGCCTGAGCTAAAACACGTACGTATCAAACTTTGATTTAAGTGTGGTTACTTGATGCTGAATCTGTTAGTTAGTTAAACTTTATCAGACCACATGACTGGAATGCAACTCAATGAAAAGTGAATACGTACCAACATATTAGTGGGCAACTTAAGCGTGAAATGCATTATTTTGTAAAGCATATTTAGGACCTTCTGATATTTTCATCCCCCTGTTTTTTCAGTGAGGAAAAATATTTACGGATCTGAAACCTGTAAGAAGCCAATCTGGAACTGAAAAATGAATTGAATTCTAGGTTTTAATTGAAAACCTTTCCCTTGACTTTTTTTCCTTTTTGATTAGAGTTTTAACATTTTCATAGTTCAAAAGTAACTTCTAAATTGAAAGTTTACCTCTTAAATTGAATAATTTATTCAAACGATCAAAACTTTCGGTTCTGTTTTTTGAACAGTGGTGTGTGTATAAAGTACTTGAAAGCCATACTTGAGTAAAAGTACAGATATCTTACCTGAAAGTGACTCCGGTAAAAGACACCCGTCAGAAAATGACTTGAGTAAAAGTCTTAAAGTAGCTCATATTGAATGTAAATATACTAAAGTATCTGGTGTTGAAATTATCTAAAGTACAAGTACCAACATTTAAAAAGCAAGTGCTTTTATAGTAGGCCTATACAGACTCAAAACAACCAAAAATTGTTCTTCAGGAATTATTTCAACTGACTGACATTTTTTAACAACAATATATAAATAAATACTCATAAAGTACACATATGTGGAAGTACTTCATTACTTCCCACAAGTGCTTTTGAACTTTCAGCCAAATACTCTTTTAACAGTTTGACTGTTAGGATCTACAGTATGTATCTAGATAATATACTGATGATTACCATTTCTACCGGTAAATATTAGAAAGTGACAAAAGGAGCCATGTTTGAGTTCCTTTTCAAATATTTATTGAAATAAAAATGTGTTTCCAGTACAGCAATAGCAAAACTGGACCTGTAAGCAGTTATTGGGATTAATCAACTCCTAAAAAGACCATCAGACACACACCCCACATACACTATTGCCTTACAACATGCCTAATTTTGTTGTATATAGCATCATCCCAATGGTCACTTTTCTAATGTAAAGAATATGTTACATGATGTGATAGATCTTTGTAAATGGTCCGTGGAAGCTTAACTTTTTTTTTAAGCCCATAACTACAGGTTAAGCTTCAAGGATCTTAACTTCTGATTTGTGCAGAGATTTGAAATATATATATATATATATATATATATATATGGCAGATTTCTTCACCAACAAAGGAGGTGCATTTAAACAGTGGAAGACCTCCAGTACTTATATGGATATATCAAAGTTACCAGACAGGGTAAGTCAATCGCCAAATATATTCAAAACCATTGGTAAATTAGTTTTTTAACAAAACTAAAAATTAATATTTTTCACAGGACTCTGGCCATGAACTGGCATATATGGATGCTACTGGGAGACTGTGTTCCAAGTTGGCAGCTTGTTACCCGACTTTGTCAAAAAACGTTCTAAGGCATCATGTGAAGAGGGCTCCACAAGAACTGGATTTCTTAAACCATTGGTCGTTTGAAGAAATACCGGTTCAACCCTTAGATCTGTCCCCGACGACTACCACCACCACCGCTGCCCCGACGACGACCACCACCACCACCACCGCTGCCCCGACGACTACTACCACCACCACCGGCGCTGCCCCGACGACGACCACCACCACCACCGGCGCTGCCCCGACGACGACCACCACCACCACCGGCGCTGCCCCGACGACGACCACCACCACCACCGGCGCTGCCCCGACGACGACCACCACCACCACCGGCGCTGCCCCGACGACGACCACCACCACCGGCGCTGCCCCGACGACGACCACCACCACCACCGCTGCCCCGACGACTACTACCACCACCACCGGCGCTGCCCCGACGACGACCACCACCACCACCGGCGCTGCCCCGACGACGACCACCACCACCGGCGCTGCCCCGACGACGACCACCACCACCGGCGCTGCCCCGACGACTACCACCACCACCGGCGCTGCCCCGACGACTACCACCACCACCGGCGCTGCCCCGACGACTACCACCACCACCGGCGCTGCCCCGACGACTACCACCACCACCGGCGCTGCCCCGACGACTACCACCACCACCGGCGCTGCCCCGACGACTACTACCACCACCACCGCCGCTGCCCCGACGACTACTACCACCACCACCGCCGCTGCCCCGACGACTACTACCACCACCACCGCCGCTGCCCCGACGACTACTACCACCACCACCGCCGCTGCCCCGACGACTACTACCACCACCACCGCCGCTGCCCCGACGACTACTACCACCACCACCGCCGCTGCCCCGACGACTACTACCACCACCACCGCCGCTGCCCCGACGACTACTACCACCACCACCGCCGCTGCCCCGACGACTACCACTACCACCACCGCTGCCGCCCCGACGACTACTACCGCCGCCGCCCCGACGACTACTACCACCACCGCCGCCCCAACGACTACTACCACCACCGCTTTCTTTAACCTTTGGTCGTTTGAAGAAATACCGGTTGAACCCTTTGATCTGGCCCCGACAACTACCGGCGCTGCCCCGACGACGACTACCACCACCGGCGCTGCCCCGACGACGACTACCACCACCGGCGCTGCCCCGACGACGACTACCACCACCGGCGCTGCCCCGACGACGACTACCACCACCGGCGCTGCCCCGACGACGACCACCACCGGCGCTGCCCCGACGACGACCACCACCACCGGCGCTGCCCCGACGACGACCACCACCACCGGCGCTGCCCCGACGACGACCACCACCACCGGCGCTGCCCCGACGACGACCACCACCACCGGCGCTGCCCCGACGACGACCACCACCACCGGCGCTGCCCCGACGACGACCACCACCACCGGCGCTGCCCCGACGACGACCACCACCACCGGCGCTGCCCCGACGACGACCACCACCACCGGCGCTGCCCCGACGACGACTACCACCACCGGCGCTGCCCCGACGACGACCACCACCACCGGCGCTGCCCCGACGACTACCACCACCGCGCTGCCCCGACGACTACACCCGCCCCGACGACTACTACACCGCCGCCCCGACGACTACTACCACCACCGCCGCCCCGACGACTACTACCACCACCGCCGCCCCGACGACTACTACCACCACTGCTTTCTTTAACCTTTGGTCGTTTGAAGAAATACCGGTTGAACCCTTTGATCTGGCCCCGACAACTACCGCCGCTGCCCCTACGACGACGACCACTACCACTACCACCGCTGCCCCCGACGACGACTACCACCACCGCTTTCTTTAACCTTTGGTCGTTTGAAGAAATACCGGTTGAACCCTTTGATCTGGCCCCGACAACTACCGCCGCTGCCCCGACGACGACCGCTGCCCCGACGACGACCGCCACCGCCGCTGCCCCGACGACGACCGCCACCGCCGCTGCCCCGACGACGACCGCCACCGCGGCCGTCCCGACGACAACCTAGTCCACAAGTTGTTCTTAAAAATAAACATCATTGCATTACTCAGTCTTAATTCGTAAATGTTTTTCTTTTAACAGAGTTCCTCTTTGTTATGGAAGCGTATTGCATACACCATATTTGAATATGAACTATCCTTTATCTATCTGAAACAAATCCTCCGAAAGATGCTGGAGACTTTCAACTGATGTTTCTGCAATGGGTTGTGCGGCGTTGACATTTGTAATTCTTATTTTGTTTTGACAGACTGTGCAAAAGGACCTTGAGAACAGCTCTACTTTACAGGAAGACACAGTCCAGTAATGGGTGTCAGAAGTTCAGTAGTGAACGACAGGTACTGTGGAAAAATGTGTCATTGTTGTACAATGTACTTTGACTCTGTTTACACAAGGTCAACACAAAGGTTTGATTGTAAACTGATATTGGTATGAATTCATGTTATTCTCCTCTTCACAACAAACAATCAAAATTACCGGCAGAACGCCCTTGATGGACGCTTCAGCTGCATCGTCAGACTGGCGAGACAGCAAGATGCCAACTTTAATGCAAATTTATTTGTGTAACATTCTGTGACCAAATGTATAGATAACTTTTTGTAGATTGTAAAAAAAGACAAACCCATTTATAAAAAACACTAGAATTACCGCACTGCGTTGTATGACTCCGCTAACCAGCGCAGTGTCTGTTTACATATTTCTACATATTTTCTCTCATATAAATGTCACTGTAATCTCTTGACAACTGAAACCATAAGATGAGGTCAGTGTGGCCTTGACCTTTTGACTTTAAGACAAATACACAGTTAGACAACCCGAAAACATGCAGTTATGCCTTTTATGTAGAAAAGAAAGCCGTGTGTGTATATATACATACAAACGCACTATCAAAATGTTTTGTTTTTCATCATATATTCTCAGGTAATACTGAGGCATGTATGGAGATGGGACGTGAGGGCCTACTCTGCGTACTCAAGAGAATATGGCACTGAGTTCAAGCCCAGCAGGCTGCAGCAGGTTTGGATGAATCCTCTTCTGAAGTGGAAAAAAAAAGCGAGGTACTTCTCCACTGATGAAGAAATGTGAGTGCTGTGATAATCCGAGGGAACTATCTTCATATTTTAACACTATGGTTTGTTTGTGTCCCTCAGTTCTTCTCAAGGGAAGCTGTTTCCCTGTGCCCCACGGTCCCTCCTGCAGGGTCCGCTCCTGATGCTAACCTCATGTCTCCATCACACCAAGCAGCAGACCTGGATTGACAGACCTTTCTCCAGAGCTGCCCCCTCCCTCTGAACCCCCCCCCCTCTCCAAAACACTGTAGTTTTTAAAGTCTTATTTGCATGAGAATTGTTGATCTTATAATTTCCAGTAGATGCATTAATGTAATGTTTGTGCACAATAAATGGCATTGATCATAACATATTGGTATTTCCTTGCACTTCTGCACCATGTTATTGGCAGATAAGATGCTGATTACATTAAAGCAGTGAATGCTCTGCTTTAAGCAACATAAACACACAATGATCCAATGGATCTGAAGTAGAATGGGCACATTACATTCTGTAGAGAATGCCTCAGTTATGGAAGTCAGAAAATTACTTTCTTTATCTGAAGTTTCAGTAATTTATAGTCACAGCAAAGCACACAGGTCTGGTTGTCTAAGTGGAGCCCATATCATATTGTTTAAGATGTGTAACATCAAGTTTGTGTATCAGTGCAAAATACATCCAGTCATTAGTCAGAGTCCACCCTCTTGCAATAGATGTTTCACTCAAATCAGTAGCTTGTAATGCAGCCTGACTTATTCAAACACATTAATACTACAATGAATGAGGCAGGGGTTTTCTATATATTCACGTTTTGATGAGACAGTGCGTTTGTGTGTATGTATATATACACACATACAAGGCTTTCTTTTCTACAGAAATCTTTTTCCTGAGTTGATTTATCTGCTTATGCCATCTAAAATGTGAAACCAAATATATTTTTTTGTGTACCCATACAAGATGTCCAATGTAACACCAATAAAATCCAGTCTACTACACTAACATTTTAATGCCTCTGCAATAGCGAGTCGCCGGAGGCATAACTGTATGTTTTCGGGTTGTCTAATTGTGTATTTGTCTTAAAGTCAAAAGGTCAAGGCCACACTGACCTCATCTTATGGTTTCAGTTGTCAAGAGATTAGTGACATTTATATGAGAGAAAATATGTAGAAATATGTGAACAGACACTGCACTGGTTAGCGGAGTCATACAACGCAGTGCGGTAATTCTAGTGTAGTTCTTTTTTATAAATGGGTTATCTTTTTTTACAATCTACAAAACGTTATCTATACATTTGGTGACAGAATGTTACACAAATAAATTGGCATTAAAGTTGGCATCTTGCTGTCTCGCCAGTCTGACGATGCAGCTGAAGCGTCCATCAAGGGCGTTCTGCAGTTAATTTTGATTAATTGCCTTCCTGTGTTGCCTTCCCTCCCAATAGTGCCTCTTCTATTGGGAGGATAGGCTCAAATGGAACCTGTTCATCGAAAACACCTAAAAATGGTTCACCTTGCATAGCGCCTAAATTGACATCCGATGTACTGTACAAAGATGAAAGATCAATAATCTCAACAGCAGTAGAGACAAAAGCTGACATTTTGTTGCTAATTTGCCCATCATCTTCCACTGTGTGTGTTTGCTGTTCACTGTCTGGTGTTTTCTCTGTCAGCTGCTCAACAATGTCGCTGTGTTTTTCTGTTGCTTGTCTGCGTCTGTCTGTGTATCAGCTCCGTCTGCCATTTCTTGGAATATGTCTTCTCTATTGGTCAGATGCTCTTTGAAAGGGTAAAATCTCAACACCCCCAATTTATGTGTCTCATAGAGTTCTCCCACACTAATACTGTCATCAAGGTATGCTTCCTGAAAATCAACAATATCATGACTAAACTAAATATCTTTCTTTGTGGCTGTCTTAGAAATGTCAAGAAGTCTGGTTCCTCCATCATTAAGTTTTCTCATCCGTCTGTTATCTATTATTTTCTTGTCACCTTTGAGGCCCTTTTATTATTTCTTAGGTGCATCTTTGTTGGTTGCATAGATTGCTCTTCCTCAGAATCTTGAAGTCTGTCTTTTGTGCTTTTTGTGTACATTTTTCTTTTTAGCTTGAGGGTATAGTCCAATAATCAAATTTGTCATTACACCCAATTTACAGTCTTTATTCTTATAAAGTGTAGTG
This sequence comes from Pseudopleuronectes americanus, assembly GCA_038501795.1. Lineage (NCBI taxonomy): Eukaryota > Metazoa > Chordata > Actinopteri > Pleuronectiformes > Pleuronectidae > Pseudopleuronectes > Pseudopleuronectes americanus. The sequence goes on from CM076727.1 coordinate 4,720,828, forward strand.
CCATGTACCAGTCATTGACATTCGACCAATGTTTCCCAGATGGTTATTTAATGGGGTGAAACTTAAAACAAATGTGCAATAAATTCAGAATAAATCTATATACGCACCCAACTGTGGCACGACAACATTACATTTTAACACCAACAATATCAGCAGTCTTACTTTTGGTAAAAGTGAATGTCTGTGAATAGGACGATAGATCTGTCCTGTCATTTTGGAGGTTTATTTTGTTTCGTTATATTTGTGCTCTTACGCACAAATATATATAACATTTTATACGTCCAAAATGTTCCCCCTTTACAAAGTAAACCTCTCTTTCAGGCTAAAATTCTAATTTGACTTATGCCTCTGAAACGAAACCTGCAGGTATCTCCACTTCAGCCCAACATCCAAGTCCAACATGTCACAAATGTAACCTTGATAAATAGAAAAATGTACTTTCTTACTTATTTCGTACTCTTTTTCCTCTCTTAGTTTAACAATTCATTTTCTTTCTATCCTCAATCGTTTCTGATCTCAGGGTCTTACAGCTGAACCACATTGTTACAGTTGATAGACGCTTCAACCAGCGCAAAGTAAGTATTTCAATAATGTGAATTAAAAAGTGTTGGAGGGCTAATTTTCTGACCAGAACACGTTATTCGTCGTTTTCCCAGGAGTTCTGTTCTTTGAAGGGACTGTTCCCCGCTGCCCTCAAGCCCCCTCCAGCCGGCCAGCAGGGCTAGACAAACAAGACCTGGGGTCCAGTCCATTTGTCTGGACAAATGTGGGGATTTGGGGGCAAGGCAAGCTTTGCAGGGATGAGTGCTAATTGTTTGTGTGTCAAGCAACTCCCCTCAATCTCCCAAGTCACTCCATTCACCCAGGCCTTTGTCTGGTAAGTAACTTGAGCCTGACACATTGGACATAAGGGAAATTGGCATCCAAGTTATTTCCCCCCCTCATTTGCAAGTACATTGTCTTTCGAAGGATTAGACGATTGATAAGTCATCAAATGTAAATAAATATGATTTTTCGTTTTTTATACGCTCACGTGTTTGTAACTTTTTTCTTCATGTCCTTTGCTCTGGAGGATGGATGAGGGGCAGATGGACTGGAGGTGGGATTGCAGTTTCTACCTCAACCCCCTTAGTCAACAATAAGCCAAAGCCACATAGCATTGGTACAAGTGGCCGAGACAATCTGAGAAAGTGGCTAAAGCCTGTAGGCGTCACCTCAGGCCCCCTCTCCTCCACTGGTCCAGTCAGGACCCTCCGGGCTCCCCTGGCATGCTGATCAGAGGATTAGGCCCCGGAGGCAGCGTGGACTCAAGAGCACACAGGAGAAAGGGAAAAGGCATGTGTGGAAGATGAGGTACATGCTGGTTTCACATGCACCCACACAAGAAGGCAAGCAGGCGTGGATCATCAGGACCACACACTTGCCTGCACCAGTGACAGCTTGTCAGTAGAGGGTACCGCAGTGCTGCCATGCATTATTTGAACAGGGGAAATTATTACCCTTCTATTATAACTACATTTAGAATAAGTGAGTAAATACCAAAAATGCACATATTTGTGTGTACTTAAATCATAAATAGACTAAGAATAAAATGCATGATATCTGCAAAAAAGCTGCTTTCAAACATGCACTCAACTCCCGACCTTCACCCAACATTCAGGCCTCATTATGACATTAACACTTTTTGTTAGAGTGTTGGAAACACAGTTCAATTGGAGGAAACAGAAGCAGGTTTTTGGCTCTGGTTTAACTGGTACACAACACTGAATAACTCTGGACCGATGATCAGGACTCGAATGTGTAAAACTGTTCCACATTCTTCTCCAGAATTTTGCAGCAAAGCCAAAAACAGAGATGAAGCGGGGTCTGACAGGGAGGTTATGTTTTGGTTACATTTTTTTGTCTGATAGTTAACAGGATTATACAACAACTACTGGACAGGTGACCATGAAACTTTGGGATTTGGAGTAAGTTGGAAAGAACCTATTAAATTTTGTTGCGGCTCCGAAACAGGTCAAATTTTGTGTTGAGTTTTTCTACATGTTTGTTGATTTCTTTGTGAATAATTCATGGATCTCGATAGCAAAAATCTGCCATATAGGAGACTGATATCCAAATTAACATCTGGATCTAGTGGATTTAAATGCGGTTTCATAAGGGGACTGTTTGACCCATAGCTTTTTCTCAATGACGTTTTGAAATACTGCACATGTTGATTAGCACATAATGGGGATACCATCGACACATCACAGCATAGCCCATATCACTCATCACATTCCTTCAATCTCTTAAAATGTGTTCTCACTTTCTGTCCTTAACCTCCAATATGACTGATCTCACCAAATCATTTCTAGAATATCTTGTAATCTTTCTGACTCTGAAAGTTACTTGGCTTACAAAAATATCCTTGCTTTTCTAATGTCCCCTTTCTCTAAATAAACTTAATACCTGGATTGTGTGTTCAGTCATTTTAAATGAGTTAACAAGAACACACATACACAAAATGTTGATTAACAACTTTGGAAAAAATTTCTGTTTTATCTAAACATTAATTGCGCACAGTTGCACAGAAATCTCCTGATGAACATTGTCTTCACTCACTGTTAAACACACACACACACGTTTCTACAAATTTGTAACAGGGTCATTAGAAACGCTCCCCCACAAATTGCACCCCATTCAAGTCTGGTGTTTTGTGTGTTTTATTCTGCCCACAGATCAGGAGGCAGGTGGTCAGAGTCCTCAACGTGAGGTCAAGAGACACGCACACACTCCTTGGACACCTTGATAAACCCGGCAGCGGGGCTGCTGCCTCTGCTGGTGGTAGGAGTTCCTCTGTGTGAGTAAAAAGCGAAATCCGCAAGAATTTGCATCCTGATCCATGTTCACACTATTGTCGAAAAAACTTCCAAAACCTCAGCCTGTGTTAATGTTCATATATTACTCTGAAGAAGAAAGTTTTTTGTCAAAACTATGGAATGGATGGGACATGGGCCAAGAAAGATGCAGGTCCGAACAAAGTGGCAGATCCCAAAAATTATTTAATAATTAATTTCAACCTCTCAATTAATTTCACAGGGATCAGTAAACTTCTAAGAAGTGATGTGAAATAGCCAAACTTTGACCGACCCACTTATTGAAAGTTATTTTTGAGTTGAGAATGTGGCGAAAGACATGTGGAAGGCTTTCTTGTGATTGTTTCTGACTCCTTGCGTATGTTTGCATATCTACGCGTGCCCCTGCTTTTGGGAGTTGCACATTGACAATATGGGCTTTAATTCAGACCAACAGCTTCTCTATCAAAAGGAGCGGACGGAGCAATTAGCCCGGCACAGGAGAGAGACAGCAGGACAGCAAAACAAAGGGAATTGTGAATTTGACACATTAAATAGTGGCCGTCATTAGCATGTGGCGGTGTGGAGTTGGGGTTTATTCACTGGATCCTTGAATGCAGATTGCTTCCCACCTCTCTTCTCCTCAGTCTGTCCATCATCCCCGCTGCCACCTTTCACTGGTAATCACCCCATTTGGTCTCTTTTCTTCTTCGGCTTCTCCAGCTTTTCTGTCGCCTTTATCTTTTTATGCTGTCGTGCTGATTAGAAGAGGGTCCCCGGAATCCCCAAATCCAAACAAATTAAGCTGGATAATTAGACGCAATAACCAATAACATGTCAGGTACTGGTTGTTAAACTCAACAACAGTAACAGCGTGCTTGCTTAGTTATAGTTTTTAAAACTGACCAAACAGAGTGGATGTTGCCTAGCAGGTTTTGTGGGCCTTCCGAGGACACAATAAAAACTCATTCTTACTTGAATCGGCCTTTCGTCTTGCTGCTGACCTGACGCAGCTTGTGTGGGAGCTGACGTTCGCTCAGCTTGTTGTCTTTTCCAGGCTCGCCACACGAGCCTGGAAAAGAGCAAAGCAACAGGCCCAGTGTGGTGCCTTTCCCTCCATTGTGCTCAGATCACCTCATGCCAGCTTTCCCCTGTCACATTAGTGCACATCAACACACGAAGCAACACATAGTGTAGCAGTTCGTCCTCTGGGGCTCACTCTCTCTTCTTACTCATCCTAAAATGTTTTCAAGATTAAGATTAAGAGACATTTATTTATCCCACACACATGCAGAGACATGCACAGACACACTCATGCAATTGTAGGGAAATTTCACCTCTGCATTTAACCCATCTGGTGCAGGACACACAGAGCAGTGAGCAGCCATGTACAGCGCCCGGGGAGCAGATGTTGGGGGAGTAAGGTGCCTTGCTCAGGGGCACTAGACAGGGTAGGGAGAATCCTCTTGGATTCTTGGACAGATCAGTCCAGGTTCGTTGATTGTTGTTTCTCCGTGGAGTCGAACCAGAGACGAACCAGAGACCTTTTCTGCCCATAGACCAAGTTTCTGCCACTAGTCCACCGCACGTTAGAGCTGCAGCTCTTCAACTAATTGTCAAGATTGAAAACAAAGAACTGTTGAAATACTGTATTAACAGGTGTTGAGGATTTAAACAGTTTGCATGGAAGAATTTGAATTTATCTACCTACTCACATGTCATAAAGGTATTTGACATATTGTTATTATAATTCTATCCCTGTTATATTGAAATTTGCAATTGTAAATACATTTTGACGGAAACGTACCAGCTGCCTGACGACAAGTTATTCTGTACTTCAGTAATCAGTCAAATGTTTCATGCCCAGAAAAAGTTTTTGATATATTCTATTCTTCAAAGGACAGTGTAAATGTAAATAAACACACGTTCCTCTTTTTAATCACAACATGGTTTTACAATTAACATTAACCAAGTACTGTGAGGGTCTTTAAACATATAAAAAAGTTGTATTATGCTGTAGTCACGGCAAGTGGACAGTGTACTGTAAGATCGGATCTTTTGAAGCAAAACAAATATATTGCTTGTGAGTATTTTACTGATACATTCAACATAATTCTAATTTCCCAAATGTATAAATAACAATATACTGTATTGAAATAATAACTACAGTTAAAATGTTTTAGCAACCCTAAAAACGTTTAGCATGGGAATGAACAAAAAACAAAGTGAGGTTTTGGAAATTTATTCAAACTTTTAAGGCTTCAAATTTGATTTATTATTCGCTCAAATTCCTACATGTTTCTCGTCTTATTAGCCTATACAATCACACAATTTGTAATAATGTTCCTTGTTGACCGTAAGCACCTGTGAGCATTCAATATAAGTTGTTTTCAAATTGTATCTGGTTAATTTCTATCTAAATACATATATTGCCTTGTTCCGGGCGCAGGCCAAGTGGATTTGAATGTTGGTCCTTAAAGTTTATGATAACTGGGTCACCAGAAGCTGCCCCTTAATTGGTTGTTGCAGATTTTCCGGTCGCAGCTGTCTACGCAACGGACACTACCACATTTATTAACAGCCAATAGGTATTGATTTACGTTTTTTAAATCTCATATGATCGGTCGACCCTTGACGCCGTCTTAGGTACGTCCAACGTCACTGAGTTATTTCCACTGCGAGCCGACCGGTAAACAAACAGTAACTTCAGGTGGAGCTGCGGTAAATCCAGTGATTTCTTTACAAAAAAAACTCAATATGATAAAAAGAGGTCAAAGGAGCTTGGTGTAGACTTGCCTTACAATCCAGGGCTTACATCCAGGGCTCCTCCCGCTCTTATGAGAAACAGAGTTGACTAACCGGATGTGATGGAATCAATGTCTTTTGCTGCTTCCCCTAAAACATCTCTCTGAAAAATGCTGCCTCTGTCACAATAAGGCTACACTTTCATCACAGGTTATACATTTGACATGTTGTGTGATTTGTTTTTTTTATTGAGACTGCCTTCAATTGGTTTACCCCCCTCCCCCCCAAAAAATTATTAACAACAACTCTGGGCCCTCCAAATCTTTTTTTTACCAGCCGCCACTGATATTTACTGCAGGAGATAAGTGTATGTGGGTCGAGTGTATGCGTTCATAGCATCGATTATGTTTAAAGATGGATGACATGACAACTCCCCAAATGTGAGTCCATAGCTTCTTAATAGCATACTATTGGCTGACTGCAGTTTCACTCATACGTCCTGCCTTCTCCATGTTAGTGTATGGAACATGGACCAAACTAAAAGAGTCAAACTAAACATCAAATTAATATTTGCCAATTATGTTTTTTGTCATTTTAGGTAGCTCTTCCAAGAGTTCATTTCTGTGTTGATTTTGTTTTGAAATAGAAGTTGGCCGACAGCTGAGACTGACCCATGATATGTCGTGCATGTGTATCGGCAGGACCTCGATACCGCAAGGCCATTCCCCTCGATTGCTCCTGTAGAGAACTAAGCTCCAAAGGTGGAGGATGGGCTTCATTTGTGTATATTGTGAGGAAGTCCATCTTTATTTACCAGTGCAACAGTGAGGATCCCTTATGTGGAAAATAATGGAGCTTTAGGGTGCAGAGAAGAAAGTTTAATTGTAGATTTTAATTAAAAAGATTTAATTTGCAAGCCTTATCCATCTAAGTGACTCCTTTATACTCTTTTTTTCCTCTTCTAATGTCTGGAAGTCGCTCACTTCCAGTTTGGGCCCTTTTCCTATTTGGCCTCTCTATCTCTCCCTCCCTCTCTCTGCATGCAGCTCCTGTTAGTGCAGTACAGCTTGAGCTGTCAGAGCAGCAACAATCCCGCTCCATTAGTATGGTAATGAGGCTGCAGGCCGACAGGTGGCCCGCTAGACAGCTCAATTAAACTGCTCATTAAAGAGGAAAGTTAACGAAGCTGCAGCCCGTTGCCAGTACGGCTTTAACCCACAATGTGATGTCATAGGCAACAAATTGCTGGTGAGTAGGGGAGTGTGTCAGTGTGTGTGTGTGTGTGTGCGTGTGCGTGTGTCCCCATTTCATGACATATAACCAGAGTGTGTGTGGCCTGAGATTGAAATAACAGGTCAGAGAAAGTTAGATGGACGTTACTAATAAGGCAGTGAAAGGATGAGAGGTGGTGAAGAGCTGGGACGGAGTCACTCACACTTGGCCTTTCACTGTCTCTGCATCATTAACGGCACAAGAACATTGGGATGCTCTATTCATTTTAAAAATAGGCAAAAGTACACAAAGACACAAGATCATTGAATACTGGTGTGCTCAAGGAAGATCTTAAGTTTTTGTTTTCTTCACGAATTTGAATCACCTGAGAACGCAGCTTTAGCGTTGCGGGGCTACTTGTAGGTCATATTTTTCAGTCATATTGATGCAAAATGCCTCCTGTTAATCCATTATTTCCAGTCGTGTGCATAGCTGGTGTTTTTTTTACTGTTATTATTTTATATCTCTGCTGCAGCTACATTCATGGGAACACAATGAAATATAGTCATGCTAAAGTCATACTAAAGAGTCTCGATCAGACTGACTCACACTGTTAAAGCCTCGCGCTGCACTTACTTACTGTGATGTTCTGATCCTCATAGTTCACACCATTACAACTTAAACAGAAAAATGTATGCACAAGTTTCACCTCAAAGGAGATGACAGTTCATAATCCTGAATATATACAAATATGACAGATTTGAATAACATGAAACAACAAGAAAGTATATGTATATGTATATGACACTAAATGGGAACCACTCTTATGTGAATCTGTGCTGTCAAATTTTGTATCTATTGATTCAAAATAACAGCATATGAATATTAAAAAAAAATTGTATGAGTCTACCCTGCGTATTTGATATTTTCAAATAAGATAAGATAAGATAGTATTTTTTTAGTCCGCATATTACAGCAGGAAGAGTCAAATAGTCATCAGGAAGTAATAAGTAACGTGCAAAAATTAAGTGTAAGGATAGTACAAATATGAATGGAACAAAGACTAATATATAGAGTAAAACATTTTGAAATATGACACAGGCATAGATTTTTTTAAAGATCACAGTTTTTCCCCCAGAGCTTGAAAAGGCAGAGGTTACGACATATGGATAAACCAGAACATTTTAAAAACTCACAAAAACCAACGAATAAACTAAAAACATCTTGTAATGTGGGGAAAGGGAAATAGATGTACCCCTTTTCCATATCCATCGCGTTTCTCATCACTCCACCAAGTCTCTGATAAGTCGTTTTTGGTAAGCAAACAAACAAACAAGTTTAAAATTAAGTTGCAGTACGATAAGATACAATCATTCCTCAAATGTTAGATTATTAAATGCTCCATGCATGTCCCTTTGTGTAAATGAAAACATGTAACTTGTTGCTTTACTCCTCACAGGACTCACACAGTGGTTTTATGTATAGTTTTGATTAGTCTGGTTGGGACAGAGGTGGGGGCCACTGCGTGAAACACGTTTTAATGGTCGCTCATTGTTTATTATGTATGAGAATAAAGATGCAACATGACATGGTAATCAGTTTGTAACCCTGACCAATTTATTCTGTAATCCGGGGGGCGTGCTCTCTCAAGTGTGAAAATGGGGCCGTATGTGTCTTGCTCTCTCTCTGTCTTGCTTGTTTCTGTCACTGCGTCTGTGACACAGAGGATCATGGGAGTTAATGGGGCGGGACTGTGGTCAACAAACGGGGTTATGTATCGGCACAAACAAGAACACAGTGAGAAAACAGACCCTCCAGATTCAGTCAAAGCTGTCTGAAAGATGTCTGCCCTTATGAATATGCTAATCCCAGTTTAGCATGAAACAACAACCAAAAAAAACTAATTAATTAATGAGCAACAATGGCCTCTTTTAATGACGCACTAGTCGCCGTTGGAGTCATTGCGTGAGATCATAATCTAAAACAATATTAATCCAAACCTTTAATGAAAGATGTTTATGAGAAATAAAATTGATCAAAATGAAAATCAAATGCAGACGACTGGAGGTTCCACCGATCACCACTTTAACACATAGTGACAGACAGAGACGAGCCTGCAGCCAGACACACAGAGGTGTGTGTTTTGTCTGAATAAGCGTATTAACCTACATAACACAGACCTCCACAGCTCAGAGGTGTGTGTGTCCAAACTGTTCACCAACGCAGAGAACTAAACCAAACCTATAACAATAACAAGAGGGAGGGAAACGTTCACAAGGTAAAAGCTGAGGTCAAGTGTGCTGAAGGTTCAGTTATGGAATTTGTGTAGGCACCTGAATATGGGATAGGCTGGACGAGAGAAAAACAATGTCATATGTTACAAAGAGGTTTTTGTGTTACTGTTCTGCTTCTTTTGTCCTCTTGTTTACATACATTATAATTAGAAATAGTCTAAGATGAGCTCAGTCTCTAGTAATGCTGCTGGATTATATGATTTTGATAATCGACTGTCTGCATTATGTAAAAACAAACTTTTGTGAACCATCATGTGTAATGTTGTGTAATATAGATGAATTAGGTAATATACACTTTTTAAGGGGATTTTATATGGGATGCAAAATGGCCCAATGAGGCAAAACGGCTCAGTGAGGCACTATTTAAATAGCATTACACATGACTCTCTCTAAACCAGACTGTATGATAAGATGGACGAAGAGACAGAGCCCCAAAAGTGAAGCCAAAATCATCTGGATCGCCCACTGTTGGTTGGATGCAGTATAGGTTATAAACCCTGCCTCCTCCACATTAGCAGATGGGACATGGACCAATCTAAAAAGTCAGAAAATACGTAAAATTATGTAATTAAGGTAGTTTGTATCACTCTGGTGTTTTTCCAAGTGTTATTTTGTTCGGTAATTTGGTTTTAAAAATATATATCAATATCCTGCATAGACTGTTTCCAAATGAAGTCAAAAGCGCAAGATGGCAGGGCCAGGATAAAGGATTATTAATTTGGGACAGGAGTGAGAGGAGACTTTTCATCCATCTCTATATACAGTCGGATTCAGATTTTTTTGAAGACAGAGAAAGGAAATTTTTGGTACCATTTCTTAACATAACACCTCTCTCTGGTTTTTACATCTGTCCTCTGCACCTTCACTGGAACACTGAGGTCCAAGCAGTCAGTCACAGCAGCCCACTGGTCTATTATGTTGCTAATTGGTGGCATGAGCGAGATGGCTACAATATCAAAAGGCAGGAAGCAAAGGTTGGCGGGACTGAGGGTGGAGTGGGGGTGAGGAGATGGAGAGAATGAAGGAAGGAAAGGGAAACTGGGAGACGGAGGAAGAAAAGATTTGGAGATTTGTTCTCATTAGAGGAGGGCGTGTCCATTCTCCATGTTTCGAAGCAAATTAGGCTGACAGGGGATTGACAAGTTTGGTGCATGTATGTGTTTTTGATTGTGTGTGTGTGTGTGCATGTGTGTGTGTTTGTGTGTGTGTGTGTGTGTGTGGGCACGTCAGTCCGAGGTGTCGTGTATAAGAAGAACAATTGAATAGCAGTTTTTGGTACAAGGCTTCCTGATAACCTGCTATAATAATAACTGCTCGGTCGCAGGTTCAAAAGAAAGTGGATGTGTGGGAACTTGAAATGAAGCAACGCTGGAGAGATGAAGATTAAAACAGACAGAAACAAGATTTTTAGATCTGTGACTTATTTGAACCAAGCGTTTTCTTATCCATTGATTGATTGATTATTATCTGCTGTTTGTGGTCCTTTGTCAAAAATATCTCGTTCTGCTCCATAACACTAGTGTTCCATGGATTTTACACAGGAGGGTAAGTTAATTTGACATTCGATTTACCACCAACAGTTCAATGAGGAGAAACATTTAGAGAAAGAAATAAACGTAATTAAATAAGAATAAAGTAAGATCCGTTGTGAACAGGAGGAATACACTTTGGTGATTCAACCCTTAGCGTAAGTTGAACATAATGGACGTCGTCCTACAAAACATTGCAACACGGTAAGCTGAGTTGAGAGGCAGCGCCATGAGAATGGCTGATCCACAGTAATGACAACATTTTAAAGAAACATGTTTATGTTATTATGGTTGCAATAATAAGCTTGTCATTAATCCCACCAACCATATACATTCATACTCAGAATTTCAGAAATAAACACCCGACCCTATGACAAATTGCATAACACCTGTTCAAAACACTGCTTTCAGTAACTCATTTAACAAGTATTCTATTAGAATGGTCAAAAGTGGACATAAGCGCATCAAATATAAATAACTATACATGAATGTGACCTCATGAAAACATCCAAATCTGAGTCAGAGAAAAAGAGATGCAGAAACAGCAATATATGCAAACCCATGTGTAGGCCCTTCAACAAATACACAGATGGGGTGACTTTTCCTTCCATTAGTCTGACTGCTCCCCTCTGTTTACCGACCATGGCGGGGGCGCTACCGGTTGTTACAGCAAAAATCCTCACTCCTCAAAATGTTCCATAAACACCCTGGCTATGTCCCCACCTTTTGGTGTGTCAGACATTAGCTTTAAACAGCAGAGCTCCTCTCTTACAGTCGAATCACACTATTTTGCCATGACTGCCAATAGTGTTACATCGTTCACGTCAACGCTGTCATCAAGTGCAATGCTAAATTGCCCCTCCTGCTATGAATTATGTGTTATGACAGAAACTTGCCCTTGGTGCTTGGACACGGGTCGCGGGGATGAGAAAAGGAGCACAAGGTCGGGACATCTCGTGAAGGTCATCTGTTGGAGGCTTTGATGCGAGATGACCGGGCATCCAGAGTTAAGCAGGTCCCGAGCTGCAGTGATCGTGTCTAAGCTACGGGAAAGAGAGAGAACACTTTTAAACAAGTGTGTTTGGTTGTAATTTAATGAAAATAAAAACGATTTAGGGGGAAGTGTGCTTGTTAAGGCTCATTTATGGTCAACGTAAGGTGCTCAAACGGAAACGGATGGAGCCCCCTGATTTTCCACTACATCTACATGTCTTCTGAAATGGACGGACATGTTGCAGTTCTGAAATCGTGGGCGGTGTTGTTTTGTCATCTCCGAAGTTAATGCTGAACTCTGACCCTCTTTGTGTTTATAAATTTAATCACAGTTTTGGCTATTTGCTTAATGAGATTCAAACAAAAAGGGAATCTCTGTGTTGCAGGAAACACTACCATCACCATCATACAAAAACAGCCACATTCACCTCCTTGCTCTCCTTTGCCCCAAGGGTGTCCTCTGCAGCCTCACGTGTCCCGATCATCCCCCTCTTCCCGTCACTTCCACAGACCCCCTGTTGTGTTGGGAGAGAGCAACATTACATCTTAATCTCGCCTGCTTGACGGAGAATGCAGGTCCCTGAAAAGCAGCATTTTCTGGTTACATGAACCCATTAGGGGTGGATCAACCATATGCCAATTGACATGTCTGAGCCTGAATGGCCAACGTGGATTGTAACAGTGGTCCTTGGACAAAAAGCCCCCGCAGGCTCCCACACCTCCACCAGAACTGAACAGACGTTCACGCTGCCGCCAAGACAAGGCCAACCATTTAGGAGACCGTTTATAAGTGCGTGTAACTTGGTGCATCTTGACTAAATACATGTGGACTGTTGGCGGATGTTTACTTTCTATTGAGTCAAGTGTCATTCAAGTTGTAAATAACAAATTACTTGAACCTATAATTATGTAATTTCAAGTCACTATTCTGTGCCAAATAATTACATTTGAATGAAATAAAAAAAATTGTAAGCTTCAGTACCAAACTTCAACAATGTTTGCCTTTGCCCAAGGGCAATACTTGGGTGTTGAAGTGTGCTCTGAATCTAGATTTAGATTTAAAGAATATTCAACGTATTCCATTTTAGGTCAAGGTAATAATGGAGGGATCAGTATCAGGTCTGAGAAGATAGTTACTGCACGGAAAAGTTATAGATCCACATCTTGATGGATCCATGGCAACATCAGAGCTCCTGCAGAGAGAACCAGGAAATTCATGTCAGTAATGATTTAGTACTACTTTAAAATATGAGAATATATTTGTTAGACATGCGAGATACATTCTTCATTTCATCAGTAATAAGTGAAGAAGATGATCATCACTTTTTGAAGCAGAATTATGTTTGGTGGTGACCGCGAATGTCCAAAATTATTTATGAAAATCATCATATGTATGTAGCTCTCTTGGTGTGATGTAAGCAAAACAAGTTCCTAAGGGCTGCATAAGAAAAATGGAATAGAAAATATCGTATGCAAATATGAATCATAAATAAGAAATAAAATGAGAAATACTGAGATGAAACCATTTTTGAATGGGATGGAAACATAAAATGGCCAAAGTTACCACATAACATATATTGTATCCTTTACTACAACATAATCATCACCTTTGATTTATGTGTCCAAGATAAAGCCAAAGAAAGCAGGATTTCTTTTCTTTAGTTTTTGAATTTAAGTACACATCCTTTGTGCATCCCTTAAAGACCTCTGGTAAAAGTCAGTTGGCATGAATACGATCTAAAATCTCTTTTTTATCTTGATCTCGAACGTGTGATATTGATTTCTATGTCATGCATAAACCTTTCAAATATAAACAGTGCAATCCTCTGTACTTGTACATGTGTAATGAAAGTGTCATCAGATGACAGTGGACTCCATGTCTGTGACGACAAACAAAACAATCCTCGTCTTTTCTACATCAGTGATCCCACATGAGAGCTTTGATGCAAATGTGCCCTGACTGGAGAGGAAAGCTGGCCCTGCCACTCCACTGACTGTATCGCTGGAGAGGCCAGTGCGTTCACCATATGTGACAGGGATGGTCAATAGGATTACGTCCCGCACCTCTCCTTCTCCCTCTTCTCCCTATCGCACATAATCAACCAGGGGATGAAGTCCTGGCCCACCAAGCCTCTGCTGAAGTAGCCCCCCAAGAAAAACTCCTTTCCCCTACTTGGGGAAGGGAGAGTGGGGCAGCGGGGGTCTCGTGGGCCGAAAGAAAGAGCAGGGGGACCAGCAGATGGATTAACATATTCAACAGAGGCAGAGATCAAGTCTTTATAGAGTGAGGGCAGAGGGAGGCTTTCTCTCACACATGCAGAGTCTGAGAAAAAACAGAAATGAGTGTAAGCTGGATTTGTTTTCTTTGTCATGGAAAAGCAGCGATGGGCCAAGTGATAACTACCGCGCCACGCAGCCAGATTGAATTTTTTTCTCACAAATGCAGAATCGATGTTGACAAGTACAAGTGGTGGAAAGTGTTGTGCTCAACTTTAGTTTTTTCAAGTATGATTAACTACCAGAGCAAAGGAAAAATCTAAATACCATCTCTTCTTTGTCATGTATTTTTCTACTAAACATATTCAAGCTCAATTTAAGATAAATATCAGATTTATTTTCTCATACTTCTTACATTTAGCCCCTGAAAACACTTGGAATGATCCTAATTCTGTCCCCTTTTCACTAATCTTTATTGTTCAAAAATAATGAGATTCTTGAGAAAAAGAAAGGATCTGAAAGAAAAATTGATTGGACAATTGTTCTCAGATGGCTCTAGTCCCTTGCTCCTTATTTTCCTAATCAGGATCTGAATTTAATTATTTTCAAATACGTATTATATATAAATATATATATTTTTTACAAAAGACAAAGAAACTGAACTGAACTGAACAAACATCTGATCCACTTTAAATAACTGAAAAAAGTATGAGGGTAGCGTCACTGGCTGGTACTTACACATTGGTTTAATAGTTGGACTTGTAATTACTGGATATCTGCAGTTTGTAAAATGTTATGCATTGATAGAACTGTCTTGTATCTTGGTAAAGGATCTCAATCCCCACACACACACACGCACATTAACGCCATGCTGTGAGTGAACTCGTGGCCCAGACCCAGCATGGGCATCGGATTAGAGACCCTGGTTTTTGGCTGGTTTGCTGTTCTCATGACATGTGAATGGGCAGTGAGATAGTGGACCAACATTATCCGACACATTCATCTCCACATCAAAGATGAGCCCAACGGCATCTCTCAGGAATACCACCCTGAAAGAGAGCAGAGGCCCTGCTGCTAATGTTGGATTAAACATCCAAAAGCAGAAAGTAGCTGGTGTTGTGTTCATGTGTGACTGTTGATGTGTCACAAGGGTAACTTTTCTTTTAACCTGTAGTTTGTTTAGCTGGCGTGCAGCCTGTCTCCCCCTTTCACTGTCATGATAGCTGCTTTCAGAAGTGATGTCCGCAAATGTTTTCTAGAGGTGCTGTGTGTGAGACGCCAAAGAGATGAGAATATAGAAGGAAAATTCTAACATGTGACAGACGAAAACCAGGCGAAGAACCTCTCAGGATGATATAGAGGAGCCAAGGCGGCTGTGGCTGAGGGGTAGAGTGGTCGTCCTCCAACCTGGAAGTCGGCAGTTCGATCCCCAGTCTGATCCATCTGCATGCCGAAGTGTCCTTGGGCAAGATGCTGAACTGCGAATTGCCCCCCATAGAATAACTAAGTGCTGCAAATAGATACACTGTATAAATATGTGTGTGAATGAGTGAATGTAGAACTGTACTGTAAAGCGCTTTGAGTGGTCATCAAGACTAGAAAACGATATATAATTACAAAACCATTTACCAAATCCATTTAAATAGAAAGCAGACTTAGACGAAGAAGTCAACTTGGAAAGACGATGAGTTTTGAGAGCTTTTGAATTTAAAACTAAAAAGCAGTATTTAAACGTCCTGTTCTGCCCACTGCTGCTTTACCCAGCAGCAACCCCTCACCAGAAATGTTCCTGTTCTTGTGAAAATTATTCATGTCGGTAAACAGCTATGGTGAAACAATTGAGTTTATTGTTGTCAGACTAAGGCAGACTATCACAAGTGTCTGTGCCTCTGTTGTGTCTACTTCTCATTTATTCTATATTTCAATTTGGCCAAACACACAACAAAGGTGATTCGATGGAGAGAAGTGTGTTGGCCTCTGCCTGCAGCCATATTTAGAAAATGCTCTTCCAAAATCCTGAAAAAGAAACCAGGACTGACCTCCACTCATTTAATTTCAGGCTTTACACCAGGGACTGCAAGGATTTGCTCCCATTTAACCTCAACAGTTGCATCCCTGATTAGCAGTTGAGGACTAATCACAACGAGTTGATGAGGAAACAGAAGAAGGAGAGGGGAACAAGAGGATGACAGTGTTAGAAATGTGAAGAAGCAGGAAGAAAACAATGCAGCAGCAGCGGAGAAAGAGGATGAACCTGCTGCCTGGCTGCTGGACTTGTGATTGATGAGGTCACTGAGAGGCCTTCCCCAAAAACCAGTGTCTTCAGAAGGTCAGTCAGAGGTTGGGTAGAGGTCAGGGTGCAACGAAAGGGAAGACGCTGACGTCTTAAAGTCCCACAAGTGTGAGGGAAAGTTATGTTTTGTAGTTGTCGTGTGAGCGAGTATTTGCTCATTCAGACCGAGGTGACATTGACTACTGAACAATCGAAAAGCCTCAATAGGTGGAGTAAATGTTTAGCCAACGTAGAAAAGCAAGTTTCTCGATTCATTCATGCAACATTGAATTCTGTGTTTGAGTATAGAAACCCTCAATAGAGCTGATTTTGTAAAAATGTTAGCTCCAAATCAGTGACTGTAAATAAAGATGCGGTTTATGACTTATACTGCAGCCAGCCACTAGGGGGTTATCCAGACCATTTGGCTTCACGATCTGGGGTTTCGATTTGAGAGCTTTCGCATCGTCTATCTTTATATACAATCAGCTAAATAAAATACTGTCTTCTATTGAAATGTGTCTCATGCTAATATGCTTTATATCTCTCGTTGTTTGACATTGCACCAAATTTTGAATATTCTTTTGTGTGCTTTAATTCACCCAAATGTAAACAAATAAATCTCTGTTGCAGTTAAACAATAATATCAAATAACGATCCTGTACAGTTCAAGACAACCTGTCATGTTGTATGGGCACAAAAGTTACAGTATCATCTTTCAGCTTTTTTAGAGTCATGATTCCGAAAATAAATTCAATACAGGAGGAAGTGGAGCAGAAGCTAACACTGACATGGGGCAGGATTCAGGTTAAATGTTGTAAATGACGTTGAGGTTGTAAACCACTAGCACCCTGATTTCCTCCACCCCAATGATAGCACACATGCTAATTCCAACTCAGTATGTGGAAAGCAATGTTGCTTAGGGTTTCTGGGTGTGAGGGCCGGCAGTGGTTTAGCTAAGTGTGGTGAAGGTGACCATTTTCCACCGTGCTGGAGCCACTCGGTAAACACACACTGTAATTACTGCTTATTAGAGGCTACAGGGGGCCCATTAGCGGCACTGCCTGACCCCTCACTGCCTGCCACCTCATTATAGAAGGCAGCACAGCACAGTCGGCCTCATTACCACCTGTCTGTTAAAGTCACACACACATGCATCCATGCAGGGACACACACACACACACACACACACACACACACACACACACACACGCACACACACACAAATCAAGTCAACCTGAACACATGCACTTGTGTGCACAGTGCAGGTGCAGCCAGATTGAAGTCAGGTGTTGACTTGTTAACTGTTCAATGGAGAAGTGTTTGTGTGTTTGTGTGTGTGGAAAAACAAGTTATTTGCATCATATCAATCCAAAGAGATCAGCAGACAGTGTTTATGCCTTCCCTCAAAGTTATTGGCAGCTCATTATTTAGGAGGTAATGTTTTCTTCTGCATTGGTTTGACTTTTGTGTGCCTTAGTTTGAAACATTACACAAAAACTACAGGATGGAAACTTGGTGGGTGGACGTTGTCTCGGTCTGGGAAGATCACATCAAATATTGGAGTGCATCTGGTTCAGAAGGCTGATCCATTATAATCTACTAATTTGGTTCAGCTTGAATTCAAGGGGACTGTTGGCCTTGGCGGTGATATCTGCTATACTGGGTGATATTCAAAACATGTTTTACTTGCATCTCCTAATCAATTATAATATTGTGATATTGTTTGGTGTTTGTGTAAATGCAACACACCACCTTCATGTTTTGGTTCTTAAAGTTTTCTTTTAACAGATTTGCCATTTCGCTGCTTTTTTAAGGGTTAGAAACAGGAGGAGTAGATTACAATGGGTGAAAAACAAAAATTTTGTCGCGATAACACTTAGCATCGCTTGATGAAACTGACGTGTTTTTTTTTCACCTTTTAGCAATACCATGCTGATGTAACAGATATTATAAACTGCTTCAGATGAGCAATGTTGTTTTTCAATTTTTTTTAAAATATGCCCATAATGATGTGTTACATCCCTTCTCACCTTTTGACATTTCTTTCGGATCTATTGTAAAACAAGCAGCAGAAGTATCTGATAATGAATAAACTGATTAATAAAATCACTGTGGTCTTTGTAGTTTTCTTAATTTCCCCTTGTAGATCATTCTTGCTTATGATAAGTTGTGGTGTAGGTGAGGTAGTGAGCTTAACATGAAACTAGTTTGTGTTAACTTTACTTCATATCTAATTCCATTCAGCTGATGCACCTTGCAAGGGTTTAAAAACACAAGCTTGAAACCACCAGCCTTCGCTGTGGGTCAGTACCAACTGTCACACACATTCTATGTGCACCCACACAAACAAAATGCCTCCCTTAATTGCCCCCTTAGTGTACCCCAATTTGACCCAGTCAAAAAAAGAAGAAAAACAATAATGTCACATTCCAGACCATGCCACCCTACACTGTTCACTGTGCTGCGAACAAAAGCCCGCTCTCTGTCAGCAGGCACTGAACTGGGTGCAGCTGCCACTGCCGTTTCTTCACTTTACTGGGGAGGCCCGGCTTCTCAACAACACTGATTTAGAGGCCGAATACAGGCACTATTTTATTCCCCACTGACAGCCACTTTCCCTTCCATTCCCCCCCCAACCCCTTCGAATGTGCCCCCGATCAGCTGCGTCTGTTTGACTCTGCCGTGATCCCAGAGGCAAAGTGAAGCTACACTCTCCTTCTCTCTCATCCTTTTATTATCAGTCCTCTGTGCAGCTACAGTAGTTGAGTTAACGGCAGCACTGGGATTCACAGACTTGTATCTGTGGCAGTTACATGGATGTGAATGTTGTGCCGAGTAGGAGTGGCTTAAAGAAATACACAGGGGTCAAAATATTTAAAGGGAAAAAAATCGAATCAAAGGTGATGCAGTTCAGTCCAGTAAATCTTTGGGATGGAAGACCATGCAAAAAAAAATCTATATTATTATTCATCCTTATCAGAATCAGAATCAAAAATATATACAGTTAAGTTTCTCATCTAAGTTAATTAAATAGGGGAGGTTGTTTACAAGTTCTAGGATCCTCAGTTTGCGCATGTTCCTCGACCCGTCAGCAAGTTCACAGATGCTCTAAGACTAATAAACAAGTAATAAACTGTAAATTGGAAGATTGTGGTCCTAATTTAGAAAAACATTTACTGATCAGAGGAGACACTTCCATCCTCCCTGACCTCCTCCCTTTGATGTTTTGCTGCACAATAAGAGCAAAGTGGCCATTTCTGTTTTGCATTTATTCTATTAGTACTCATTTTAATAAAAACATTATCACCCAAAATACATACAGTGTACAATATAAAACATTTGGACGTAAACAAAATTACACATCCATCTTGGCAAACTCTCAGTGGAGAGATATTCAAAGAAACACCACAAGAGAATTAAGACGTCATATGAACAGGTCTATATTCACCTCTGACCCAGAGCTGAGAACTATCAACCTGAAGCGTCCGTTAGTCTCAGCCTTAATTAGGAAAGAAAGGAGTTGGCGCTCTTCGCCTGCATTGAGCAACATGTTGTTTCCATAAGAATCCCTCGGTTTCCCTCCATGTGTGTAGCCGTTTTCGAGTTGGCTGATAAAGGAGCATGTGTGGCATTCAACATACGAGCATATGTGTGTGTGTTTCCACTCCAGGGTGCTCCAAACTTTGAGGACTGCCCCTCCAGAAAACACAGGCCTGGCCCTCCAAACTCAAAGGACGAGCTCCATTCACCACCTGGCAACGGCAGTGAGAAATGGAGAAGAGATGGGCAGAACGGAATGGGTGGGCAGTAAATTATCAGCTTTTAGAGGCGAAGACACGATATTTATTTATAGCATTCAGCGAGGGCACTCAGGGAGGGTCCGAATGGGATGGGGGTGCGTGTCTTTTGCAAGGGGCATCTTAGGTGGTCAGCATTGACCTGCGCTAACCCCTTGTATCCTGTCTCATTCTCCCACCCTTCACACTTGTCTTGTACCCCAAGCTCCTGAGACCTCCCTGGTAATTAGGGAACAAGTCACACCCACTCCCTGCCCCCAAAGGCAGTAAATTTTCCTCCTTCTCTGGCCCTGGTGACACACACACTCACACATCCTCAGAATTGAGGCTTCAGGACACCATTCAATCCAATCCCTACTTGCTCTATCCCCCACTCTACATTTTATCACCACCCCCTGTTTTGTTTTGCTGTCTCAATCCATCAATCTTCCCATTAGCCCTCCATATTACGGAAACCATGGGAAACGCCCCATTTACACCAGCCCTTCAAATCTGTCTTCCTCTCTGCACCTCCCTCAGCCTCCTCCACTTGCTGCTCCGCCTCTCTCCCTCCATCCTGCAGCTTGGCCTCATTAGTCCTACCTGTTGCTTCCAAATGATCCCGCTCTCTCTCCTTCTGTGTCCGTCTCCTCCATTCTCATGCTGATTTATTCACATCAGACCGTCTTTGCAGGTATGACGTTTGGAGAAGATGGAGATGGAGACAAGAGAAGATGGAGACAAGGAGGGAGATGGTAGGGATGCTGCGGGTGTATGGTGGTGGGGGTGGCAGCACTTTGGGTGGTATGTTTCCTGCGAGGGTGGGACACAATGCCCCCAGTGTTCAGACGGGCCCACAGGAGCTTGTTTTACAACAGGGGAGGGGCGGCCATCAATGGCCAGATGATGTGAACCACCCTGAGCCGATTCACAGTGACAAACAGCCCCCTCCTAGCGAAGCGCTGCCGCCTCCTCCTCCTTCTCCTCCTCTGTTCGGCTTTCTCCCATCACCTCCCTCCTTCCCTCTGCACATTCTGTTCTGTTGGACCAAAACCAGGGCATCAGAGAGGCTGCAACAGCACCGCAGCTCAATTGACTGGAAGTGAGAGGGACACACGCCCACACACACACACACACACACACACACACACACACACACACACACACACACACACACACACACACACACACACACACACACACACACACACACACACAGACACACACACACACACTTAAAATTTCTCACATACATAATGGCCGTACATGCATATACTCGAGCGCACACACACTGGAGAAGGCTTTTTGTCCCTCTTCTCCTAATGACTCCTTGAGCGTCTTTCTGGAACATGAATTGGTATTAGTTTAATTAAACCGGCGTGGCTCTAATTTGTGTCCCTCTCTTCAATCAAAAAAAAGGCAAAATAGCTTGATGACGGCATAATTGCTGAAGAATTGAAGGAGAACTGGTGTGTCAGTTGCCAAGGAAATCTCCCCCCTCGTCGTCCTCCTCCAGCTCTGTGGTCCCTGCCGACCTTTTTTTTGGAGACCTGTCCATTCTCTCAGTCCCTCCGTCTTCTAACGTCAGCTCAGTCCATGCCATTCAAATTGCAATATTGCGTTAATCAGACGGCACACACAAGAAAGAAAAGAAAGTAGGTCAGGGGAGAAAGGCAGATAAAAGCCGCCCATGAGGTTTTTTGTGCAGCGTTTGCATGTTCCGCCCGTGTCTGTGATGTTCTCCACGTTCCTGCCAAGGTCCAAAGACATGCAGGTTTGCTTAACTGGAGACTTTAAATTGGCAGATGGTGTCCATGGGACGATGAATAGTTTGTCTCTGTATGTCGGCCCTGCGATGGACCTGTGACCTGTCCAGGGTGAACCCATCCTCTCGCCCAATGTCAGCTGGGACTGGCTATCTTCACTGCTTTACCTGTCTCATAGATCCATGTACAGTGTTTTGACGAGTGATAATCAATCTTATAGATCAATTTTATCAACTGGACACATTTCATGTCTCTTTAGTAAGTGTAATTTGGCTGCTTTGAGTTTTTGTAGGGGTTTGAACAACAATGGCAATGTAATTTTTAGATCCATCTTTACTTTCACCTGTCTAACCAAGTCTGCAAATGTGTTTCCACCTCTTCAAATTGTTGTAAATGTCTGCACAGAAATTTAAAAAAGGGCTTTGTCCCTATTCTGTACTTGTGACTTGGAAAATATTGCAGAATGACTTAAAACTCAGCGAATTAATCTCACTGAATGCTTTAAAAAAGGGAACTGGAAGCAGATTCTATAAGATAAATACTGCGGTTTTTAACTTACTTTGTTGTGTAGCTAGAATATTTTTTTCAGTTTGGGATTTTCTGATCTGGTTTTCAGTTGCGTTTTTTGTTCGTAACAACGTGTTTCCTACTGTGCTATATGTTTTTACCCACGCTGCTGCCTTGGCAGGTCTTCCTCGAAAAACATATTATTAATCTCTTTGGGACTTTCCTGGTTAAACCAAGGTTTAAGAAAAGTTTTCCTTCGTGGACTGTTTTTGAAAAGTTTACTTCAACGCCTGAAAAGTCGACCAAAAGGGTTAAAAGTATTTTCTTGATGGGTGCATGTCTGTACGGGTCCATGGGTTTGTGCATGTGTGGGTGCATGTGCTGTTGGGTGACAGCTGGTTAGCAGGGGGGTGGTAATAAAGTAGATAAAGTGGTCCGCCCCCTTGTTAGGGATGATGAGCTGGTGTGTGACGTGATCAGGAGGCTGCGGTAGTGAGAGTAAAGGAATGTAACCCAGGCTCTCAATCCCTCCATGTGTCGTAATTGCAGCAGAACGGGGACGGCCTGGGCTGCTTGTGTACGCCATTGTTATTCTTCAGGCTATTGTCTGCGGCCTGCTGACAATCGCCATCTGAATGAGAGCCTTTTAAACCCGGCAGATCCCCATCATTAGACCCCTTTACACCCATTGTGATGCAGCACTGGGGATACTGTAGGGCTATTAGTGACTCTCAGCACAACTGACACCATGTACACAATAACACAGATACATATTTCCTTTTGTTCAGGCCTTCCAGCCTCACAAAGGCAGCATGTTCCATTGCTCCTGCACAAACACTCTCAAGAGTAAAATCCATCTGAAGATGAAGAACAGAGGACATTTTAACTCAAATCAAATCAAATCAAATCAAAGTTTATTGTCACATGCACCAATGACAGCGTCATCGGAGCAGTGAAATTCTTATGACATGGCAGGCAAACATCTACGCAGTAGGCGACTTTACAAAAAGAAAAAAAAATAACTTTGTATGTAACATAACATATAACATACATTGTAACATATAACATATAACACAGTCAAGTGAATATTAAATTAAGTAATATGAATATATGTATAACATATAACATAGTCAAATTAATTCAAATGAAGCAACAGTTTTCAGGGTGAAGTGGGGAATATTAAATAAGATAAGTATATGTGAAGTAAGTGTATTTGTATGATTCAGGGAGCAGAATTTACATGGTGACTGTTCAGAGGATAGAAAAAAAATAACATGCTATCTAACATAACTAGGGCTGTGAAATGATTAAAATTTTTAATCAAATTAATTACAGGTTTCTATGGATTAATCATGATTAATCACATAACTGAATTTCTCTGTTTATTTTTGTGGAAAAAGATTTATGACCAAAGACAGATATATACATTTAAAATGTTGTTTTTTTTTATTCATAAACAAACAAAACAATGATGCTGCAACTCAGCAGTTCTTTAGCAGTTCTCTTTGCTATTCCATATGGAACATTAATATAATCTTCATCCTAAACAGAATTTGGGCTTCTTAGCCATTGTATGGTTGAATGAATATTTTTTATTTTCTTTTTAAATCAAACAGAAATTATTTGGGCTTCTTAGCCATTGTTTTTATATTATGGTTGAAAATGTTTCAATTTTGTTGTCAAACAACCAATCACCACACCATGGCACAATCTAAAGGCCCTATTAGCTAGTCTTTCTTTAGCCAGTTGGTGAGGCAAACTAACTTCACTTTCCCTGACAGTAAAGCTGACCACTTCTTTTGCACTATGTGTCCTGCGAGTGAGTCTGGTTTGGCGGATTCCACTTGAACGCCCCTCGCCGACCAACTCATGCTCCGCGTTGAGGTGGAACTTTAAGCGGCTTTGCTACGGTGAAACGATAACGTCTTCCCGCAGAGTGTGCGTATCACCTTGGTTTTATTGAATGTTCCATCTTTGTTTTTTGGAGCATGATCTTCCCAGAAGGTGATGTTTGTTTGTTTGAATAGCAGCGGCCGTCTGAGTGACTGCATTAGAGCGGACACTAGTGCAGAGTGGGCGGAAATGTGCGTATATTGGAAGATCCTTCTGCGCATGCGTTAAATTGGTTTAAAATAAATTAAGGAATTAATCCTGTAATTTAATCATAACGCGTTAACGTGTTATTTTTCACAGCTCTAAACATAACATATAACATCACATCGTAACATATAATGTAGTCAAGTGAAGCAGTAGTTTACAGTGTGAATGGAATATTAAATTAAATAATATGACTATGAATATATGTATACATATAACATAGTCAAGTCAAAGTCAAATGAAGCAGCAGTTTACAGGGTGAAGGAGTGGGTAATATTAAATAAAATGAATATGAATATATGTGGAGTAAGTGTATTGGTATGAGTGTGGGAGCAGAATGTACATGGTGACTGTTCAGGGGGTCATTGTTGATTGTTCAGAAGTCTAATGGCCTGGGGGTAAAAGCTGTTAGTGAGTCTGGTAGTCCGTGCTTGGATGCTCCGGTAACGTCTGCCAGACGGGTGGCTGTGGTCCTTGATGATCTTCCATGCTTTTCTCAGACATCTTGTGTTGTAGATGAGTTGCACAAAAGGGAGATGGCAGCCGATGATGCGCTCCGCTGTCTTCACCACCCTCTGCAGGGCTTTGCGATCAGCAGCGGAGCAGCTAACAAACCAGGCAGTAGTGAAGCTTGAGAGGATGCTCTCAATGGTGCTCCTGTAAAAGTTTTCGCAGCCATGCCAAACTTCTTGAGTCTCCTCAGGAAGTATAAACGCTTTTGTGCAGTTTTTACCACAGAGACCGCTTGTTTGGACCAGGTCAGGTCATCCGTGATGAACACACCGAGGAACTTGAATTCGGAGACTCTCTCCACCACAGCTCCATCGATGTGTACTGGGCCGTGACCCCCCCCTCTGCAGCTTCCTGAAGTCCGCGATCATCTTCTTGGTCTTGCAGACATTGAGAAACAGGTTGTTCTTCTGGCATCATGTTTCCAAGCCTCTAACCTCATCTCTGTAGGCGGTCTCGTCGTTGTTAGAGATAAGACCAAGGATGGTCGTGTCGTCTGCAATTTTCAGGATGATGTTTGAACCGTGTCTTGCCACACAGTCCTGTGTGTACAGGGAGTACAGGAGGGGATTGAGCACGCAGCCCTGAGGGGCCCCGGTGCTCAGGGTCAGTGAGGAGGAGGTGTGGTTACCGATTCTCACCACCTGGGGTCTGCTCGTCAGGAAGTCCAAGATCCAGTTGCACATGGGGGGTTTTAAGACCCAGGCTCCTGAGCTTGGGGACGAGTTTGGCAGGCACAATTGTGTTGAACGCGGAGCTGTAGTCCACGAACAGCATCCTCACATATGTGTTGGCCTTTTCCAGGTGGGAGGGTGGTGTGTGTTGTCAGGGCGATGGCATCGTCCGTCGATCGGTTGGGGCGGTATGCAAATTGGAAGGGGTCAAGGGTGTCAGGAAGGGTGGAGCAGATGTGGGTTTTGACCAGCCGCTCAAAGCACTTCATGATGGTGGAGGTCAGTGCTACAGGGCGGTAGTCGTTTAAGCAGGTGATGGATGATTTCTTAGGGATGGGGATGATGGTGGCCTGCTTTAAGCAGGTGGGGACTGTTGACAGTTGCAGGGAGAGGTTGAATATTGAGGTGAAGACCTCCGCTAGCTGGTCGGCGCACCCCCTGAGGAAGCGGCCTGGAACTCCATCGTGGCCCAGATGACTTTCGAAGCTTCACTCTTTGAAGCTCTCGCCTCACGTCAGCCACGTTCAGGGAGTTGAGGTCATCAGGTAGGGAGGCAGCATGCTGGTCATCACTGCTACTTCTCCCTTTATAGCCAGTGATGTGTCGCAGGCCACCCCACAAGCGTCGGGGGTCAGAGCTGAGGTAGTTGGATTCCAGCTTGTCCCTGAAGTCTCTTTTACCTTCTCTGATGGCCCTCCGCAGGTCACATCTGGACTTCCTCAACGCCTCCGGGTCACCAGATTTATGGGCAGACGACCATGCTCTGAGCTTAGCACGGACATTACCATTTACCCAGGGCTTTTGGTTTGGGAAAGTCCTGACACTGACCCTAGGGACAACATCATCTATACATTTGCAGATATATGAAGAGACAGTATCTGTGCTTCCCTCGCTTCTTTCTCCTCCGCCGGCGTATTGGTAGCCAGACCGGCAGCTGATGATGATGCAATGAGAGATTTTTAATCCTTTATCTTACTCCAGATGATACATGGAAGCCCACAAGAAAGATTTCATTCGGTGCTTGTGTTGTTAAAAGCTACTGTATGTGAAGTGATTTGTATAAAGATTAGTCCTGTCAAAATAAAGTAAAGGGGGAACCATGCATAACAGGGTATGGAACGGAATTAGACAGAAAAAGGTGTCAGTCAACCTTCAAAGCGATTGCCATCCAACACAGTAACAGAAATTCTTCATTCAAATTTATTGCAACATTTTTCTCTTGTCTTAAAATTGTTTCACTCTTAAATAGATTCATTAGCATATCCCGATCATGGCAAAAAAACTGTAAACATTATTTCTGATCAAAATGCAGATTTGGACACTGAATATTTATATACAGTTGCCTGACAACAATAACAATTTAAACGACATAATCTTTGAAATGAGCTCAGCAACACAGAAACACAAAAGAAAATGAAACATAAAAAATTTACCAGACTGTAAACAATCTAGTGATTCAACTCCACTGCAGACCAGCTGGTGGCGCTAATGTAATTTAGTTGTGTGCCAACCAAAGATATTTTTAAAAAAATGTATAGAACCCAACCGATTTAGTGTTTGCCCAATAAAATCGACAGATGTAATCATTTCACAGACATCAGAATATGTGTTTATGTGTACTGGTATGAAAACATTTGTTTTACCAAACAAACAATGCAGACAAAATGTGAATTTTGGGACTTAAATTGCACTATTTTTCTTGATTCACATTCTATATGTTTGGGTCTTTTTCTTTTTTCATTCTTTTTAGTAAAGTTTAATGGTATAATGTAAAACATCAATGGTTTGATAATTACTTTTTAGGAATTATTGCCATTTTTTGAATACATATATCCGCATTAAATAGGTATGGAAATTGTATTACTCCCAAATATAAGTAGCATTGACCTCCCAAAATTGAATGGGGTCTACCTTCATATACACATAGCTAAGTAGCATAATTATGTCTGATTTAACAGTCCTGTAATAATCTCTTTTGTGAGAGTTTTAAAGTTCATTTTTTGTTGAAATCTTTTCAAACCTGTTAGTATGACTCAATAATGCATTTGACCACTGATGTTTGTGGTGTCGTTTAATCCTACTACATTATAAAGAGAATTTAGTCTGATATTTACCCCTACATATTTATTGTTATAATTAAGGTGGACAAAATAACAAAGGACAATTTACACTTATACTAATTATCCTTATTTTCTTTTTATATATGTGACATGATTATGGCTAAAGATTAATGACACCAGAGGTCAAATCAGATTAGAAATTAAATTCTCTGTAGGAATATATAATTTACATAGATGCATAATGGTTTCCATTTATTTTCTGTACTTAAAATTACAGGTTCGAGGAAAGGTAGTGGATCAGTTGTCCCTGTTAAAAAAGACAATAGATTAAAGATAATCATTTAAAAGACACTCAAGAACTTTTTTTAAACACTTCCAGACTTTCACCATATTTTCCCTCAGTCAACAATTGACAGCAGCACTCCAGTGAAAGTGGAACTTTTTATTTTTTGGTCCTGGTCTCTCTGTGGAAACAAACAAGCCAGCTGGCCTGCTTTGGGCAGAGTGCGCCTCAGTCTGGTCTCCGTCTCCCTAAAACAAGCATCTGGAGGCCCGGGACGTGAATACAAGTGTGAATATATTCATCCCCATGCTGCTTTGTTAAATCTTTGGGCGTAAAGCCGTTGTACCCCCGTGCCCTCCCGAGTGACCCCGGAGGATCAGAGACCAGGTTGTCGAAACATTTGTAGCATTTGGCCAAAGCAAATCTCAGGCTGCCTGTTGAATTGAGGCCCAGACCAAAGAGGAGAGAAACAAAATCCCCCTGGAACCCTTAAAATAGTCCCCATGCTGGACCAGGACTCCCCCCCCCGTTCCTTATCCCTCACACACACACAGACACTCACACACCGAGCACGGAGGCTCAACCCCTTACAACCTCCAGCAAATCCCCTTTATCTTTTCCCAGCCAGATGGGGCCGCTGGAATAATAGCTAAAGCCCAATGAGTTCCATTCAATTTGTCATGCCGTCTAAAGGAGCTTGTAAGCTTCCCATTTGCAGTTATGTTATAGTAACCATGGGAGGCTCGGCAGTGTTAGGACTTAATTACCTCCTAATAGCTGTTGTAGAGATAAAGCCCCGGGCCAACATAACCCAACACTGTCCAGCCTCCGGAAACAGAGGCCTGGAGACTCCCTCTGCATGTATATTACATCAGTGACCTCTTCACCCAACGTCTACCTGCACAGACCATAGAGTCTATATGAAGATGGACGACATCACAAAGCACCTCCATTGCTTGCCATCTAGTGGCTGGCAGCAGTATAGGTCATAATGTACCAATCTAAAACCCAAAAATGGTTTCTGGCATTTTAGGTAGCTCCTGTAAAACTGTTACTTAAGTTTGGTTTCAACTAGTTATTTCATGCTAAATAAATGGGATGACATTTCTTGATTGACAGCTGACACTGACTCGCTGTCAGTATCAATGAGTCAGCTAGTTGGTCGTCTGCGTGTATTGTGGGGATAACATTACGTTAGGTAGATCTGTAACCTTTGATATTTTTCAACACCTCCTATGTTATTAAAATATATTTTTAGATTAATTTCCAGCGATACCTTGATGACTTTATCTCTAATGCCAGACCACTGTTACGTAATTTTCTGGTTTATGAGCTGCCCCATTTGAATCCTGGAGTTGGACATTTTGTCCAGAACCCTGTTGTTATTTGAATCCAGAAGTTACCATATCCGGAGGAACAGCGGGGGGAGCCTGACTGAGAGCTCAAGGTCTATGATTGATTTTTGTTTTCAGCCATCTGATTGAACCATTTCGGTTTGTGCACTTCTGCTGAAGTTCTCTTCTTAAAATGAGTTTCCCCCCTTCATATCTGTGTCTGCTCTTGTTTTCTGAACTTGAAGCTTGAGGAACTAGAGAACTTTGAATTTGTGGACTGAAGACGCCGTCTACAAGAAACACCCAAACAATATCACCCCCAAATAATATGATTATTCTGTCCTTGTGCATCCACAAAATTCACTTCATAGAAAACATTCAGATCTGTAAGTGTGATGAGCTGAATGAGAGAAATTCCAAACTCAGGAAACTATTTTGAAGATTTTCTCCCCAAATACTAAACCTGTTCTTGACTCTTTCATTAAATTTACAGTAAATGGCAAATAAAGGAGAGCTACATTCTAACTTGGGAGATGGGGGTTACACACACACACAAACAAACACACACAGTGCAACAGCAGTGGTGGTGGCAGCCAGCATCTCACGTTTCTCACTATAGATTTCAACAAAAGCGAGAATTCTGCTTCATTTCGTTCCAAGATCTGCCAGAGAAAGGGACGGAGGGGGAGAGCCAGCACGTTATTCATGTCTTTCAGTTCATTTGGCTGTGGCCGGTCAGCTTCCCCAGACACAGAGAAAACTCCTCTCTCGTGTTTTTCCACCCTCCTCTCTTTTCTGCTGTTTTTGTTCCCTTTCTTTTTTATTTTGGAGGCAGATTAGCAGGATTAAGTATGGCTCACATATGCTCCTCCTCACCATTGGTATTCACCGCGGCACCAGGCCGACGCCACCCAGACTGATGGACAGAGAAAGAGAGAGCGAGGGAGAGCAGGAGTGGATGTGTGGTGAGGAGGAGAGTCAAAGGTGGAAGAAAAGAGAGAGTTAAAAATAAATGAAGGAAGAAACTGTTCTTATTTTATCTGTACTTTGGTTTTAGGGCTTCTTTTTTTTCAGATATTAATATAATTTTTTTCCTGTTAACCTGTTAAAATATTATCGCTAGAGCAAACATGGTTACTGTGCTTCAAAGTGGAGTTGACAGTTTGAGGAAGAACTTTTTATTCTTTAAATGAAAATGCATGAAATACGATCCATACAGAAAATACTCTCCTTGTTTATTTTGGAGGAACTTACCCTGATGAACTTGGATGAACTTGTACAATGCCTGAAGGCCTGGACGTCTCCAAGTATCAGTACATGGACACCAATAATAAGACCATTCGCATTACTTTGATTGAGATGTTTTCATGAGCTGCGAATAGAATATTCCGATACATCAGAGCATAATCTGATTATGACTACATGTTTTCATTTGATCATTGCTTGTTTGACATTACTCAGGTTAAAGGTATCAGGAAAATGCTTGGCTGTGTCTTATATCACAAAATTGGTGTCCATGTAAATGTAATCTTTGTTGTGGATGCAGTCATGGTCAATATCTGTTTAACAGCCCAAATCTAAAGGTGTGGAGATTATTAGAGCAAGAAACGTGTTCTCTTTCAATGTGGGTTTTATGTCCCTGAAGATTTTTCAGATTCTATAGTTTTTGACTGGTCCAGCGCTCTTCAGTCGTGAAGGAAAGGGCTCTCAGTTTGGTTTTGGTTTCAAACAACACTAGTAGCTGAATGGCAGTTTTTGAAGCTATATGCAATTGGATGTCTCCCTTTTCTGCACCAAACATTCACAGTGTTTATGTATTTCAAAGTAATTTAACATAAATTATCTTCATCACAAATTAAAATCTCATACAGATCAGAGACAGGCGACTTACTTGATACCAGATATATGTTACTGTGGATAAATGATTATGCATGTAATGTATTTAAAAATGTGTGTGTGTGTGTGTGTGTGTGTGTGTCTGTGCGTGCGTGCGTGTATGCGTGTGTGTGTGCGCGCGGCGCGCGTGCTTGAGTGTGTGTGTGTGTGTGTGTGATTGTGTCTGTGTGTGTGTGTTTGTGTGTCACTGTGGGAAAGTCTAATGAACCAAAGACACAAAGCTGCTGATTTAAATCTGCACTCTCCTCGACTTCATTACCATAATCTTTTTTATAAACACGAAGAAAACAAGCAAATATACGACGTGTGTGTGTGCGTGTGGTTAACGAACGTGACGTTGTGACACCTGACGGACGATTATGTAGACGTTTAGGTTTCGTTTCTGATTGGCTGCAGGTGATCGTTAACCAGCCCCCCCACGCCCTTTCTCAGACTCACACACACTCTCTCTCTCTCTTTCTCTCTCTCTCTCTCTCTCTCTCTCTCTCTCTCTCTCTCTCTCTCTCTCTCTCTCTCTCTCTCTCTCTCTCTCTCTCTCTTGATACACAACAGCAGCCACATAATTAATAATATCAAGAAAATAGTTTGTCCCCTTTGTCATTGTTCACTGGTCAATATTATTACTTATGTATTTGTTTATTTTTAATTCCTCAGGTTTCGTGTGTTATTGTTCCTCCTCCATTTGTGGGAAATATATAGAAATCAGAAAAGTTGATAATAAACAAATAAAGTATAATTACTCCAGATTAAATTGACCACACAGTCAGTGAACCATAATAAACTATTATTATAATAAACTATTATAGGTCTACTTGTAAATCTAATATAATTTTAATTATTTATATTTCCTACGGAAACACAGAACATCCTTAGACCTCGCTCCTAAACAGATAAAACCTGTAGAGGCAATTAGCGCTGATTCCGTGTGAATGCGCAGCGAAGCTCGGTCATATTTGCGCACAATGCTGTCTGTCACCTTGAGTTAGCGTCAGTGGATCCGTCAGAGGCCCAGTGAGCAGCAGCATCAGGGCCACACATGCTATCTGCGCTCACTGCGCACTAATTGAAATGTTGAGGATCATAACCGTTAAAAACAATTTTGCACACTTCGTTAATTAACGTTAAAGATGCTCGTCAACGGCAGCTGCTGGACGACAGCGGGTCGAAACGGAAAACACCATATTGATTCCAAAAGCGCGGCCAGGAAACATATTGCGCTGCTTATTGAGGCTTCGACCTGTTTTTACTGAGCGTGAGGAGACGAGTGAGTTCACGCTCGGATGGTTTATTGACAAAATAATAGTACTAATACTAATACTGATACTAATGCTATTAAAAAATAATAATGATAATATCAGGAAATTATTATCAAAACTATTGTCTCATTTATTTAGAAAAATTACAAAAATATCTGTGGGGTATTAAATTTAAATCTTCTATGTATATAATAAATAATCAGTTATTGTACAAAACATATTTTCCTATAATTTATGTACAATATTTAAATGACGTCTGATATATTCTTTTCCTGTTTCCTGAAGAATCAGACGATCAACAGTACATTACTGAGGCGCAATGTGTTTTCCTCTGTGCGTAAAACCCATCCACACGCGGCCCGAACCTTTCCACAAGAAGGGGCCGCATGCAGGACGGAGTGTGTCTGATTTCACTTCATAGTGATGCTGTGTGTCGGTAATTACATCAGGCTGAGGACCGTCCGTCACCTTCCTCCCTCCCCTTTCTCCGACCCCTTGCATGGAGCTGATTGGTCGCCGGGTGGCTGCCGGGACACACACCGCGTTGTCCCGGTGAAGCGGCCTCTGTGCGCTATAAAAGCCCGCGGTCACACGCAGCCGTGCCAAATGGGCTGTCACACGCGCTTTGGAGTAACCCGTGGATTTGCCGTATCGCTTTTCACATCGTCGCGCTTGGAAACTTTCTCGGTGAGTGTTTTACTTGGCAATTTTGAGTAATTATTGGTGTTTTACCAGACTTTATTAATTGCAAACCAAAGGCAGACAGAGCATGAAGTCTGTGCGCACTCACTGAACTTGAGGTTTTCGAAGTGGTGTTAACGTATGGCAGCATGTAAAGCCTAAATATGTCAGTAAATATATTATTAATTATTAAGTCAACAGATTAAATTGCAGTAAGCCTTTACTTTTTATCACCTGTCGTTGGAATAACTTTTGGCCTGACCTGTGGATTTTAGACTTTACTAAATCAACTGTGATTCCTCCTCAGAGCTCCGTGCTGGACCAGAACCATGGCCTCTGATACGAGCCGCGTGTCCAGCAGACCCTCCTCTCCCGAGGTGGACGACAGCTTCATGGCAACACTGAAAAAGTCAGTGCACGGATTCACCGGCGCAGTGTCCTCCACGCAGAGCGACTCTCCCTCCGACATCCCCGGCCTGCACAGCTTGCACAGCCTGCACAGCCTGCACATGCACGGCCTGCACGGCTTGCACGACCTGCACGACCTCTCCGCCTCCGACGACGAGTCCCTCGCCCTGAGGTTGGCCAAGAAAGACCGTAAACTCCTGTCAGAGAACGAGCTGCAGTCGATCCGCCTCAAGATCAACAGCCGCGAGAGAAAAAGGATGCACGACCTCAACGTGGCCATGGACGGACTTCGGGAGGTCATGCCCTATGCGCACGGGCCATCGGTGCGTAAACTCTCCAAAATCGCCACCCTGCTGCTGGCGAGAAACTACATCCTGATGCTGAGCAACTCGCTGGAGGAGATGAAGCGCTTGGTCAGTGAGATCTACGGCAGCAGCGCACACCACGGCGGCTTCCACCCGTCAGCCTGCGGGACTATGACACACGCTGGGCCCGTGCCGGGACACCCGGCTGCCCCCCACCCCGCACACCCGGCGGTGCACCACCCGCTCCTCCCGCCGGCGGCCATCTCCTCCGCGTCTCTTTCTGTGCCCGGTATCTCCGCCGTCACCTCGGTCCGATCCCACCACGGACTCCTCAAAGCTCCCGTTCCCGGTGCAGGGCCGCTGGGCAGCAGCTTCCAGCACTGGGGCGTTGGCACCGGGATGCCCTGTCCGTGCAGCATGTGCCAAGTCCCGCCTCCGCATGTCTCCAGCATGAGCTCCGTCCCCATGCCAAGGCTGACCAGCGACTCCAAGTGACTCCAAACCCAATGGACTTGTTTAGGGTTGTCACAGACTCTCTCTCCTCTTATTACATGTTTTTTTTATTTATCTTTGTCACTGAATCCGTTGCGTGGACGGAGCCAGTAAAGACGATTGCATTGATTTTCCTCACTGGGACTTTGGGGTTTTGCAACTAACTTAGTGTTTTATGGTGATTAACCTCAGTTGTAAGCGGCGTTTCTTCTCAGAGCTCAAAAAGCACAACGAAATTCCTTTTAATTCTGTAAAACCTTAATGATCCAGTCTTCTATTCGTCTATTTTAACATCAGACTATCTGGTGATTTAAGGGGCCTGCAGAGGGAAAAGCCCCAACTTGAAT
Organism: Pseudopleuronectes americanus; assembly: GCA_038501795.1. Lineage (NCBI taxonomy): Eukaryota > Metazoa > Chordata > Actinopteri > Pleuronectiformes > Pleuronectidae > Pseudopleuronectes > Pseudopleuronectes americanus. The sequence continues at coordinate 4,755,319 of CM076727.1, forward strand.
CCAACCACAAATATAATGTAAATATGTAGACTCGTCTGTTTAAATAGTGGGAGATATTATATATTATAGTCTTGTTAATGTGTGGGAAGTCTCCTCCCGCCCTCACATGTTGCACCTGCATTATTCTGTCATTTTCTCCCTGTTTTCTGCTCAGTGGTTTGTCTTTCACTGTCCGGCCCACACAATGGCCACTTCTTTATTTTTTTAAATAAACAGAAAATGATATTTATTTACTTATTTTGAACGTGATTTTCAGATGAATCTCTGATGATGTTGGGTTTGAAAATGTAAAATAAAGACGATTAATTGCAAATGGGAAGAACAAGTCTTTGTGTTTTATTTAAATTTTTTACATATAGCACAATACAAAAGAGAGCATTTGGGAAGGAGAATCAGAGCAGCAGTATTAGAGTATCGTGTTTATTAATATAATGATTAAACAATTCAACTTTACTTTATAAGCATTACAAATTCAAATTCCAACCTACCTGGAAGTGACAACTATTATGATTATTTTCATTTTTCTTATAGTAAAGATATTGAAATAAATAATATACTTAGTTATTTCTTAATTAAATTTAGAATGTATAATTCATTTCTTGAACAAAATCTGCAGAATTTATCCAGAAAATTTAGACTATCCAAACCCTAACATTTGTTTAGAAAACTTTCAGAACGACTTCCCACCATTACTAGTTTGATATCGATGTAGGACTAATACTTATAATTACACAATAAACAAAAAATACTTAGGCCTACATTTCAAGCATGCCAAAACATGTATTTTTTCTTAAGTACAATCAAAGTACAAATAAATAAAATAAACACGTTTGTATAATGTTAATATTTTGTTATATTATGGTGTGGTATGCATTGCAAACCAACCCGTCTCCTGCAGGATGTTTCAGATCACAAATCAGTCAGTGTGTGAACCTTCATTGATTCAAGGTGACTTCACCTGCACATCTGGATGTCTGTCCTGCAGAATAAAAGATTGACATATGTCAGATTTTAAAAAACATTTCTGTTTTATGATCTTTACTGCTCATCGAGTCATTTGTTATTCACAAAGTTGTTCTTACGGTAAGAAGCCACAGTGATGAGTAAAGGCTGGTGCCCAGTTAGGGGAAAGCCAGCAGCTGCACAGCAGTTTGTCAATGCTGTTGCAATGTTTTCCGAAGGCTTTTGAAGCTGGAACGATATAAACTGAATCTCTGAATATTCATACACGCATTTGTTTATTCGTCTAATTACTCGGACTGAATTATTCAAAGTCCTTCAGTGTTTTGTAGGACGTTTCAAACAGTAATAGGTCAGTCGATGCAATGCAATAGAAATACAGTCTGTTTGCAGGTCAGAAAAAGTCTCATCCTGTGCAACCTACTTTTACATATTAGAAAAATAGAAGATAAAAAACTTTAGATTTACTTATATTTGTAATTAAAAAGGTCCTTTGTGCATTCTTAAAATCACTCAGTGTTCAGTTCGACATCATCTTTACTCTCTCCATCCCACCAAAAAAGGAAGAAGTATGAATAAGGTTTTGCTCATGTGAAAGTGTGTCTCTTATTATTTCCAAATACTTTTCAGTATGAGAGGGGCTAATAACAAGAAACCACTCTTTAGTATTACAAAATTAATAAAAAAAAATTGAATTAATAATGCTATTTGTCAAGTGTTACAGAATAGCAAAAGCAGATACAACAAGGTTGAGAGAGTATACCTCATTAAGGATAACAACCAGTGTCACCATAACTTCAAAATGTCATGACTTCTTCTTTGGGTGCTGTTACAAACCTGCACAAAATTTCATGGAAATCGGTGGAGCAGTTTTTTTGTTATCCTGTTGACAGACTGACAAACAAACAGCAATGAAAACATAATTTTGTTGTGAACTTCCTTCACAACAAATAAACATCCATCAAAAATGGATGATCTTCTTATTAATTATATTTTTTCTCTAGTTTGTGGATTAACACAACATGATCTAAAATCCATTTAATAATTGAGAGTCTGATTGTGAACTTGTACATCTGCAGTCGGCCGTCACCTTCACCTCGGATTTTGGCCTCCAGCTGCTTTCACGTTTGCCGAAAAATGTTCATGACACGTAAAAGAATAAATTGTGGGATTATTTCTCTTAGAACATCTGTTTTACCTCAAGTATTTTTCCCCCAGAGTTTTCTAAGCACCATTTGTCAGCACAAAATGCAGTTAACACGAGTTACTGAGGATCGTATTGCTAAAATAATTAGGCCGCCCTCTCCCCCATGATGCCTTCTCTCTAGTGTTGATTCCTATAATTATCTCCTCTGCTCCTAAAAACTCAGGAACAGCAAAGTCCAACCTTCAGTGGTCAGGAAGTAGATATTATACAGCAAATAAAATGTATTAATTAAAGGAAAAACAAAGATTATGAGTCATGTCGAATCGTAATGTATTGTATCGAAGAAGTGTGTCGTATTGTAAATGGGTTGAGAATCGGCTGTGTACTGTGTTGCTTATTTTACCGTACTATATAGTGCTGTACTGTATCATGATGTTTACTGTCTTTTTGTATCCTTTTGTGCTGTGTCATGTCATGTTGTGTTGTAACCTATCGTATCATATCGTATTGTAAATAGGACAACAGTTGGTTGCCATGATTTTTAAACTAACTGTATCAAACTCTTGATTGGAGCCATGATGCACTTTGTGGAAGCATCTGCATTCTCTCATTTATGGAAATGACTTCAACATACGTAGAAGCAGCGGCTTTTAAAATGACTACATTAAACAGTCGCACGATTCTAATGAAGGTTTATTGATTGACCTAAATTCATAATGATTCCTAGAAAAAAATTGTTATATAAAAATCTAATGGTGAAGAAAATCATATTGAAACATTTGTTTTACGGTTGATTAATTTATTTGTCAGTGAATCTAAAATATGTAATTTCCTCTTAAGCTGCAAAACAACAGCATCTGATGCTCATGAGAAAGTTTTTCTACTAAAACTCCAAGATAAACATGGTGCTGAAGTTAAAAGAGAAACTGTGTGAGAGGCATCTTTTCAGCTCGGTCTGGAAGATCTGGTCAATAGCAGCTGGGCTTCACATCCCTGTGTCTGGATTTGAATAAACAGCTCCTTATCCACTGTTGGTGGCAGGCTGACTTATCCATTGATGCTGCGAGTCCGAGGTTGGTTCTGTGACAGTTTAAATATTCATAACTTTGGACAGAAGGGGCGCATCAGTCTTACACTGTTGTAACTGGATTTAAACCTTCCTGAAAACACCGCACAGATGTACACCCTTTTTCAGCTCGGCGCATCATGTTGTGTTAGCCGAAAGGATTAAAGATTGGTTGGATGAATCAAAGGTGGCAGAGTAAGAGAAACAGAAAGAGAAACATAGTCAATGATGGAGAAAAGGAGAGAAGATAAACAAACAGAGAAGCTGTAAGAAACAAAGGCAGGATTTAACACTTACAAGGGAATAGATGGAGCTCGAAGGTGAATATGAGACCTCAGAGGTCACTCTTTCCCCTGGGACCGGTGTTTATTCCATCACAGCTCATCTGCTCACTATTTACCAATGTGAAACACCGTGACACATAAAGCACTGACTGTATTGAATAGAAAAGCAACAAGTGGGGGCTTGGCTAAGAAAAGTATTCTTGTTTCTCAGAGCAATGTGACAATGCCTTTTTATGGAGCTCTATGGCAGCTAAAGGCACAGCACTGTGATCAACATTAAACTAAGTAGTCGTTATGGTGATCATGAATAATGCCCACATGATCATCCAAGCTGGGATTGCAACTGGGAAAAAAGGATTTCTGTGAGCCTTCGAAACTGTGTTTTTAGCCTAAATGTCATCTGATATCTTACCCTTAGTTACTGCTGCAGAGAACTTGTGAGTATCGAAAAAACTTGTGATGGCTGCCGTTTTGAGTTGAATTTGAATGTCGGCAATACAAATACATTTGTATTGTTTCATTTGATCAGGTGCTGAGACATTTGCAAAGCAAGCCTTCACCTGATTGGGATAGTTAGGTGTCATCAGCATAGCAGACAATGTATACCATAACCTGGGTAGACTCCTTTACGCAGGTCTGACCTGCCCGTGGACTGAGTGGGGTGAAAGTCTGCCTCTGCCAAAGAAATTGGTTGAGCATAGGAAAGCAAACATGGCAGCATGAGGGAAGCTCTTGCCAGCCCAACAAGCACAAACCTTCATCAGGTTGCAATGCACGCCAGCCTTTGCCCATACTGCCATCACCATCATTAATATCTGAGCCTTTTTTGGGTCAAGTTGCAGTTCTTGTAGGTTGGGTCCAGAATTGATGAAGATGTAGTGACAAAGAGCAAATGTTTTCAGTCTGGGCCAAAGTGGAGAAACTCAATTTATTAACTGAGGAACATGATAAAGATTTCCTATGATTAAATGTCTTTCTGAAAGTCCTTCTAATAAGGATGAGGTGAGGAGACAGAATGTAAAAGGTCGTGGACACATACCAGATCTGCAGGAACTCTGAAGCATTTATAAAATTATCAGAAGATAAGTGCAGCCTGAAGTTAAATGCCTAAAACACCACTGAGTGATGTGTGTGCGTGCGTGTGTGTTTGTGTGTCTAACAATCGAAAGAGGAGCAGCAGATGAACTACCCGATCGGGTGGATCAATGTGTTTGGTAAAAGCCCACAGGGACAAAGACAGAAGGGAGTGAGAGAGAGAGTAAAGGAAAGCGAAAGAAACAAAGCGAGAGAGCAGAAGATCCATTGAGTGGGTTTTCTGTGGCTGAAGAATTGTCCCCAGTGGCTTTGAAAAGAGGGATAATCCTGTCGAGTAAGCAGACCTTTGGGTATTCATGACTGGCCGAGCGGCTCGGCGGACTGAAGGAGGACACAGTCAGGATGGGATTAAACATCAAAGTGAATGTGAGCAGGACTGGGGACGTGAATCTACCAATGCAGAAACACAGAGGTATCAGAAGGCTGTGCTGGGGGGCAGTGGATAACCAGGGAACAGTTGTCTGGTGGGTGGACAACACTTTGAATGACTCCAGCATGAGGGCCTTTCAGGAGAGTGACATGGTGCGTGCACCTGCCCCCAATCTGAGAAACATATCCATACACAAGCAGCTGTTTTAGAAAGAAAGGTCTGTTGAGCTGCTGATACTTAATGCTAATTGCCCGTTTAATAATTGCTCTATATGCAGTCGGGTTTTTCATCCTTATGGCAACTGTTTGTGTTTGTCCCCTCCCTGTCTCAATATGACAATACCCCTGTGTACAAAGCCAGATCCATGAAGCAACATATTTGTCTGTTTGATGTGAAATAATTTTGCAAGGAACCTTTTGCAACCATGCAGAATGAAATGAAACCCCCTCGTGAGCCACTTCTTATCACCCTAGATCAGTGTTGGAGCTCACTGATGCTCTCGTGTCACAATGAGAGCAAATCCATGCAGCCAGGATCCTGATATTTAGATGAGTGGAGGCTGTTATGGCTGCAGAATCAATCCCATGGTTTATGTACTCAACAATTAACCATAGGTGATTGGCTGAAGATATGGGCCGGGAGTCTGATATGAATAAGCTTCTGGGGACAACAGCGCAGGTGTGAAGATACGATGTACAAAGACTTCTTTACTGTACTTAAGTCACTTTTTCTGGTTTCTGTAGTTTTCTTGAGTATTTATTTACCTGACGACTTTTTCCTCTTAATCCCTATTTGAACACAAACATCTGTACTCTCTACTCCTTACATTCTCAAAACTGGCTTATTACTTGTTTCAACCTCCACAGTCATACTTGTTGTAGGTGTTTTAGGTCCAGACGCATTTTTGGCTGATCAAAGCGAACAGGATATGAAAGCAGATAAATTAAAAAGTCTTGAGCTGATGTATCTCAGTCAATGTTTTTGTCCTCTTTTTCTATCAACACAGACTTTTTGCCTGCTGGAAACATGCATTTTTAGACAAAGGTCCAACTTAAGGTCTAACCTGGTCTTTAGTGTTTTGTCTAGCATTTGTATATTTCGTTTTAGTTTTTAGTTTTAGTTGTCCAAGTTTAGAGACATGCAAGACATTATCTTTTACTGCATTAGATAATTTTGCCAGTTATGCTCATATCACCAAAACATAATAATGAACATAAATAATTCAAGAGCATAAAAACAATATGGTCATAAGTTTGGATAATCCACAGGCCTCAGTGTAAAATGTGATATGTTTAATTACTACAACCCCAATTTGTGAAGTTAGTGAAGTCTGCTATCGTGTTGCACAGGAACATATGTCTGCGCTTGAGTTGTCATTTCCCTGGGGTCTGCTGTTTCCTAAATCAAATTAGCACCATACTCAGATCACTGGGTGTCATCTATCTATCTATCTATCTATCTATCTATCTATCTATCTATCTATCTATCTATCTATCTATCTATCTATCTATCTATCTATCTATCTATATCTATCTATCTATCTATCTATCTATCTATCTATCTATCTATCTATCTATCTATCTATCTATCTATCTATCTATCTTTCTAATCTATCTATCTATCTATCTATCCATCGATCCATCCATGATTTCTATATCTGAATTTATAAAACTAATCAGTCAGGGTCTTCGTATCTGACTCTTGTAGTAAGCGCTCCTCAGTGGGAGACCCGTCTTTAGTTTTCCTAACATCTGTGATAAACCTGCTGCAGTTTGATCAGGGTGGAAGTTGAATAGAAGAAGGAGAGTAGTGGCTGCTTCAGTCTGAGCTCTCAGGTCTTAGTGGGGATTTGATTGTGCTGAGAGTCTGTGAGGAGCAGGAGCACAGTGGGAGGTGAATGAGGAGGACGAGGAGGAGGCTGTAAGGCAAGAGAGAGGGGGTAGTAACTGTGTGTGTGTGTCTGGGTGTGTGTGTGTGTGTGCGTGTGTGTGTGTGTGTGTGTGTCTGGGCGTGTGTGTGTGTGCGTGTGTGTGTGTGATAAAGTGTGTAGGCCGACAGATGTGTCCGTCAATGCCTAAAAGAATCATCTTACATCCACTGCATCCATCTGCCAACATAGAGCGGCAAGAGTTTCTGAAATGAGAACAATGTGGTCAAATGCTAAATTTGACATTCTCTGCTCATGAAAAGATAGAATCATTTTTTTTTAACCATTTATTCATCACATTACCATTTTTAACCCTGACATCAGCCCCACTGGCTCCATCTTCAAACTCAACATAAGTTCAAATGTAGAGAATGTACAGCGTTTAGGACTCTATCCACATATAACAAACATGTGGATAGAGATTGCACGAATTTTGGTATTACGACATAGCTGCACAATCTTGACATTATTTGTATTGATCTGTTGCAGTGCAAATTTTAAAGCCTCTGTGTATAGAATGGTTTCTTTGCTCGGCCTGTGATGAGGCTGGTTGAAGCTTTCTTTCTGAAAAGTGACCTGTAGTCATCAAGCTCAACAAGTAAAGACCTGCTGCTGATTCCTGAAGCAAAACTTGACTCAGTACGCAGAACCCTGAACTGGAGAATCAGCTGCTGTTGTCGTTAAGGCACAATTGTACCAGTACCTCAAAAAAATTGAAGTTTAAACCCGTCAGTGTCTGTTTCTCTTCCGCTGCCTGAACCTCGTCACTACAACAATACACATCTAATCTCAGAGACGTGTATCCTCATCCATCATACTGCTGCCGGCTTTCACTTTAACAGTGACTTTGGATCCCGCTGCACCGCCCTCCTCACAGACAGGGATAACCCCTGTAAACCCACCCTTGGCCTTGTACCGCTCATGAAAACCCGAAAAGAAACATCTCGACCCGCCCCCACGGCCTGCAGAATTTAACTGGGGCGCCCTCGCTGGCTCACTGAGAAGAAGAAGAAGCTCTGTGTTTGACTTGGGATGAGGATTCCTATTGAAGTTTAGTGTCTGTGAATCCATCATTGTCACTGTTAAATAGGATGGTTGGATACTCTGTGGGAGACAGGTTAACTCACACTTTCCTATCAGCAGCCGTCCTACAAATCCCTGGTGGCTTTGTTTCAGAGTGGAACATCTGCTATAACAATAGATAATCAGAGTGAGGTTATGTTCAGGGGTAATTTTGAATGACCACAATAAAAGGTTGGAGTTCTTCAGTGTTACTTTTGCAAACAAATCCATGGTAAACACAAAAACATTTGGGAAGCATTTTAAAAACATTCTGGGATTTCCAGGCCTTTATTTTGAAAGTGAGGATACAAGTAGATCTTGCCAGTATAGGGCCACAATTGCAAAAACAAACAAACAGGAAGTGTCAGTAGAGCAGTTAGCGCCATGAAATATGAATGTGGCAAAAGTCCATCTGTATTTAAACAACCGTGACCAACTGAGCGTGTGCAGCTACTGAGCGTGAAGCATTTAGGCTCTCTTTCACAAAGGGCCCGAGGGCTAAAACCTTACACCCCCTCCCACCTTCATTATCCCAGCCACACTATGATCAGCACCAAATGCTGACTATCCCAGGCCAGCGCTCACAAAGCATGCTGGGAAGCACAAAAGCGGACCTTCAGCCGATCGGTTCCACCTTATTAACAGCTTGTAATCTTCTCATGTCTTTGGCCAGGCCTCACAGAGCAGGAGTTAGAGCGGAGAGACGAGTGTGTCCTCGGTCCTCGCTTTGATGCAGAGCAGTCTTCTCCCTCTGAAAAGTCCTGCTCTGGTATATTTTCATTGTTGACGCTGCACCTGTTTGCCCACAGGGACGAAATCAGTCACTGGCAACTGTTTATTTCTCATTATTCACACATTGAAAACAAAGCCTACAGGCGGTGCATCAATGGTTTGACGCTGTGGGGTCATTGTAACCGTTTGTTTTGGTTTGTATATGGAGCCCAAAACAGATGCACTCTTTAACTTTCTAAATATTAATTCAATGTTTGACTTCGGATCTGATCATGGTTCTTTCAACTTAACCTTTTTTTAAATGGTCAAAATCTCAGGTCTGAGGATCATAGACCCAGTAACTCCCTTCAATAAATATTAAGTTTCCATAGCTTTTTTTCTGCCACCCATGAGCTGCAGGAAGTACTTTTTACTTAAAGTAGCATTTTACTCAAGTTATAGTACAATTAATCAAACAAAGATTTACTCAAGTAAAAGTAAAAGTAAAAGTAACACACTAACAGTAATTGGATAAGTTTGTCTGGATATTGAAATTTTAGTTTGGCCATCAATGACATCAATTAACTTATTAATTGTATCTATGAAAACATTAACATAATTTTTGAATGTTTTGGAATTCAATAAGTTCAAGCAAAGACAATCTTTCATTGGGTACAATATGCGAGATGTTGGTGGAGTATATCTGTGGTCAATAAATAGCACATTTGAACCTCTATGAATAATGTAAATAAAAACAGAATATATCAGCCATTAAGCAGGACACTTCTATTCTGAGGTTCAAAAGAAAAATCAATTTCATGTGGTGCTCCAAACCTCTAAAAAATATTTATATACTGTATATACCAAAAAATCATATTCAAAAAACTGATAGCATTTAATAATTCAATTTTATGCTTATGCTTGTTGTATTTCTGAATTATTTTCGTAAATCTGCTGAAACGTATTCAAACTCAAAAATGTAAAATATGAAAATGGTTTTATTAGTTTAAAATCAATAAAATCAGCGAGATTTTTTTTCATTTTGGTTCGTTACATCTAATTATCTTTTGCTACTGTGCAAGTTTTCTGTTTTGCCTTCTACTAATTAACTCTAAAATCGAAAGGATTTCATAACCACAGCTTTTTTCAGTGGAGACACATTGGGTGTATTTTTCATCCTGTACTGGTGGAGTCATTGACCCAGACGTTTGGCTGAGGTGTCTTCCTGCCTGTCAGCCGCAGGAAGTGCCTCCAAACAGACGAGGCATTTAGCTCCCAGGTGCAGACAACTATTGGCCGGCCTTACCCAGATGGATAGTAGTCCTTCCACCATAAAGACACTAGTCTTCCCCCTGCCCTGAAGCCACCGGTGCTCCTGCCCTGGTCCAGCCTTATCAAAAGGAGCCTGGAAGCTGGGCGGCGGATATGCTGAGCCCCAAATCAAGCTCACTTTTCTCTGGCTGGTGGATAAAAAACGTGGGGGAGGTGCACTTCTATGTTAGACACCAGCTTCTTTCTCTCTCCTCCTTTCTGACTTCTGTATGTATGGCTCCCTGCAGGTGTCCTTTTTTTCTCTTGACACAGAAACCACATCCCAAAAAATACAGTGAAAGCATCACGGCTCGCCTTCTTTCATTACTCCGTTTAGTACGTCTCATTGTTAGACAGGCACTAGAATCAAATTGAGCTCACACACAGACACACACACACACAGACACACACACACACACACACACCCCCACACACACACAAAACACACACACACACACACATTCATCCTGGCTGCCTGCACTCTGTTTTCCTGCAGGTGCGAGGGCCATCCGCCTGGCCCTTTTCATGGGGCCCTCCCTTTCCTGTCCGTCTGGAATCCATCCATTCAGCTTCAATCACAGCACCAGGCGGACGCCACCGGACCACTGGCAGGGAAGGGAAGCGCCTCCACACACATCTTTCACTTGTTGAACGACAAGAGACAAGCGGCCGGGGACGAAAGAAAGGGTCTTCCTCCTCTGCATCTCCTTCTGCTTTCATCGTAAACAACTTGCTTTCTGTGTGAAACGGTGCGGTGCTTCCCCCTCTTCCCCCTGCCTTCCTTTTCTCCCTCTCAGATGGGCTTTACAAGCAGGGGGAGCGGGTAGGGGGGGGATGCAAAGAAGAGGACGACCAGGCTCAGTGATGCCGAGGTCTTTTTGTGGCTCATGAATGGCACATCTGAGGTTTCCAGCCTTGCTTGGTGCCCCACGCCAGCTTCACCTGTGGTCGGAGTCAATTGGTCTGTTGTCTGCCTGCCTGGAACCGTGCCCAGCTCTCTGCCAGCCAATTTGGTTAGCGTAGCCGCTCAGAGCTGAGCAACAATAACCTCCCCCTCTACACCATCAATTAACTCTCCCCAAACAATGATGTAGCCATTGACTGTTTGCCAAAACTGTTCTCTGACACAATTAACACGTACAGCTAATACCTGCTCTCCGGCTCATAACAAAGTCCTTAAAAGGTTGTTGAAGTTGTTGAACGGCTGCAGTGGCACATTCCATGAAGCTCACTATGTTTTTTTGTTTGTGTTCTTCACAAAAGGTAATTAGTTGGCACAACTTGTATTGTTTGGAATGGTTGACTCTTGAATTTTTTGTGGTAAATTACATTTTTTAACAAAACATATTTAGTTGCTGCAACTACAGATGATTTTCTCAAAAAGGTAAGAGTTGGCCTCAAATCTTAAAAATCTATTGCAATTAGTTTCAGATTACACTTAATTTAGACAGAGCCTCACTGAGATAAATAAAGTCCTCTAAAAAATTGTCCTTGCTGACAATGCACCAAAAAAATCTCTTCATATTAAAAACTGCTAATTAAAGATCGTCACATTAAATATGAGAGTGTTTTAATGTTGTTTCTTTATATTTATGTCATAAAAAAAAAGCTCCAAAAAAATGATTGACCTAATTGTCAACTATATGTTTGAATGTAAAACCTTTTCCTAATATCTCTAAAACACCCACTGATCCTTTTCTTTGTCATCGCTTGCTCCACATCTCACTACCAACCACCAGAAAGCCAGACGGGCACATACGTGTGTTTGTAAAGAGCACATCATGTGTTGGGGAGGAGTTGAGCTGAGGTGGGGTTATGTGAGGGGACCATTTAACTCACTTTACCACTGTGCGAGCTGCCATTCCTGCCACATGCAGCTGTGGAAGTGAGATAAAGCCGATCTGCCACTTTAGGAAGCTTGTGCCACCAGAAACCTCTGAAGCCAAAAGTAAAGTGAGTCGTCATTGTGCTGGATGGCTCCTGTTTTCTACAATCATAGGGGAGAAGAACAAATGGAGGGAATAAAGAGTTGATCTTTGCACTTTGTGGATTTTTTTTTCCTCTAAAGCAGCAGTTAAACATTTTTTTTGCTTGACTAAGAGACTACTTTTAATTGGACTCTCAAATTTTTGCCGAAGACGGTGGACTACAACTCTGAAGAGAAACACACCTCGGAGGAGAATATGAACGTGCTGTCGAACCCAGTGATCAGGGCCCAGGAACAGTCTCTACCTCTCTGTGGCCCCGGGTCTGTCCAGGACTTACCACACTGCCCTCCAGGCTTCAACCTGAGCTCCCGCATCCACCCTGCACCATTGCTTAGCCTCCAGGGCAGCCCACGATCGATCAAACCACAGAGGGAGCTGAACCCTGAGGAGCAGCAGGAGCTCAGGAGGAAGATCAACAGCAGGGAGAGGAAGCGGATGCAGGACTTGAACATTGCCATGGATGCCCTGAGGGAGGTCATGGTGCCTTATGCCTCCTCACCTTCCTCCGCCTCCTCTCATGCGCACCAGCCTGGCGCTCCTCCAGGCCGCAGGCTCTCCAAGATCTCCACTCTGGTCCTGGCCAGGAACTACATCCTCCTCCTGGGTTCATCCCTGCAGGAGATGCGGCGGCTGCTGGGAGAGGTGAGCATCGGGATGGGAGTGAACACAGGGCCGGTCCCCCGACTGCTGCTCGCTGGAGGGTGGCCCCTCATATCCGGCCCAAGTCAGCTCCTACTTACCCACGAATCCATCCTCACCTCAGCAGCTGCCTCTTCTTCGTCCCCGTCGTCTTCCACCTCCACTTCATCATCCGCTGCTGCTAAATGTCCCCTGCTGTCTCCGGGCCCCATGGAACCCTCACTGGCCCCTGTGCAGTGGAGCTCTACAGGTGCCTCAGGGGGGGCCCTGTGCCCGTGTGGAGTCTGCAGACTGCCCAGATTCAGCCACTCAGCTGCGGTGCCCAGATTCCCAAAGTGAGGAGGATCTGACGAATGGACTCGATGACTGTTACATGTATGCAACATTTTTGTACGAAATTATTTTTAATATTTTACTACATTATATTCTGACAAATGTCCTTTTTAAAATTGATGCAACTATTCTGTTTTTGGCACGACTGGCTCTTTGGATGTGATCATGCTTTGTTTTTCATGTTGCACAAGAGAAAATAAACCACCTTGGAGTTTGTTGAATATTAAATGAAATGAACGTGTGCTCGCCTATGACTTATGAAAGTGAAAGATGGTGACACTTTCAGGGACAGACAGCTGGAAGTAATCCAAATAAAGAAATAATAGGTTCTTATAAAATACAAATTATGCCATTTAAATGCTTTGAAAACAAATCTAAATCTGCTTCCTACTGTGGGCATCTGATTCCTGCATGAGCACATCTTTCTCCAACATTTGGAATATTTTTTATTTGATGATGACTGTATTCAAGTTTTTTATATGTGCTCTTATCAGTGGTTTGAAGTAGACGAGGCTGTACTGTGCAAACTGATCCAACCCAATTTAGCATATTTTAATAAATAACATTAGAGAAACATAAAAAATATGTAAGACTTGAAGCCCAGTTTTGAGGACATTTCAGAAAGTATGAAAAAAAAATATATGTAATAACTAACTCTAATTCTATGTTACACTGGGAAATAAATATAACTAAGTTATTAAGACGAGTTAAGATGGTCACGTGTATCCTGACCCTTAAAGGGTGGTAGACATGTATATCTGTATCAAAGAATACCGAAAAGTGATGCAATATATTGAATGAAAAAACATAACAATCTGTCTTGAAAGAGTTGATGCATCCCCAGCGAAACTCTGAGTAGAACTATCACTTGAGTGCAACCAGATTTAAAGGTGTCACTCAGCAGACGGCAACCCTCCGCCAAGGCCCATCAGTTCAATTCTATCAAGCTGCACCAAATTTCACACACTCATAGATATCAGTTCTCAAAATAGGGTTAATTTTTTAATTTTTAATTAAATCAAGAGCCATGATTTATTCCTGAAATTCCTGGACCCGCCCCCTGTTCCAGATCTGATCCTAATTTCATGGGTTCTTCTATGACCCATAACATAGTTTTGTGGACATTTTGCTTACATAAAAAAAGATAGGTAAAAACATCAGAAAGAGGAAGTCAAAGCACAATTCCCAAAATATTTAAGTGTAAATTCAGATTGTACATATTATACACAAAATATGTCATAACACGTACATCTGCTCAGTTTTGCTGGTGGTGCACCACTTATTTCTTTCTTTCATTAAAGCAAAAGCTTTATTTAGACACTGTTTGTTTGTAATCCATCAGCCTCATTATGGAGTCAACATTAATTGCAGTAATTGTAATCGCATCCAAAGCAGGTAAATACAAAAGGTTCCTGTGTTATCTTTTATTTACAAGTAGGTTTTTGTGCAGCTAAATGTAAAAACTAACTTTTTACAGCTTTTAACCTGTTGAATCCCGGCGCACCGTCTGTCCCACACAGCTCAGAGAAGGAAAATTAAATCCAAGCAACTTCCCCTGGTGCTTGAGCCTCGTTCATTGGATCTGCATCGCTGTAATTTTGGATCTACCACACACTCTGACAAGATGCCGACTTGAAAAGCTCCCTCCGCCCTCCACGCCACCTCAACAACAGTGAAACAGTCCTCATCTCTTCCCCCCATTCACCGCTCCACCAAGCAAAAGATCAAAACCCACCCGTGTAATTACTGCTCAGCAGAATGGAGGCCTTTTGATTATTAGCCCCCTCTTTCTCCTCCATCCTCAAATTATTGATGTTTCTCTGTGTCGAGGAGCCCGGACGGGTGATTTGGTGCCACTCATTACACTCACTCCACAATATGCTCAAACGCCCAGAAAATGTGTCAGTTGAATGGACTTCACTCCTGCAAACTCACCACCCCTCTGGATGGAAGCAGGCGGCCTCACTCTGAGCAAGAATAAGAGGCGCTGGCAGGAGGGAGGGGATTCTGCAGTGTGGCCTGCATGAATAAAAATAATGAAAATAATCATAATGCTGATAAAATACTCAAAATAATTGCTACACCACCGGAATAAGAGGATTATGGAGGGCAGATATGTGAATGGTGGTGAGTGAAAGGACAGGAATCTGTCAGCATCAGGGAGGACAAAAGAGGAGCTGGATGCCATTAAGTGAGATTAAGCTAAATAAGGCTTGATTTTCTTAGAAGGAAAGAAGGAGGAAGGAGAAGAGGGTGAGAGTGAAGGAGGAGAGAAGAGGGAGAGAGGGAGGGTCTGATTGATAGATCAAAGTAAGACGTCCAAACTTCATGTCTTCCATTTACATATAGCTGCTTTATGCCTGTGGAGGGATTAGCTACCTTGCTATTTTCTCCGGGTCCTTCTCCATTCTGCTGCCTCGGCCTCACCATCAATTCCCTTCTGCTCTCAGGATGGTTCAGCCCTTCTTATCCTCGGCCTCCTTAATTTCTCCCCCCTTCTCCTTCTCTTCCCTTTTCTCTCTGTTTTTCCAAGAGCCTCTCACTTTCTCGCGTTTGGTGGTTTCATTGTTGCGGCGACGCAGGGGTCTGGTCAGTCTTTGTGTTAAGCACTTTAACTCATCTCCATTTCATCACTGCTGCTCAATGGGGCGAGGAGAGCTCGTAAGACAATGCACGCACACACACACACACACACACACACACACACACACACACACACAATACTTTTTACAACAAATCCACAACGTGTGGTATTTTATATTCTAGAAATGTGACTTCTTTCTCCATTAAACCAGATAAAGATTTAGAAATATGAGAAACACCATTCTGGGGAAAAAACAGCACAATAAAATATAAAAACGTTTCAAATTAACAGAACAGAATTTCCAACACTATGTTATTGTAAGTAAAATAATGGAATTTAAACTAAGTAATAATAAGTGCATTGGGAGCATGTCATTGCTCTCTTGCAAATTGTGTAACATTATTAGCTTTAAGTCAATTTATTCATTATCTACTCTTTTAATTGTGCATTTCTGCCTCTGAATACATAGTTTATTTTTTCATGTGGAGCATTAAATACTTTTTTGAATCCTCTTCTTCTGTAGCCTGCTTCGTCGGCAGCGCTCGGCTCGGGCAAATCCGTTTTTATGATTTGTGTTAAACGCATCACCAGTGTGGGAATGTCACCACAGACACCAGATTTAAAACCCCTGAAGGCCTGTACAGCTAAATCATTTGACCTGTCTCTGATTCATGGCTTGATTTGCATGTTGTGTTTTAATATAATGGATCTTCACGTGACTTGATTTCAGATCTCTCAGGTCAATATCTGAAGCAGTATCAACCAAAACTATGATTTGACTTGATTATCAGGCTATAATCCGATATACCAACATTTCCATTTTGTCTAACTAGTAGAACCTAGAGTAGATACAGAGCTTGAGACTATTTTAGCACGTCTCCTCCTTTTGTCTGTGGCAAATGAACAAATCCCCATTTCAGAAAATGCCCAGAAATCCCATATAAGCTCCGTCTCGGTGTTGGGCTGTGTCCTTCGAAGGCTCCTTCAAATACTATGTATGCATGTTTCCTTCCACCCGTGTGCCACAGAGACTCCCATGGGTGGATCTTTCCCGGCCCCAAATATCCCAGGATTCATTGCGCTTCAGTGACAAATAGTTTTTTAAAGAGTTGATGGCGGCAGCAGGCAAGGAGAAAATGATCTTTAATTTTAAATATTGGCTACGGTAAACAGTTAACATCTTTTTGCAGTTTTGAATCAACCATAACTTGATTTTGAGTTTTTGGAAACAATTCTTTCCCGTAGCTCTGTTGCTAGGAGACGGCTGTAAGAGCAGAATAAGCTGGTGGTGCAATAAGAAGACCGGTTCAGCCGATGAAGGATGCAGCCAAACTTGGCGGTATAGACCCGGTCTCCCCGAAGGATTCGGCTTCTGAATTGAGACACAGCTACATTATGGTCCCCTAGTGGCCGCAGGGATCATGCATCTTATTTTTCCTGTAGGAAATCAGGAGCCATTATGAGGAAGCTAAAGATGGAGAAGGTCTGTTGCGGATTAAATGGACACGAATGGCTTTATATGTTCACCCACAGTCTTTTCTTTCCCACATGTGTCTTTACATTAACAGATTTTTACGATTCACTAAATCAACCGTAAGAACCACCGGAGCAATGGGACTTATTTCGAACTCTTTCTCAAAATTGTCCAAATCCAATTAGCTGTTCTATGCTCCAACATGTGTCTCTAACGTGGATCGTCCACATTGTATTCCACTGTCCCCTCTCCTGCAGCCTCTCATCTCCGAGTGTTGTTTGCCTCCAGCCTTTGTCGTACTGTTTCACAGCACTTAACCAGTCAACGTGGGGAGTCCTTGGCTTAGGAAGTCCTGAGCCATAAATTTCATCTCCACAATGAGCGGAGCACAGGGGCTGGTCAGGACCCCCATTTACTTTCCAACCCAGCTTTTATTCATCCCCTCCCTAAATAACATCAGGCCCTCCTGTGCTGTCCCACCCTGAAATTCCTGATCCCCTGTGTCACCCCATTCTGTCTCAGACCGGGCCGATACAACGGGGTTACCGCCGAGCCCGCCGGCCCGCTCATTAAGCATCGTGTTCTCTCCCACCCATTCCAGCCCTCTGTCCTATTCACGCCGCGGCCCTCATTACAACTTTACAGGCTACCATCAGCCGTCACCTCATTACCCCGAACGACGGGCTGAGATGGTGTGTGGTCACCGGAGACGTATTGTCTTTGCAAAAATCAGAAATGATCTCCAAAGCTTTTGCAAATTATTTTGGCTTAGGGGAAAAATCAGGCTGATTTGAAGTTGAATGGGTCAAAGGATTTGTTTTCATGTGTAAATATTGAAGGTGAAGAAATCCCTCCGACACTGCAGGGTCATTAGAGTTAAAAGTTAAGCTTCGATTTCCTTCTGCATCTCTATTGAAGATAGGTATTGAATCCCAACAACCAACAAACACACAGATGGACGCAAAAAAACTTTGTCTCTTCGGTGAAGGTTTGATCATTTGCTTTGTCAAACAAATGTAACCTTAACTTTTTTTGAGGGGGTTTTCAAGGAGGTGTTTGACGGAGGGGCCGAATTCTTTAACAATCACATATAGTCCCAGATATGGTGTTAAAACTCTCCTAGTTTGTTACTCAAATAATCGAATTTCCTCCAAACTTTTTGGGGCGCTAATGAGTCTCATCATCTTTCTATTAGGTATTACGTGGCCCCTGATGGCTAAAGGCCCTTTGTCTATCTCAGGTTACTATGGAGACAACAACATGTCTGCCCTTGTTTTTCTCAAATGCTGAAATTGTGCAAGAAAACTAATACTAGTGGATTCTCATGGATAAACTAATGCTGTGTTTGGGTGATCATGCATTGATGAAAGTGATCAGTATATAGTATCGACCCAGAATATTGTATTATATGATATCATGGTTTCCCATTTGTGATCATCAACATTCAAAAATCTGAAAAACATTTGTGTAAAATGGACCAATGGACTCAAACATGCAAAGACACCACGGTCCTTTAAATGTGTGTGTGAGAGTGTGTGTGTGTCTCTTTGGTAATGAACCCCTGGCCCTCAGTTTGCCCTCTGAACCCGCGGTGGCCTTGGAAGCAGGAATTCCAGTTAACACATCACAGATCAGTTCTCTTTTCTTCTTGTTTTGTGTTTCTGTTGCTTCTCGCCAAATGTTGGCTGGGTGTCGCCGAGGCCTGACAGCCACCAGCCCCTGTCCCTCCTCTGTTTTCCTGTCCTCTTTCTTTCCTTCCTTTCTCCCGCTCCTCTGTTTGGGCTCCTCTTTCTTGCCTCCTTTTCTGCTTAATTGAGTTGTTTGGCAGGCGGGCTTGTCAGACAGCACCGTCTATGTGGGGAGTCTGAGGGGCAGGGGGGCACCCACCATTGTGCTCCCAGAGACGGGTTAGTTTTTCACTGTTACTGCTGCATGAGTGAACATGGCCCAGTTTAGCACCAGGGGGGAGCCGGAGTTACATCTCGGAAATATCAAGGAGGCTGCAGTTTTTTTAATCTAAAATGTAAAGGAGAATCTGTTTCTAAACTTCATCTTCAGATGTGGCTCATCAAAAAGTTTTTATTACAAATTGAAGCTTCGGCCAATTCCACACATGTGTAACCATAATTTACAGGTAGAAAGGAAGGAAAGGCCCATACAAACAGATGCATTTCACATTTTTCTGATATCAAACCTGTAGAAAATACTGAAATGACTATTTAACTCAAGAATTTAAGTGATACTGATTTAAGTGTCACATATTTCTATTTAAATTTAATAAGTCTACAAATAGGATTTGGACCATTCAGAGAGAAGAGAGACTCCTCAGTTTTAAGTGCTCTGCAAAGCCATAAATATCATCTCCATAGGAGAGAGTAGAGTGGTGTGAAGAAGGCAAACACTGAGTGTGTGTGGAGTCATCAATCATCAGGACAGAGAGAGAGAGAGGGAAAGAGAGAGAGAGAGAGAGAGAGAGAGAGAGAGAGAGAGAGAGAGAGAGAGAGAGAGAGAGAGAATTCGCATTTCACTTTTCCGTGGCAGTCGTGTGATAACGTAACTTTGAGAATATAAAAAAAAACTGATGTGATGAAATCACAGATTCAAGATCAGTACAGAGGATTTCATCTTCCATTGAAACACAAAGTGGTCACAGCCACAGTTCAGTGGAGAAGTGCTTGTTTGCTCCATATCTCTTGCTCATATAAAATAATCATGATTCCACTTCCTTGCTCTTTTAAAGAATCCCAGCAGTTGAACCAGTAGTTTAAGCATTTAACCTATTTACATATGGACTCCACATGATTGTCGACTATTAACCAAAACATGACTATAGCGGTTTTGTTTTCAGCCCTGTTTATTTGTTTGATTGTTCGTCACAAGGAGTGACAAGACTTAGTGGAATTATGGAATATGAGCCAAGAAAGAAAACATCAAATATTGGCAACAATTAAGGTACAGGAATATTTTTCATCAGTATCTTTAACATTGCGGGACCAATTAATAAATCATGTATCTTCTTCTAAATCTGGCATATTTAGGGAACTATTTTAATGAGAGTGTGCAATTTGGTTAGCTGAGTTTAAGGAGACTGTTGGGCCTTGACCAAGATATGAGTGTTTCTTGTTTGTAGCTTGCTCCTTTGTCAAATGATTAAATATCCAAATAGATTTTCAATATAATATACTATATTCAAATATATATCACTTGTGCTCTTCTTTCAGTTATCATTATAAAACCGAATTATTGTGCTTCAAGTTTGTGGCTCATTAATACACATTTTTAAGACAAATATTTTGGAAACAATCCGTGTTGTTTCTATTGTTGTAATTGTTATATTATTCTTTCGTCATCTTGTGCGTTTGTCTGTTTGTTTGTTTGTTTGTTTGTTTGTTTGTTTGATTGTTTGTTTGGGACTGAAGGAGAAACACACTCTTCTCTTCCCTCAGGGTCCATGAGCCTGTCCATCTGCTCACACACCAAAACAGACAACCAAGGGCAATGAGGGGTGTGTGTATGTGTGTGTGTGTTGTAAATATGAGGCTTTTGAAGGGTTGGGTGTGTAGTCAGTTTACATGGTACAAGGTCTGGACCAGAGCCACTAGACTTCAGATCTCTCCCTAAGGTTGCCCTCTCCTTACTTTAAACTCTCGCATACACACACACACACACACACACACACACACACACACACACACACACACACACACACACACACACACACACACACACACACACACACACACACACACACACACATGCACTGGGCTGCTCTGACAGCTACAACCCCCACAAACACATACACCGACACACTTGTGCCATCACACAGCCGTTCTCTTTCTGCTGACCAGCAGAAACCCTGGACACCTCAACCCAAGGACAGTGTGTGTGTGTGTGTGAGTGTGTGTGTGTGTGTGTGTGTGTGTGTGTGTGTGTGTGTGTGTGTGTGTGTGTGTGTGTGTGTGTGTGCGTGTGTGAGTGTACAGGGGTTGCTGGGGGCCACAGCTCACTCCTCCACTCCTCCAGCCTGCTGGAATGCCAAAACCAGCCGGCAGGGTCAAGGAAGGAGTCAAAACACTTCAGAGAAACGAGGAGAGGCCAAGCAGCGTTGTGCATTTTTATCACACAGGTACATGATTTTGACCTATTGAACAATAAATGGAAATTACTTTACTCTGAAGTCTGGGAAAAACTCCAGCGTAAGTTAAAAGGTGGAGAACGTGTGTTGGCTGCTCGGCCTGAGAAGAAGGAAAACTCACCTTCATGCACTTGAACAGTGAGAAACAGTTTTTGCTCAAATGGGGTATAGTAGAATCTTCTCTGTGATATTCATATAAGAAGAGCTACATTGTATTTGTAAGCCTCAATTAACATTATGCAAAGCTTAGAACTTCATAAGTGTATCATTGAATTTAAGACAAGAGATGTGTCTTGGGGAAGTATTTTGGGACGTAGAGAGTGTTGACACTACATAATGACACCAGACATGATATGGATATGATCTTGCCAAATGATTGAGTATTGTGAGGAGTTTAGAAACCTTATTTTAAGATGCCCACATTAATTATGCACGATTAAGTCTCATAACAAATGTCCAATTGTGCTATTCATTGCAAACCTCTTTTTTTGGAGAAAGACATGAGATCTGTTGGAGTTGTTATGTTTTCTATAAGCTTTATACAGTATTTTGGACCATAACTCTGAAAATAAGTTAGTGTGATGGGTACCAGATGAGCACAGTATGTGATTGTGTATGTGTTTTCGTTTTTCAGTGTGTGTATGTTTGTATGTGTGTGTCTGCGTGCTGGGCAGTGTACCCACCATCCTGAGTCCTCTGTTGGGAAGGGCACGGTCCATTCCTCCTGTGTGCAGGTGTCATGGTTGGACCTCTTAATTTGCATACATTTGCATGCTGTCAAACGGAGCTGCTGCTGACAGCTTCCAGAGCCGACTGTCTTCCTGGACCCCGGCCCAATCCTGTCGGCATGGTTACACGGGATGGGCAAAATGTGGCGCGGCAGGCTCGCGGCCAGAACGCGAGTCTCAACGAGGGCCTCTCCGAGACGTCTTTCGGTGGACATACGTCAACTCCAATGACCTCCAAATGTCTCTGAGTGAGGCCAAAGAAGCATGTATGTATTTACAGTGTGTTGGTACACAGCAATGTAGACACAAGTTTGATCCTGACCCACAGAAACTAAACCATGAACTAAAAGTACATTTTGTGGATTCTATTGAGAATAATAAAGAACCATTAGGAGCATGTGAATATATCCATTGATATATGGTTGTGTGTTTGGAAGAATACGTGCTGAGGTGGTCAGGGAGCCTGAAAGACCCCAGAGAGGCTGTTCTTTCTACGTTAATATGAAAACACATTTTAATGAATTAGCAAATAGAGTCAGTCATTCATCCATGTATACAGTCATTGCCACAAATGTATGACAACGTTCTGTTATCGTTAAATGTAAATGGTCTGTATATCAAGAGTCTTCTCCCCCACTCAAGTGCTTTGAAGTCCCCTTTAAGCACACATTCATACAGTACCTCTATATGCAGCACCTTTCTCTCAGAAACTTTCGGCACAGCTGTCAGGGGGAAACTGGGGATCAAACCAACAGTCTTCCTGTTAGTGAATCACCCTCTCTACCACATGAGCCACAGACGTTTTGGAATGAACAAATTGGTTTATGAACTTAAACATCTCCACTTTTAGTTTATTGATGAGCATCCAAACAGAGCGAATACATGTGGACATAGAAAATATTGCATCAAAGTTGTTTTTTCTTTTTTCAAAGCGGCACTCAGCTCGAAGGTTTCCTGGGATTCGCTCCAGCTCCCCCACTGACCCTCACAAGATAAGCTTATAGAAAATGGATGGATGGATTGAAATAAATATAATATTTAATTAAAACACTTGTGCATGTATTAATACTTTCATGGTCCGTTGATCTCCATTTTTCTCTGAAACGTAAACACTTGTTTCTACCATGTCCCACTTCCTCCATCATTTCAACCTTTAAAATAAAACAATAAAATTGAAGGTGAGTTCACTGTCCAGTCCCTCACTGTAAAAACAACCTGCTGTTTACTCTGCTCCTCCCTCCTCCTCCTGTCTCCCTCCTCTCTGCTGTTGGCAGCAGTGCCGGGACCTTTCAGAACAACTTGTTTGGCCCCAGATTTCTGGACATTAGGCGCCAAGAGACACAGAAGCCAGAGAGTCAGTGCTCTCTCTCTCTCTCTCTCTCTCTCTCTCTCTCTCTCTCTCTCTCTCTCTCTCTCTCTCTCTCTCTCTCTCTCTCTCTCTCTCTCTCTCTCTCTCGCTCTCTCACTCTCTCTCTCTCTCTCATCTCTGCCTCCTCGGCGGGTGTTTGTCATCCCCCACTGAGCCAAACAGACGTGTGTTTACCAGTTTACTGTAGCTGGCCGGGGAGGCTTGTCGGTGTGCAGGCCAGCGCTTTGTCTCTCACACTGTGAAACACAACAGCAGTTAGACTTCTCCCTGACAGCATGCTAATCGTCTGATTTAACTCTCCCATGTTTAATCATGAGGGGAAACGGAGGGAGAGAGAGATTATGATAATTGGTTCAAAGTTCTTTTGTGTTAGATCCCATCTGTACACTTTTAGAATGAGGGTGTCACTTTCAAGATGACTGTTTCTTCCCGGTGCAAACAAACATGTAGCACACAGAGGTTTGACATGCCAGGTTGTGGGAAATAAAGGAAATGATTTTCCCTTTCACTTCTTTGCACCTTTAATAATGTGCCAGTCTGTGCGGGATGCTGGTGTGTGAGTCGTCCACACAGTACTCAAAGATTATTTTCAAAACAAAAGCATGCACACCAGTATGTTGCATCCCTGGACCTGATGCAATACGATGCAACAACAACAAATGCTGGAGAGGTTGAAGGTGATTTGGTGATATGTGGGAGGAAATGGTGGGTGGGGGTGTGGTTAGCCATCAAGCCCCTCACTTGTGGAATAATCTACCAATTTCAGTTCGGGAGGCAGACACCATCTGTTTGTTTAAGAGTAGGCTCAAAACCTTTCTTTTTGATAAAGCTTATAGTTAGAGTTAATTAGTGAGGCAGAACGTAACTTGCTCTATTTAATGACATATGACACACGGAGCTTCTTTTTCCAGCTTCTCCTTCCTCTTCTCCATCCCTAACACCCCTTCCCCGGGGTCCCTTTGCTTTAACACCCGCAGATCCAGGGCCTCTGTGGCCGCACCATGGATTGCTGTTTGTGGATCGCGCATCGGGGGTCGCAGTGGTGGACCCAGTGTGGCGGATTCTGTGTCGTGTGGGCTGATCGTGGTGCTGGTGGCGGACCCTGTGTCGCGTTGGCACTGGGTAAAGGAGGTGGACCAGGGCCGCGGCGATGGCTCGTGGTGGGTCCTGGTGGGCGGCGGTGGACGGTGACTGAGGACTGGAGTGGCCTCTGGTCTGGATGCTGGATCGTGGTTCTGCTGGTTGCTGACCATGGACTGTGATTGCAGCGGGACTGCATCAATGCCGCTAAAGACTTTAATGATGAATGTTTTTACACGTGGCATCTATTGCACTTCTGTCCGTCCTGGGAGAGGGATCCCTCACATGTGGCTCTCTCTGAGGTTTCTACTTATTTTTACCCTGTTAAAAGGGTTTTTAGTAGTTTTTCCTCACTCTTGCTGAGGGTTAAGGACAGAGGATGCCACACCCTGTTAAAGCCCTATGAGATGAATGTAATTTGTGAATATGGGCTATACAAATAAAATTTGATTGATGATTGATTGATTAACTCCAAGGTTATAATGTTGAGACGTTGATCAAAAATGTTTTAAATATCGATGTGAATGAAAAGCAATGCATCCTCAGCATAGAGCAGTTGCCAAATTAAGTGGCTTCCTAGTTACAAGAAGTGTCTCGGGAAAATAATTTGGAAATAATATGGAATTTTTGGACAACAATAATAAACTTCTTTGGAAGACACTGACAAACTCTCTTAGGTATTTGGCATTTTTAAGCAAGGTACTTTGCAACAATTATTGTGTTGAAGGATTATGTTGCAGCATTTTGTCTTCAATACAAGGTGAACAGTTAAAAAAGTACCAGGAATGAGCGAGAAGAAGAACCTGATAGTCGACCAGAAGGAAGGACCAGTGTGTTTGAGTTTATTCCAAAGGACCTGGATGGGATGGGGATTCTCCCCAAAGTGAAGCAGAAGCCGCTGGATTGCCACCTGTTTATTAAAGAATGGAACATTTTGAATTTTAATCAGTAATTTAATTCTATGCAAACGGGTTTGAAAAATTAATTCTTATTTATCGTCAGGACCGTGCTATCTCTGCACACTACTCTATCTCCAAATTGCTACAACGCAGCCCATGATACCGAATTTTGCAAAATATCAGCGTTTGTATCTTGACAACTTTATTTCAGTGTAGTGTATAGTATACAGTATACAGTCTCAGATTTCGTCTATCAAACTGGAAAAATAATTTCTTTATATTATTTGGCTTTGTGTGCAGGGGGATTGGTCATGTTGAGCATAACACACTCTTGTCTAAGATATCAATGCCGGATGAGGTCTTCTTTCACTGGAAATAAAAGGCCAATGGTTAAATGTCAAAAATAGTGTTGGGTGTACAAATTGGGCCCTAAATTTAAAATAAAGGTTAAATTTGGACATTAATGATTTGTGAAGATGTCAGGTCCATTATTGGTTGACATGATTGTTCAGGAGGCTGCAGCAGCATCAGTGTGGGACTCACAGGGAGTTGTGTTGCTGTGAACATGTGAGTTTTACAGACACTACAGTGTGACCGGCCGCCACAACAATCCGCTTTCTCTGTGACACAGACAATGGTGGGACTGTTCCACCACAGACGTACAAGTGTCCCAGCCATCTGTCTGCATACCCCCACAGTACAAACATTGTCCTACACACACACACACACACACACACACACTGCTGCCACCCCCCAAAACACACAGCAACCCCACTGTCATACATGTACTTTGTACTAACAATGCAGAAGTGTTGATTCCATACACAGAATTTATTTTTAATTAAGATTGTTATTTATTTCTTAAATGTGAAACAAAATCATCAGATAGTTACACAGAGCTTCAGGAACTTATCATGGCATTTTTCTATGTTAAAGTCAATTGTAGCATTTATATTAGAAATGTGAGGTGCAACCTCAATGCTTTGTCGAAGATATTTAAAATTATATACACATTTTCAAGTTATAAAAGAGTTAAGGACTTTTAATTAGCCTTATGAGAATAATATTTGGCTGTTTATTAAATGCTCACTAACTTAAATTAATGAAAAACTAGTAATTATCTTTTTCAACTAAACATGTTCAAATATTTGTTTTTCTTCTACTCATATGTGACGTCTCTGTTTACAAGATGCAATCTGAATATTTTTGAGCTATAATAAACAAGCTGTTAGAAGACGTCACTTTGGACTTTGGATTTTTTCTCAAATTCTCAATCTTTATCAAACAAACTGACAACTGATAGTTGGAAAAAGACAAAATCAACATTAATAACGTGAATAATTGTTTTATTATAGTTTTATGTGAGACACATCAACAATGACTAATTGCCCTGTAATTCCTCTGTTAGCAATGACATGGCAAGGATTTACTGAAAGCACTGTCAGGGGAATCACACAAACACACCCACACATACACACACACACACAAAACGCATACATACACACACCCACATACACGCACAACCAAACACATAAACACACAAACACACACGCATACACAAACACACACACACACACACACACACACACACACACACACACACACACACACAACTTCAAGTCTAAAGAGACTATATATTGAGCAGAAACAAAGAGTGTGTGTGTCTGTGTATGGACGCGTGTGTTTGCCAGCAGAATAAGATCGGGTCACCATACAGTCTCCGTGACAGTTGAGTATTGAAAGGCGGCTGCAGAAGAGAGACGCCTCTGTGTGTGTGTGTGTGTGTGTGTGTGTGTGTGTGTGTGTGTGTGTGTGTGTGTGTGAAGAGAGTGAAAAAGACAGACAGAGATAAAGACAGACTTCAGACACATCCATCGTCCGTCGCTGTCTGAGGCATCACATTGTCACATTTGCGAGTCAGTGTTTGTTTGCCTTGTTTGGTTTCAACAAGATAAAAATTAACTTATCTTTTTAAATTTCATTTGTGTTCCAATTGAATATTACTTGAAGTCAGAACAATTTAATTTGAATATTTATTGATTCACGCCAATTTCTTTGAGTTAAAATTCATGAAAACTTGCCGAGATGAGAGACGGTGAGGAATCGATCCACATGTGAACTTATTGGTCACATTTCTAAATCATACCTATACAGTCCTTACAAAACCACATTTAAATTCACTAAATCCGGATTTGTTGAACAAAATGTCCACAAAAAAAACACTCTCAATCTCAAAAAAGTTAAGGAGAATGAAAAAAACTTCATGGATCTACCCTTTGTTCTGAATCCACGCCAAAATGGAATAGCTTCTTTCCTGCCCCAGATTCGTTTTGCATAATCATGCTAACTAACAAACCAAGACAGGAAGAGGAAAACTAGCACCAAGGCGGAGGTAATAGACTTGGTCCTTGTTCAGTGTCAGCTCTTGCAAATATGTCCTGAAATTATGTGAAAATTTTAATTTGTCCCGCACAGAAACTGAAACACCGTCTTTGTGTGTGTCTCTGTGTGTGTGTGTGTGTGTGTGTGTGAGCACACGCATGTTTTGTCTTCATTCAGCGTGTCATACAAAGGCAGAGACACACAAACACAGCCTTCGAAACCAAACACACACCTGCAGCCAAACCCACAGAGGAGACACTCATGTCATCGCCTGAATAGTCTCACTTCTTTCCTTTCTCTCCGTCTTTATTTATTTATATCCCTCTTTCTCGCACTATGAGCGACAGGCCGACCTCTATCATCTGTGTAGCATCAGCGTACAGTACACAAAGACGGCCCTGTGCTCGCTGTGAGAGACAGTTGGCGGTAACAGTGTAATTCACAGTGAGTGCTGTCACAGTGAGGGAAGCAGAGGCACATTCACTGTGTAACAGATGGCTCATACATGCTGCTGAGCCTCGAGACCTTCCATTCTCACACTCAGATGTTTCGAGGGGCAGCAACTGTCTCCTTGTTTGTTTGTGTTGCATAGAAATGACAGAAAACACGCCGTCTCCGCCACGACAAACAGACGCCAGGTGATAAATAAATCGGATTCTCTTGTGAAAAAGTAAACAAATGTCATTAATCCTCTAACATAGCAACACAAACATGGATTATTTAAAATGTTTGAAATTTAAAGGTGGATTTCGATCAAAGCTGGTTTAATTTTTTAGAAGTTTTCCGATCAGGCCTCTGGAAGATGTTCGAGTGAGACGTTTTAAGTCAAAATCTTGTTTCTACCATGCGACAGAGGTGAAGATGGAAGAATATGAATATGATGGGATGAAAAAAGACAAGTCAGACACGTATGAAATGAAGACGAAGACGTCAACTTGGAAAGACGATGGGATTCAAGAGCTTTTGGTGATAAGAGAAGACGCCGGTGTCAATGTGCTGTAAACAAAACCGCATCATTTCTGCAGCAGAATCTATACATCACGTTCTGCCTCTTATGTGTTCTATCCAGATGCCTGACATTATTTCATTTTGGGATGTTGCTTTTTCACACGAAAGCCATGAATTAACCTTTGATTATTTAACAGAGGTTAAATAATCGACAGTTATTTTATGCATTTAAATTGAATGTTTCTCCAGATGAAAAAAAGATGTTCTAGGAAACACTGCAAAACATCAACATAAGAAAAGCCTGATAGAGGAAGATTAAACTTATCTTAATGAACAGACGCTCTGTGAAAGCTTCATGTCTGTGTTACATTAATCACGTTTGACTCTGGTTAGTTTGGATTTCACATTGTAATTAAGGAAGCGACACACATAAGTTCTGTTGTCATCACCTACTTTGGCTGCTGCTACCTAAACCTGACATTGATTGGTTTGTAGATGATGCGAGGGACATTGTCCATTCACCGAGAAACAGGGGGAATTTAATGAACGTTTCATTTCAATGTCCGCCGATATCATTATGGTCTTCAGACACAGTATTGTACACTTGTTTGAATGCATCATCGTTGTTCCAGCATCACTTCCTTGGAGGTGAAGAAAGCATCTCTATTTCTCCTTTGGTGTTTCAGCTGCAACAAAACTTTGTGGGTCGTGGCCACACTTTCCACTAAATACTCTCATAATCTTTTCTTTCCTATATGTCAGGTTAACATACAAACAAAATATGATATCAAACCCATCTAATCATCTCGACTTGTACCTACCACATCAGCACATCATCTATATTAGACGGCTTTAAAACTATAGAGACCTGTGTCTGGGTGGTGTTCCCTAATTAGCCAGAGCGGCAGTCATTTCTACCGAGATTGTTGCCAACATTTGAAACAACAGCCAGTGTATTTAGCAATTAGCTGCAACGTGGCCAAATGGGAATGGGAGTGTCCTGGCGGAGGCAGAAAACATCAGGGACGAACCTGGAAACGGAGCGGGGTAGAGACGACTAATTTCCCTCAGGAGGACTCAGATGCACCCACAGCACAAACACATGAATACAAAATGTATCCGCACATACAGACATATGCACACCGACATGCATTCAGAATACACACACACACCACATCTTTGATGAAATCCCAGGGGAGCTCAGGGACAGTGACTGCTGACTGAGTGCTGACCGGTGTGTTGTATTCTCACTGTGTTGTGTATCTCCTGTCTAATGAGGCGGTGCCAGTCCCACCAGTTAATTTAGCAGAAGACAATCGGACAGTCGCACACTGACTCACACTGACATTTATAGGCAATTAGGACCTGCCTGAGAAAGTGTGTATGTGTGTTTGTGTGTGTATAGTAGGTGCAGCAGTTAGGTCAACAGTTTTAAACAGACAGAACAGCCCTGCAGCTAATTTTGGTTGCATACAGATAATTGGGAAACATTATTTTAATTGCACTCTGACTTGTAGACATTAAACTCTGGTTCCCAACCAGTGCAAGTATATAATGGATACATGAAAATGTGATGTTTCTGCTACTATGATATTTGTTATCATTAGGAATTATTTAATATCATCTTATTAGATTTGATTGAATATTTGCTTTGCAACTATTTTGGTCATAATATTCCAAGATGAGGATCTGTTTTTTGGAGCATCAGTTTATTCTCATTTCAACTATAATAGCCCTCAGTATAGACACAGACTCATAGATAAGTCCTCTAAATATGTTTGATACTTTCATCAAGATCCATAAATTATTCTCTGTGAAATCTGAGAATATGTCAGAAAATCTCACAATGCCTATATTTCCTTATTATTCTGATCAGGTACCTGATTCAGCAAAGGACCTTTTTGTGATTATTGTTTCATATGAGTTGCTAATAGAATAATCTTTTCATAATTTGATGATGACTTGCTACACATTTCACCATTTGGGGAGTTTTCTTTCTAACTTCGCAAAAGCTCCTGCTCACCTACAGGGTATCTGTCGTCAAGCAGTTGGTAACTTCTGTTTTTCCATGTCACTGAACTCCAATAGGATGTTAGAGCACTTTTAATCTCGATGACCACTCAAACTGCTCTAAAGGGCAGTTTTGCCATCCACCCATTCACACACAAATTCATACAGTGTATGTATGGACAATACTTTTTCTATAATAAATGTAGATGTTTATACATGTCTACATAATGGAGCTAAGGTCAGAATTCACCACATGTGCTAATTTGATTATGGTATGTTCCGAGTTTGACCTTATTCAGGTTAAGGGAATCAGATATTCCTGTTTACATGGCAGCGCCTTGTTCTGACTACTGCCTCAATCGGGTTAATATCAGAATATTGCATGTAAACATATTCACTGTTAAAGAAAGTAATACAAACATTCTGCCCCCTGAGCTGGTTTCGCACCTGATCCATACAAGACCCTTCCACCGGGTTTCATTGGATTCTGTTCAGTGGTTTTGGATCTTGCTTACAAACCAATGAACAGCGGTGGAAACGTAACCTCTTCGGTGGAGGTAATAAATAACTTTTACTCTCTCTAGTCTTCAATGTGCTTTGTTTCTAACTCATGTAGTTTCTTTGTCACTGTATCAGAAACATCCAGAAGTACGTTTTGCAGAAGAAAATTTGTATTTGTATTTTCTGCCATTAGACAAACCTCATAGAATCTCTTACGGCACATCGAGAATCACCAAACAGGGTGCAGCGGTGTAGAAGCACTCGACCGGAGGATCAAACGTGTGATGTAATGCTGCTTGCATCACACTGTATCTCCCCCAGCTGATGACAGGCAGGCCTGTTTCCCCTGCCAGCACAACCCAGCTGCTATGAGGCAATGTAGTCTGCCAGGCACAATACGGCGCGTCAGCCTCTCAACAATGGAGGACTTGTGCTCCCTGGTTGGCATCATTGTCACACTTTTTCTACATATATATATATTTTGGAGGGAAGGCTTTGTGTTTTGTTGTTGTTTTTTGTTATTGTTGTTTTAGCTCCATGGTTCTCTGGGTTAGTTATTAACCCTTGCATTGTTGGCCGGGAGACAATAGATGCAGTGCGTGGTGATGCACGGCGCACTCACACACACACACAGAGTGGATGTGGGTCATGGGAAAAAGAAGGGCTATGTGATGGTGCTGAGAAGTTTAGTGATGCCAAACCAGGTCAGTAGTCTCAGACACAGTAAACCAAGCGAAAGTGCGTCTGAAGAGAAAAGCAGAGCTGGAGACTGAAGCTACGTTTACACTGTAAGACTTAGTGCTCAATTTGGATAGTTTTTGACCATTAGGAGGAATTTCCATCCAGAGGAACGGTCAGCGTTCAGACTGAGGTCGCATTTCAAAATCTGATCTGTACCTGATTTAGAACCCAAATATGATTTGAAAAGATCAGATTCCATGTGATTTGTGCTGTTCACACTGTCACTAAACAATCAGATCTGGGTCACAAAGGAGGGAAAAATCAGATTCGGGTCACTTGGGTAGGCTGTGTGAACATAATCTCAATGTAAGACTGCAAAGAATAAATAACACATCCTCCTAATGAATCACTCTACTGACATTTTTCCACAATCTTTAATTGTTGCACTACATTCTTGTATTTACCATTATTATCCCCTAACGGTGCTTTAATCTGCCAAGATCTGGAAATTCCAGAGCAACTGACTCTGACATTTGTGTTCTCACATAGAGTAGGTCTGAAATCAGCTTCCGAGGATTATGATGTTGTCAAAGTTGGTTGAAAGTAGGGCCCAAACTACAACTACAAGTCCTCTGTTTTGACTCATTGGCTTTGTGACCTGCTGTATAATCATGGAGGGAGGAGAACACTAATGATGCCAGTAACTGCCTCAAGCCAAAATGTTTGCAGAGCCTAAATGATTCATTAAAAGTTGGGAGAAATATTCCTATGAGTCATTGCATTTATTTGCTTCCTGTTATTATATAATCTGAACGAGACCAAACTGTATACATATTTAGTGAGAAGGCAAAGTTTCACATGATACGTACTGTTGTTTGAAAAGTCATATTTTGATATTAAAGTCTTTACATTAGAGTTGAGAGTAAAAGTAGTTTCTCTGTTATATTAATGTCAGACTTTGTACATACCTGTTGCATACCTGTAGTAGTTTACGATGTTTAAACCTGTGGCTCAGTCTGTGTCCAAGTCTCAATCAGTGACTGTATATAAATACACAGTTCCCAAATGTGAAGCCAAAGCATCTCAATCGCCCCCTGGTGGCTTGTTGCGGTATACAGTTACATTTTGGCAAAATTCAGCCTAAAAAATGAAAATGAGTCAGAATTAGGGAATTGATCATGATCATAGTTTTTTTAAACAACAGTGCGGACTGTTCAACATGCGTTGTCCCACATGTTGTTATTATCGGCTGTATATAAAAATGGACGACATGACAGCTCCCCTAAAGTGATGGCAAAGTGTTTATATTGCCACCTGGTGGCTGGCTGTAGTACAGATCATAAACCCCGCCTCATCCATGTTCACATATGGGACACTAAAACTAAAAAGCCAAAGAATATGCTTCAAATAAAATTTTGTCA
The DNA here is from genome assembly GCA_038501795.1 of Pseudopleuronectes americanus. Classification (NCBI taxonomy): domain Eukaryota; kingdom Metazoa; phylum Chordata; class Actinopteri; order Pleuronectiformes; family Pleuronectidae; genus Pseudopleuronectes; species Pseudopleuronectes americanus. The sequence continues at coordinate 4,788,424 of CM076727.1, forward strand.
AGGATGGTTACTAGCATTTCAGGTCGTTCATTTTCCCAATAAGTTTGGTTTTATGTAATTAATTGTTGGTATATAAACGTCATGAAATGAAATGTCATGATTGGCAGCAGAGACTGACTCGTGATTGATCTAGCACATGTATCTGCGGGGTGGTTATGTCCTCTTATCGCTCGTGTACAGCCACTGACCTCAGACCAGTCACACTCTACCCAATTAGACAGAGTTTAATCCGCTGGACTCTCAGATCAGGTCTCACTTACAAGCGTGTGAATGGAGGTGTGAAGCCCCCTGTAGGAGAGCGTTTGCCCTTTTTTAGTCTTTCAGCTTCACACATGCGTTGTCACAAAGTAACTCCTGCTCCGTCCCCCCTTTCCTCCCCCCTGCTCCCCTGATGTAGAGTTAAAGTCATAATCCCCCCTCTCTTCCCTCACCCCTCCGTCTAACCACCTCCCCTGAGCTTTGCCCGTCCTCATTAGCGAGTATTTTTCCCATGTTTGCTAATTGTGTCCTGCTTTTTGCACCACCTGCCCCTCCCTTATCCTCCCTCTTCCTCCCTTCGCCTCGTCCTCGTCCTCCCCTCTCTCTCATACTCTTCCTCTCTCTCTCCTCTGCCTCCCCTGCTCGTCTGTGCACTCTAACAGACACTAATTGTCATCATAAGGATGCGTTCGCTGTCACAACTGGAGAACAGACTGCCGACCGACAGCGCGCAACCTGGCTCCTCTGGCCCCCGGAGGCCTCTGCACCGGTGCCTGGGGGCCCACAGGACCTAAGCAGGCAGGAAAGCTCCCGGTGCAAGTGTAGCTAATGAAGACAGGATGAGAATTTTTACATGGCTGAAAGAGAGGTAGTGAACTCAACAAGGACAAACTGGGAATTAAGGGTAAATGAGAGGAAGGACAGCTAGTTACAGTGGCTGCCTAACGACGTACGACAATGTTTATAATAACACAAGTCGGGAGTAACAGAGCAAGAAATCCAATTATCTTTAGTTGCCTCAGCAATTTCCCTAAGGTTTTACTAACTTATTTCCAGTTTTCCGCCCCTGTGTCTGCATTAATCTATATTAATAATAATGTTTCATAATAATGTCATCATATAGTTTGATGATGTTGCATTATGGTAGTTGTTGTCTTTACCACCATTTCTTCTTCTTCTTCTTGGGTCACTTCCTCTGTGTGTTTTAAAGCTTTTCCTTATCGGGAGAAGCCTCAGCAACTTAACGCACAAATCCACTAAGAGTGACCAATGCAAACAGTGGAAGAATGAAAAGCCGAATTGTTAATTGGCTCTGTGTTTTTTCCTTCGTCACACATCGTTTTAAAGCTTTTGCAGAGATGAACAAAGTCTTGGGTTGACGGAATTAAGAGTCAATTAAATGAGACATTGCCTTGAATAAAAGTGGGGATTTCTCTGGATTTGAACATTGTTGGAAATATGTTGGATAAGTAAGTACACAAGTCAACAATTTATATATAACATATATGCTTTTGTATGTCTTATATCTTTAATTTGCCTTCTTTATTCTTCAGTGAATGAGTGAGCACACACGCAGGTTTCTGTTTGCAGATTTAGCCAATGCGTGTGTGTGTGTTTGTCTGCAAGTGGGAATTCGTGCTTTGTGGCATGTGTGCCCTCAGCATGGGGCCACGGTGGGCCCCGTGCCGGCCAGCTGGAGGCTCAATCTGTTGAGGGGGTCCACTGCTCTGTGGTGGGAGGTCGGCCGGACCCATAACGACGGACAGACCATTTGCCCCGGCCTCCCCTCTGACCGAGACGTGCAACTTGGCAGGCGCAGCCAGGGTCTGACAGCCCAGCACAACCCAATCCACAAGACACTGTGCAGGAGGAGGAGGAGGAGGAGGAGGAGGAGGAGGAGGAGGAGGAGGAGGAGGAGGTACATACGCTCGATTTAGGTGAGAGGAGGGGATGTCGAGGTGGCTGCAATTTTAGTGAAGGAGGCGAGGTGAAGGGGCTGATAACAGGAAGGCAGCAAAAACAGCAGCAGAGTAAGAAAAACGAGGAAAGTAAGAGATGGAAAGTGTGAATAGAAAGAGATGTTGGAGCCCATCAGTTATCGGATGACGGAGGAACATCCAATATTTTTGGCCTTCCAGTGAAAATAACAGAAAGAGTCTTACCTTATAATCCGACTAGGATCTTTTATCAGTTGAAGTTGAAGGTTTCTCCACCAACACAACAACCATTATACATTATAATACATGTTGTGGTGTTTTATGTCGAGACAACATTGTGGCTAATCTCTATTAACATCTATCTGCACATGAAAGCAGTTAAATAAAAATGCAGATAGACGATGTATATCATTTCATTCCCCCTCTTTTTATCTCCACACAGACTGTTAACCTGCGGTCAACCAAAGCCTGCTCAAACCTGATTGTTGAAACTAGACATGGAAACAAGAAGCTTCCAGCCCCCAAATCGTGTCCCTCACAGATTGTAGATCTTCACATGAAGAATCAGTTTAAAGTCAAATGAAGGACGACAGAGGACAAGAGCTGAAAGGACAGAGATTATCTGTGAGGGAGAATAATACGTTATGAAGTAAAGTCTTTTTGAACCCTTCAGATATATTAAATCACAGGTCAGTTTGAGTCACAAACTAAATGAAGCAGATTATAGCCATGTATTCATCTGTATACATATTGTCCTCATTACCTGAGAAGAGGAAATGTAAGTGATGTGTTAGACTTTGTTCATTTGGTTGATTTGCAACAGGATCAAACAAAATTTAAAGATTGGATTTTTGTTGACTCTCTTTAACATAGTGAGACATACATTTTTACCAATTTCATGGAATAATTAATTGATCATAATGATAAAATCTGGCGAATTTAGTGGACTGGTATGATTGTGTTGATGGAGGTTTACACTTACTTAGAGTATGATTCTTTTGTTCGTTGTTATTTGTCTTTTTTAATAAGAGTCATATTTAATTTATGGTAACTTTGTGTGTGTGTGTGTGTGTGTGTGTGTGTGTGTGTGTGTGTGTGTGTGTGTGTGTGTGTGTGTGTGGAAGTGTCAGTCTTTTGGTTCCAGATTACCTCTCTGCTCTTGCTGACAGTTGATACAGGGCACCAGGGTTACATCTCAGGGAGTGTTTTTAGCGGTCACCAGTATACAGTAGGGACGTTATCGCTGGCACCATCTGGTCATGAGAGCCAACGTTTATCTGGCACAGTCTTGGCCAGTGTCCATACCTGGTTGATACACACACACACACACACACACACACACACACACAAACACACGCACACATACCCACTCTATTTCTAGTCATCTAATCATCATCCTCCAAAAACAAACAAAAAACATGACTATGACATGAAGACGATTTGAAAGGTTGAAAAACAACATTCGAACAAGGTATGCCAATTCTGCATGTTGAGTCTTGTTGGATGACTGGCTACTACAAACACACACACACACACACACACACACATGCACAGGGGTCAAGCTACCCTAAACGACAGGCTGAGAGCAGATGTCCGTCAACCCTCCCAGTCCTTCTAATTGACTGGGGGTGAAGAAAAATAATTTCTTCACCCCCTCTTCTAATCCCCTCCCTGCATTTGAATAAAATAAACTTTTATTACTGTGTCTCTGAGACGTGATTTAATTCCTGTTTGTGTGTCTGAGCTTTGACACATTTTTATGAAAGAGAGCAGTTGGTGGAAACATGCACTTGGGTCAGTTTCACAAAAGCAGTTTGTGAGCATGACGTGTTGTTGGGCCGGCAGCCTCACTGGGTGACTTTGGCATCATATCAGGGTCGCTGCTGAACGGCCTCAGTGTTTCCCCCTTCTCTATTGTCATCGCAGCAGGCAGTGGGGTGAGGAACGGGATTGTATGATCCAATGAAGCGTGCAGTTATCAGAGACTTCAGCCCCGCTCGTGAAACTGACATCACCCGATTGCCTCAGTTTGGCCCAGTGTGATGCACAGCAGGTCACTGAGGACAGGAGGGGCAACCCGAAATAACCACAGAGCCTTTGCAGTCAGTTATCAGTGTCTTCCTCTGTTTGACCTGATCTCTCTGATAAAAAAGCACACAAAGACCTGTCTCATATTTAATCAAAATATTTGAAGTTGATTTGACTTGGAATGAGAAGTTGACACTCGGAAGATGGGGTAACTTCGGACTTTACTGGAAGCAGAAACATTAGATGTGTTTTCCTATTTTTATTAATGAGGATGGTATTTTTTGTCAGAGAGCAGGACTCATTGATTTCACGTTCAGATTTTGCTGTCACTTCAAACCCTGTGCTTGCACCCTCACAGCCCCTGCTTGAGCATAGATTTGCTATTTGCTCAAACTGTGTGCTTGCTCATGCTGCGTCTGTGCCTTTGTGAAAGGTTGGACTTTTTATTCCGTGCTTGGAGGTTGTCTACAGCCTTACATCCATCCTGTTTCTAGAGTTTTTGTTCTTTTTAGGGTCATCGGGGCAATGGAGCCAATCCCAGCTGACCTGGACAGTTCAGCAGCATGTCGCAGGGCCAACAACCATTCACACTCTCATTAACACCTACAAATGCAGCTTAGAGTCCTGAAGTAACTCAAACACGCAGATTCTGTGACTTTTTAAAATCTTCTCTTGAAACCCATCTTTATCAGATAGGCCTTATTGTGATCCTATCTTTTTTATATATTTTGTATTTGTATCTATCTGCTTTTATGTAATGTTGTCTTCTTTTTATTCTCCCTATTCTCCTTATTTGTAATGATTGCTTTAACGTGTTGCTCTCATCTGTTGCGTTTATTTGTTAAAGTTTACATTTTTCGTGTAAAGGAATTTGTGCTTATTGCCCCTGAGTATTACTTCGGCGTTGCATTGGACGTTGAGTCATGTTGTGCATTCTAACTTCAACATTCAGAATCTTATAGAAATTGACACTTTACTTGTAATTTAAACTTTAAGAACCGGACATAGTTGATGTCTTTGCAGCAGTGTAAAGTGTTTTCATAAGTTAAGTGCATTGAATGTAAGAGGTTCAGCGTGTAGGACCTAGTGACATCTAGTGGTTGCATGTTGCAGATGAATACCCCTCACCTCACCCTCCCCTTTCAAACCAGTCTGTGTTTCAAACATGAAATAGGGAGTATAGTCTGTAGAGGGTGAAGTTAAACAATTAGCTTTTGCAGAATCGTCCACAGAATGTTTCAGTGGATTTATCCACCAGATGGAATACTACAGGTTTCTGTCGAACACATTTTGAATCATGGCTAACAACAGCAGGTCGATGGGGCTTTACGTGATGCAAAAGAGACACCTCTAATATTTCAGTTTAACGGCATCCTGGGGTTCACTCAGATCCGTCTCAGAGGGACTGAGGTGTTAACCACTGATTTATCTGTGCTGCTACAGTGGAGGATAACAAGTCAGATACTCAGAGGGAACATGTCTGAAGGTGTTCATCAATCTCCCTCGGTCGATGAGCTTTGATGACGCCGAGCGGAGTGAAGCCACTCAGGCTCTGGAGCTGTCGGAGGAAGACTACAAAGAGGAGGGGTTGATACCCCTGCGCTACGTCAAGTTCCAGAACGTACAGAGCGTCACGGTACAAATGACACGAGTCGTCATTTCAACACGTGCAGAGAATCATGCTCTGAGCTCAGATCAAGTTGTCCTGGTACCATTGATAAAAACCCGGTGTTGGTTTGTTTTTGTCTTTTCTTTACCAGATGTTTGTCAAGTCAAACCAAGGAGACGAGGAGACGACAAAAAATAACCTACCTGACCTTCATAGGTACCCCAGTACAGGCCACCAACATGAATGACTTCAAAAGGGTACGGAGCCGCCTGTGTGACTTTGTGTTCCGTGTTTGTTTCTTTGTCTGTGACTGAGTTGTACTCACGGACTTTTTATTTTGGGCTGTTGTAGGTCGTGGGGAAGAAAGGAGAGAGTCACTGAACAGGAGAATGAATAAGAAGAGAAGAGGAGGATGAGAAAAAGGCTACAGATACATGACCCAAGAACTTTCACTCTGCCAAAGCCACCACACACTCTGCCGACACACAGACACACACACACACTCAGCCTCCAGCTGTCCTCCTCATGCTCTGAATGAATTCTCCGTCTGTGGCATCTACAAACCATTTGTATTGTAATTCTGATGAAAATCACTGTAAATAAAATACAATCCTTACTTCAAAATAGTAAACACTCCTCACTAGTTATCAGGACCTGATCAGCACATGAAGAGTTGGTTTGATTCCACAGTTTATGAGACTCAAATGAGACGCTCACAGTCAGGACTCTGGTAAAGTGAAGATCTGGATCCATGATCCGACAACATCAATTAATAACTGAATAAAAGGTTGTCACATAAATCATCCCAATAAGAAACGGTACTATACTCAGTGATCTATATGAGATATTTGCTCTAATATTAGTTTGAGGAGCTGAAACTGGATTGTCATGCCGCCCTGACTCATAAGGATCTGCAAAATGTCCCCTTGACTGTTTGCACTTTGAGCCCACGAGCATTGCACTAGATTGCACAGGTGAACAGTGCACTAGCACTTTCTGAGTGTGGTGGCTGCTGTGGTGTGTTCCCACTCTTCACCCTGAACGTGTGTTGTAACTTTGGAGAGTGGGTTCGATCTCCTGGGAGAAGTCACAGCTTCCACCGTCAGAATCAGCTCCGGCAAGTTGAAGAGTGGAGCTGAACTGTGGATCAGTTAAAAAGACCAGAGCACTGCTCCACAATGGTTCAAATCCTTTGTATCAGATCGGACATCCTCAGTTGTACGTCCTCGTGTTTTTGTTCTTTCCTTGAGTAGGTCCATGTCCTGACTAAAATGTTGCTTGAAACATCGGACTGTATATATCTAAATAATTTAAGTTGTAGTGTTTCTTCATTTTTCATGTATACATATTTATGTGTTGCCACTTTTTTGCAATGATACTCATCAGTGCCAAATTTTTACTGTGAAGTACATTGGCATTTACTTTGATGACCAAGGTCTAGTGTATATAAACATGTATTTCTTACAAAGAAGAAACTAAAGACCTTGTAAAATAACTCGAGTCAGACATCTCATTTTGATTTTATTTCTTTATTAAGTTTTGTTTCTCATAAAATTGATAGTTGTGTGAGGAAACTGAAGCACTCAGGGTAAACCCACACAACCCTACACATCACATCATGGTCATAAGAGCTAGAGAGGCCCTTGAGACTCTAAACAGAGATAGAAAAAGAGAGTGAAAGAGAGAGAGAGATGTTCTATCATTTGAAGAAGAACCTGCAGATTGCCCCTCTGGACAGCTGACGTTTCAAAGACTTGGCGATGCACTTCTCTACCTCGGGCTCCTTCATACGCATGGTGAGCAGCAGCAGCTCAGGACATGTCCACCTCTTGCATAGGTCCTTGAAAATGGCTTGGTAAAGTTTTTCAATATTTTTCGAGGTGAGAACCAAGTCGAAGTCTCCCAACTCTGTCCATGTGTTGATGAAGAGATTTTCAATTATCTCCGCTACATTCTCACTCGTCATTGCCACTTTGGTCTTCTTGTGCGTCTTCGTGACGATCTGGTTCACGAGTATACGGATGTACAATTTCTTCTGGACATCTGTCAGCTCGTTTGCGCTCCTCTTCCTGATCTTGTCCTTCTTGTCATTCTTGTCATTCTTGTTCTTCGGTTCAGGGACCTTTGGGATCTCAGGGACCTTTGGGATCTCAGGTGTTACTCGTGAGCTTCTACAAGCGGCCATCACCCTGTTGGTGTGGCTGTCGACCTGCTTGTTCACAAACCAGCTCATGATGGACAGGAAATAAGAAACCTTCTTCAGTATGTCTGAGTACAGTTTGGTATTTGACTCAGGAATCACCAATGGACAACCTGGATTGATTTTCTGATTTGTGACGTACATGTAGAGGAGACCAGCGATTTCTTTGGTGAACAGAAGAACTCTGTCAGGTGGAATGTTGTTCACTTTCTCAAACACACAAGTCTCATCTTCAGCTGTCAGCTTCATCTCCGTCTGGAGCAGAGCGTAAATGTCCTCCATCAGCTGATCGATTGACTTCCTGCTCTTGACTTTTGGTTTCTTCTTGAAACATCTCTTGAACTGTGTCAACATTTTGAAAATCCATGCTGTTGCAAATGTCTTTGCAAAAATGTTCTTGATCTTCCCCTTTTTTCCTGTGCTGCTCTTCTTGGAGCTCTTGCTCTTTTTGGAGTTTTGGCTGTTACTTTCAGCTGTCACAATTTCAATGCTTGCCTCAATGGCCGGCTTAGTAATGGCCTCTGCACCTTTTATGATCTCCACAGAATAATTCTTCTTGATGTTCTCAATGTCCAAGATCTCATCAAAAATGGGCTCTGTGATGTCAGTCACCTCCTTCACAATGACCTCTTCGACAGTCCTACATTCGTCAGTGCGGACGCTGCTGCGTCTGGAGCTACCCACTGAGTTACTTGTTGAATCAATTGTTGATATGGAGGAGATGTCTCTCACGAAGCTCTCTGCAGGGTTCTGCTCCTGTGAGGGAGTCTTCCTGCTTCGACTCTGTCGCAGTTTGCCTCCGTACATGCGTTTGATGTTGTTAGCGAATCCTTGAACATTTTGCTGATGATGGAGATCATCTTGTGCAGTTTGCCTGGGTCTGTGACACGGGTCAGTAAAAGCTCCTCAGGGGGAACATTGATGGGACTATTACTCAGGCTGGAGTTGACGGTGTCGGTCACCTCCTCCACGACCAGGTCGGTGAGATCAGCCAAATTCACAGACTCCAATTTGCCGCCAGGTGCAAAACTAGCCCTGATGGTGTCGCCCAGACTGGTCCGAACATCCTCCTGAGTTATAGTTGAGACAGAATCTTCCTGACTCTTCAGCAGAGCTGTTGAAACAGTCGCTAAAATGTCAAGAAAAAGCTCTGCCAACAGAACCTTTGTGATGTCGTCGGGTTTGCCTAACTTTAACAGGTTCCACTCCTCTGAAGTGGTCCTGGTAAAAAAGTTCTCAATCAGCGGGCGAATGGTCTCCATTTTGATGTCTGGTTGAGTATCTGACTGGGTCGTCATGGTGATTGGTTCCATTGCTTTTTTTCAGCTTCTCTGAAACTCTTGTAAAGTTTTCTGAACGGAATCGTTTGATAGCACAGAGGAAGGCTGTGGATATAACGTCTGTTTGTTTAGGGACACAAGTGGTGAACTACTTGTATCTATAACGCAGTCTTCTCCTCTGGTCACACTCTCCTCTTCTGTGACATTTAATGGCATAAAACGTATAAGACGTCTTGATAGGCAGAAATCTTCAAAGAGAAAAACCCTAAAGAAAAGTGTTATCATCCATGAAGTTCTTCTTTAGTTAGTAGGAAGTTCAAGGGCATGTAAAGGCAAATCATAGCATGCAAGAACGTCAAGAATAAGAATAATGCAAAACATTTATTTTCAATATTCTGTTTTCATTGTGTTGTTTGAATCTATTTATATTTGAATGAACAGTCCTATGTGCAATTATTATTTTTATTAAACGATGTATTGATGGATGTATTCTAGTATTTATTGATAAACAGAATCCCTGTTGATATTAACAAGAAATAAATTTGTGATAAATTGTATCAAATAATTAGAACACGGAAACCTCGGACAGGGCGGAACCTTTTAGCAGGAAACCGCGCCCCCACACGGAACGTTTAGATACGGCGCCGCTATTGGACATTGTTTGGTATCAATCCCTCATTTCTTCTGCCTTTACGTGCAAAAAGAGATGCGTCCTTTCAAACAATGCAAAATGCATCCACTAGAGGGCAGCGCGGAGTTTCTGTCAACAACATACAGAGAGTAGAGATGTCTTGTGTGAGTCTCATGCTGCATCCACACACCGTGGGACCGGGGTTAGTTTGAGATATCATTCATTCAAGCAATCTGGAGTGCACAGTGCATCTGAACTGTGATCAAACTAAACCCTCTGATCTTCCCTCCTTCTCTTCTCTACTCCTCTTATCTCCTCCTGTCCTTCTCCTCCACAGTGTCAGTTTGTGGTAATTGTTGGTGCAGTTTAACTGACCTGCTGAATGTGTGAGTGTGTGTGTGTGTGTGTGGTATCAATTTACACATTCAAACCTCAGCATCATTAAAAACACATAGACATGTTACTATGAGTGAAACTCTTTAGCAGTACCTCCTGCCTCCTCCATGTAAGCGGAGAGAACAATGACACAACACAAAAGTTGTCCACGATTGTAACTCTGCAGACTTGACGTCCTCAAAGCAAGATGGCTGCATTTGTACACTTTTTCTTGGGAGGAAGTGTAGACGAGTCGTCCATCCTTCTAAATAAGTTATAATTGTTGAATTTTACTACACCTGTCTTGGTCTGCGCAGACTGATGGAAAAGCTCAAAACTGCAAAGGTCAATAGTATTTTATGGATTTTTCTTTATGTGTGGACAACAATGATAACCAGGCAATAGGGGGCGCTGTAGTCTGATGGAACATTGATTTGGCACTGCTGGTGTATTCAAAACCAGGTACAGGGTACAATTAATGTATTTCATGAGATCAGTGGCGATTTTATCCTGAAATTTCTGGTGGGGCAATTTTATATGACGTCATGTCACCATCACAAAAATAGAGGTAGCTGATTATTATAAGCAGTAGGCCTATATAGACCAGTAAGATATACTATGGGCTGCATTTTGAGTTCCAGCAGGGAGCAGAAATCCTATTTCCGACAAGCTGCTGAGACACTTTCAACGCACACACACACTGAGTCGTATCCCCTTTAAGCACCAAACCATGGAAAGAACAAATCATGAGTACGAGCATTTTAAAATTTTCTTTAATGTTTTTGCATGTGCAGTAAAAAAATAATAAATGAACGAGTCCGGAACCCGTACCGCAGAAAAAAATTCCAGCCGTAAACATGTCGTCCTGCTCACGCACCAATTTTGAATGTTTGTTATGCTTAATGATGTAGTTCTACTACGTCAGGTCCCCCAGGGGGCTCCCCTCTTCAATTATCCACCAACTCCGCCTCCCACAGCCAGGTGAAGAAGTCCGTGACTGTCTTAAGGGCCACGCCCTTATCCAGCAGATCGTCCGGGTCTTTGCGTGTCCCAGCCAGACATTTGTAGAAAATCCGGAGGAGATCTGGAGAACAAATACATGTCAGTCATCGTTTCAGCTGGGACGAAACAGAAGTAAATCATATTTTTCTGTGACGTGAGTCCAAATCCTAATGTTAATAATTCAATTAATGCGATTTGCATCTAGATATAAACAAAAAATGGATGGTTTAGAAATGACTGAAGACGGCATTGTGTTTTGCAAAAGTGATTTGGAGTCGGAATGATTTTCCTCAAATGAACAAATCAAGTTAATGTCAGTGGAGAACAAATTTGAGATTCAAAGTTTTAATCCGAATGGTTCCAAATGTCCTTAAATTGCTAAAAAAAATGAACGGAAATATGAAAATCTACAATTCCATATAACAAGGCGAAGTTCTTCTGCTGATGGGAATCATGTGACAAGAAGCAAAGCTCCAGAGAAGTTAATAAATGGACCTTGTAGTGAGATTGATCTGTTAGACTGGTTTGATCACAACTGAGAACTTGTTACACAGTTTACTCTTAAGAAAAGAAGAAAAATGATCATGTGTGAGTTTCATTTGGAGTGAGCTCTGATGCAGAACTTACGTGGAGGATGATCGAGGGTGACGATCAGCGCCTGAAGCTCCTTAAGAGCTTCCTGCTGACGCTCTCTCTCTGAGTTTCGGTACTTGACGACTGCAGGCAGTGTCTTCTGAAAGAGGGCCGTGTGCACCCTACAGTTGGTGTGTCCTGCACAGTGAAGCAGGAGGCAGAGTAAATTCATTCGCTCGGCAGAGAGTAAATATTGGAATCAGCATTGCCATTTGAGCTGGTGGAGAGCCTACCTTTCCCTGCTGCCTTACACACAGCCGCCATCAACTCCCTCAGGTAGGGAGACGAGCTCTTCTGAGATTTATCCCGCCTCTGCTGAGAAACGGGGAACAGAGGAGGAGGAGGAGGAGGAGGAGGAGGAGGAGGAGGAGGAGGAGGAGGAGGAGGAGGAGGAGGAGGAGGAGGAGGAGTAAAAACACAGCGTCTGTCAAATTCACAAGAATCAGCTAAGAAGTGATGACACTGAAGAGCAGTAAACACAAAGCCCTTTTCAGAGAGGACCTGTAGGCGAATGTCCTTGTCCACATGAACGTTTGTGGACCCAGGGAGGAAACAGTAACATTTTGGAGCACAGGTGGATCCAGGAATTGTATTGATGAGATCTTACCAACAGTCGTGGACCAACATTAGTTTCAAGGTCCGAAATATAAGTATATTCCGTTACTCTACAACCAGGTGTAACTCAGCCCAACTCCGTCTACCCTTCAGGATTTTTACCACTAACTCGCAGAGACTGGTTGATGTCACTTTTCGTACCTTCACACAGCTGAAGACCTTCTGTTCACTGGCAATGTCCTCCAGCAGGATCCTCTCCATATGATGTCTCAGCTCCCCGGGAAGCGCGCTTATCAGCTTCTGTTCTTGTGGAGACTGGACAACAGGCTCAGGTTTCACTGTCAAGGCAAATAAACAAAGACAGTCACAACAGTGTGATTGATGGCAGAGAGTGAATGTGTCAGTATTATCGTCCTGTCTGTCCGGTGTTGGGCAGCGACGTGCGTCTCACCAGGCTCTCAAATACTGCTGCTCTCAAATACTGCTGCTCTCAAATACTGCTGCGCTCTTGCTCAGATTTGTAATATGCCATAAGTTACTGTTTTATATCAGGGTTTCATCAAGTTAAATTTAAAAGCTTTTTAAGAACATAATGAAGGACATTCACCCTTCCATCATTAAGTGTTGTAGTATGAACTCCAAACAGTTACAAGACTCCTGATCAGCAGGTCATGTAGTGTGAACTGCACAGTGAACCGACAGCTTTAAAAGTCATGTGGTGTGACCTCACCGGAGTCACTGGCCTTGGCTCCTCCACTGCTGCCCTTCACCAATGTGACCTGAGCCCGGGGGCCCAGCAGGATCTTCTCCTCCATTTGAGGCTGCAGAAAGAGAAGTGATTATGATCACTCGAAACATTTCCAGCAATAAAAACTACAGATGAAAATAGTAGAAAATCTGAAAGGAAAAGTCTAAATGTTTAGACTGAAATCTACAGGTAAAGATTTCCAGTCTTCCATGTTCTCAAAATGTCCAGCAGAGGGAGAACTAAGCTTCTTTCCAAAGCACTGTCTGAATCATGCAATGCCCAATGTTAATCAGAGTGCATCCAGCAGGTGGAGATCCCACAAAGTCTGTGTTCCTTCTATTCTGCAGTACCTCATGGATCCTTTGTGCCACCTTTGCACTGCCGAACATGCAAACTACAGTAATGCCGCACTGATGAATTCATTAAAGATCAATAGTTATCACGTCTTCCTCAGGTTTCTTCCATTTTTCCCTGTTCATTGTTTCCATGTATTTTTCTTACATTTCTTTGCCATGATCTATGTATCAATCTATATCAGTCCTTCTAAAAATCGTTTGAACTCCTTAACAACAGCAGTGTAGATATTCATCAAACAGAATATGACCAGAATATATAGTATCATGTTCCTGGTCATCAGACAGATCGGTGAAATAAATCTCTATGGTAAAATCCATCTTACTTTGAAGAATTTGAATGTTAGACTCTTTACAATTGTGCAAATGAAAGAAAAATCGCAAAGAACCACTCACCAATCTCAGGTTTATAACATCCTGCAACAGGAACCGTATCCGTGAAGACGTCTGTCCCTCTTTGACGATTGTTTTCATCTTGTTAAAATACTTATCCATCTCAGGCTGGTGAGACACAGAGTGAGAGAGACGGTTAATTTGAGACATGAGGTTCATGCACTAATGTCAAAAACACTGCTGACAAAAAGTTTTCATCACATCTTCATCCCTGCAAACAACCCATTTCTCTTAATATTTAATTGTGGAAAGGAAAACAAGCCACGTATTATTCTGTAGATTATATTCGAAGCTTTCAATCTGTAGCCCTTCAAACCTTTTTATGACCGTAATAAAATAAATTTAAGATTTATGTCAAATGTACTACCACCAGCTCACCTTGGCCACTACTGAGTCAAAGTCCCTCCCGATTGTGGTGAAAAGGCTGCAGAGACACTCTAATGACTCGTCTGTGTGGTTGTCCAGCATCTTGTCCATGCAGGCCTGAATGTTGGCCGTTGTTAGCAGCTTTAGTTTGTAGAGTTCTCCAATGAACTTGACATTGCCGACGGAACGCAGCCGGATAATTCCCTCTGCCTCCTGCAGCTCTTCCTTGTCTTTGTCAAATTCCTTCTTACAACGGCTCAGCAGCAGCTTGATAAAGCTCACTGTGTCGTTGGGTTCTTTATTGGTGGGCACTTTGAGCTGCACATGAACAGTAAGTGGAATGAATTCAGTAGAGAACATAAGCATTAAAATAAAATAAGTAATTAACTAACCCTGAATTTTCTGCAGGTTTAACATTTGTTTTTGTATTTCGACAAATTAACATTTTCGTATTTATGTACTTCTCTAAATCCAATTCAAACAATTACATTACAAACACAAGACTATCTCGTTCCAAAGTCGACACACTTCTCTGCTCAACTAATCATGACCTATGACCTGCTTACCTCGGCGAGGCAGCGGCACATGTTCCCGTAGGTCACAGAGAAGCTGGGCTCGTCAATGGCATTCTCAAAATCCAGGTCCACGACTCCTTCGACCTGCTCCTCCGTGTTGATGGTCAAATCCATAACCTGCTTAATAAGCTGCTTGAATTTCTCAGGCGTCAACTTGTTCAGGATACTGCGGACCAGTTTGTACAGGTCCTGAGGGGAATAGGTTATAACAGGTACTTAAACTCTGAGGTCATCAAGCACAAAGACCAATCTCTCCATTGGTCCATTTTACCAGACAGCTGATTTGTTCTTCAATAAACGAGGTTATATTTTATTGTTAGAGTTTCACTTTCAAAGGATCTTGATATTTAGACTGGTAATTTCCATAAACAGGTGAAATCTAGTGTGGATCCAGATTTTGTGAATCAAAATAAATATTTTTAGGGAGGTGTCATAAGTCAGTTATATCAGAGAATGGGTATTTTGCCTGTGTTTAATGTGAGCCGTCTGCAGAACATATTTTAGTACATGCAACTGATCACAATATGCATTATGGTGATAACGTGGCCTATCAGACTTGGAGAACATAAGAGTGTCTTTCTAGTTCAGCATATCAATTGTTTTAAATCCTACAGTTAACATGTATGTTACATCCTGACTATATATGTCATTAGACTGTATTCACACCCTTTCACATTTTGTTGTGTTGCAGATAAAATCCTCATCAGTCCAAACTCAATACCTCATAATGCAACATGAAACAGAAAAAACTGTCATTCAGAAGGAGAATAGGGGAGTGCCTTGTTGCCCCTACTGAGCATTATGAAAAATGTATCATTGTATGCAAATACTGCAAATTCCTACCCCGCAAGTGGTAGGGCCACAGGGCTCCATTATTCGTTGATTGGTTGGGTAGACAAGGGCGTGTTTGTCGGGATGGTGGGCCTAGCAGTCTGCAACTGAGTCCTCTGGAAAAACTGTAGGTTGGTTGTGAGGAGATGTCCAGCAAGGAGGGAGAGAAGAAGTGATGATAAATTAAAGATCAAAGGAACCGCAAGGCACATTATAGGACAAAGCGCATAACTCATATAATACAATTAAAGGAACATTATAGCACATTAAAGGAAAAAAATCTGCCTTTGAACCATGGCGAAACATCCTGGAAAAGCTGCAGTTCACTGGGTGGCCACTAGTGGCTGGCTCCAAGAAGTAGTCAATTCCCATTGACTCCCATGTTAAAAAGCCCAACTTTAGAGCAGAATTAAACTTTTTTAAAGACTGGTTCAAAAAACGGTTTTAGTCTCAATTACGAGGTTCTTCCTTTGGGTGGAGTGAAAGATGGCGACGGGTGAACGCCTACTACTAGTCTCATTTTCACTCTGCCAAAACCAACGGATGATGTCACGGACCCTCCGTCCATTTATATATACAGTCTATGCTTTAAACTTATTAAAAAAACTTTGGACAATGATTAGAATTCCAAATTGTTCATAAGTGACAAACACAACAGGTTTAAAACAAGACTTCCTGCATGAGTGAATACACTGACTCGGGACTGGCTAGTCTTACTCTCTGACCTAAAAAAAAATGTTTTAATTACCTGGGCTGATCAGTTGAATGATTGTTTAGCAGGGTGCACAAAAATCATCAAATACAGTTTCCAAACAAACATGATTAATATGTCACCAGACTTCCAAACATGCGTTGTTTGACACCTGAAACTATCTCGTCATCCATGGCAGTCGCCTCATACTGTCTGTCTCCACTGTATTGTTTCTGGTGCAAAGGCTAAGGGCTCCAGCAGCAGTGACAAACAAAACGCTGACCTTTCCACAAATGAAAGTCTGTCAATAATGTGACGAAAGACTTGTTTATGCAACGCTACACTTTAAGTTTAACAAACTTCAGTAAAATTAACTCTGCTTCTTTATAAGAACTTGTCAGAAGAACATTAAATGCTTCAAGTCTGGTTAAAGTTAACTCGAAACTTAAAAAGAAGTTGAAGCTTTAAATGCTTTCCATTAATACTTTTTGAACTACTTGAAGAAAATTGGCTAGAAGTAACTGGTCCAGTCGAGACCGCATGAACCACGCTTATCACATTGTTCAGTCACAGTGAAGACAAAAACTTCTGTTTTCTGGGTAGAATGTTGGAAAAGCCTTTTAGTGCTTCACTTTGACTATTTTAATGAAGAGAAATATGAACAGAGAAGTAAAGTGTTTAGCATGAGAGCATTTAAAAAGTGATAGATAATGTTTTACTGTTAAGGTATATAAGTCAGAAAAAAACTACTTAATCTTTTTCTTTCTTGGTATTTTATCTGCCACAGTATGATGTCTCTGTTTTTTTTGTAAAGTAAATTTAAAGTTCACTTTAAAGAAAAAGATAAAAATTACAATTGTGTTCGCCTATTTACAGTTTTTCTCAATTGCTTTGGCTCATTTCACGTAACCGAAATGACATTCTCAAAACAACACGAACAAACCTCCAAACCACTGTGCACTTGTTCACAACAGACTTGAATATCTCATTCCTTTAATCAAATTGCAATTGTATTAGCACATCCTAGCACATGACAAGTACAATTTCCAACAGCTTGCACAAATTTCAAATGATTTAGCACACTTTGCAAACGGTTTGGTACAATTGCCTTCAGTTAGCCCAATTACCAATTGAATATATACTGCTGGTCAAAACTGACTGTTGCTTCTCAGTCAAGTGGTTGTTCTCTGCAGAACATGTTGGCATCATTTCCTTGTTTACATCATCACCTGCACAATAGTTCACTCTATTGTCAAAATCTTTTAGGCACATAATACCATGAAAAACATCATGGTATATACTGTAATAAGGATCTCTTTGATCATCGGCTTAATTTTCAGGTGCAACTAGAACTTTACTAATCAAGGGGGAGTCTCACACATCTGATCACCAATCAAACAGTGAGTTTAATTAGCTGACAGGTGCTATCCAGGAGTATAAATGCTTTCATCAATAATACCATGAAAAACATCATGGTTTACATTGTAGTAAGGATCTCTTTGATCATCGGCTTAATTTTCAGGTGCAACTAGAACTTTACCAATCAAGGGGGAGTTTCACACATCTGATCACCAATCAAACATTAGGTAAATTAGCTGACAGGTGCGATCCAGGAGTATAAATGCTTCCATGAAATATCTAGAGCTTGACCAAGTTCAGTACAATTTATGAACATGGAGGCACCAGGCCAGGGAAACAACCAAGGGCAACTGCCTGCTCGAGGAAGAGGAGGAAGAAGAAGAGGAAGAAGAGCAAGGGTGCGTGGTGGTGGAGAAGGGGGAAGAGTCGAAGAGGCCGAAGAGGACGAAGACGACAAGCTGTGCAGTATTCAAATTTATTGAACTAAAGTCAAAGTAAAACAACTAAATACAAATGGTAATGATGTCTATTTGTGAATGATAATGTCTAGGATTGGACGACAACCTGGTGCGGGTGGCAGAAGAGCAATTTTCAACCAACAGTTAGAACAAGAAATCTGCAATATTGTAGTGGCGAACAATGCTATCACACTGAGAGAAATCCGGACCACAATCCTAGAGGACAATGCAGTGGATGTCCATGGCCAGCGCGGGGGCAACATCACCATGTGTGCTGCCATTTCAGAGAATGGTGTAGTCACCCATATTCCCAGTCTTTGCCCATACAATACCCAGAAGCTCCTGGTGTTCTTGGACCCCTGCACTCCGATCTTATCCCTCTACATGAGAGGGGTTTGGTAGGGCCTCACTTGCATTCATTTGTCATTGTGTGGGACAATGTAAGCTTCCACCGTGGCCCGCTCATCAGGGCGTGGTTCACTGCACATCCAAGAATGCTGATGGTGCTCTTATAACCTTACTCCCCATTCCTCAATCCTATCGAGGAGTTTTTTTTCTGCATGGAGGTGGAGGGTCTATGAGCATCGGGCTCAAAACCAGAGGTCCCTTCTCCAGGCAATG
Organism: Pseudopleuronectes americanus; assembly: GCA_038501795.1. NCBI lineage: Eukaryota > Metazoa > Chordata > Actinopteri > Pleuronectiformes > Pleuronectidae > Pseudopleuronectes > Pseudopleuronectes americanus. The sequence continues at coordinate 4,807,048 of CM076727.1, forward strand.
GATGATGCTTGTGGTGATGTCACAGCAGAGCAGTGTCAGGGATGGTTGCGGCATGCACGCCGATTCTTCCCCTGTTGCATAGCAAGGGAGAACATCAGATGTGATGTTGATGAAAATCTGTGGCCAGACAGACATGAGCGTGAGGATGAGCAGGAGCGTGAAGATGAAAACTAGAGAAACTCCAGCTATGCTTTACTTTCTTACTGTATGTGTTGTTAGTGTAAGCTATGCCAAATTTGAGTTTTGATGTGCTTATTGTTTGACAGTATATTGTGCTGTACACATTTTCTGTTACTGTAAGCACGATGTATGGCAATTTCTGTAACAATTTCCATGTCAGCATGAGTTCAATAAAGTATTTTATGTGAAACCTTGAATTAATCTTTTTTCTGTTTGATACACATAGTATTCTGGAAAGAAAACATCTACTGTAACCATTCAGTGTCAAAGGACTGAGCCAAGATTGAAATGTGCACATGAGGGATATATTTCTATGGTCCACTGCCATACTGACAAAACATCTAAACATTTTGACCTGTAGTGTTCAAACAATGCCAAAGAGACTTTTCATTTTGGGGGCACTGACTATTTGTATGAGAAAAGGATTTAGTTTTGACTGATGAGTTGGCTGTTTTGGGAGAGATATGACCTTTTGCAGGTGTGCCATGGAGTTTTGCTGAACCATCTATGTTATTTTGATGATGAACCACAGCAATCGAGAAGGAACTTGTCATTTTGGGGGCACTGACTATTTATATGAGAAAATGATTTGGTTTTGAAACTTGAGTTAACTGTTTTGGGTGAGATATGACCTTTTGAAGGTGATCTATGTAGTTGTGCTGAACCATATGGGCTATTTTGCCAGTTGCACTTAGAGCTCTGAGAATGTCATTTCGGTTACGTGAAATGAGCCAAAGCAATTGAGAAAAACTGTAATGCTGATAAATAGCAACATATTTGCTCATCTGATGTATTTCAACTGAGAAAGTGTAATATTCGCTCTCACTTTTAGCTCTGGTTGGTTTAGACTTCACCACATCTGTTGTAATCGAAAATACATCTGTCTCTATATCTGCTGGATTTGGTTTCTATGTGCAGGTTTGTACAGAGAGTTTCAAATCTGCTGTTGCTGGAAACTTCGAGATAAAACAGCTTAAACATCTCTCTGCAGTCAGATGATGCTTCTCCTCCGACCTTGTTTTCATTTTTTGATGCTGTTGCATGTGTTACCAGTTTCCTTGTCATTCATCTTTCTGAAGAGCTGAAAGTAATGTTTTCTTTCCATAGTTTAAGCTGCTACTGTACTTACTGAAACAAAGATGTAAAATTATTTAAATCTATCGATTAGTCATAGATAACAAATCAGTTTAAACTATTGACAGAAAACATTATTCAGTATTTCATAACCATGGTAATACAAAGCTGTGTCTTTGTTTGAAGGTGTGCAATAGTTTATGAGTGCTTTTTGTATGACTTTATACAATACAATTATTTGTAAAATATTATTCTTTTCCAATAACTTTACAGCTTCATCTGTTATTATGATGTGTTTTTGTACCTAACAGCACGTTGAGTTTGTACCTGAAATCTAGTTGTTTTGAACATGCTTCTCAAATAGAGAATTCGCAGACTGGTAAAGGCCAAACCCCTTTTCTCTGTTAATGTTCACCGTACAAATGTTATACAACACTTGTTTCAGGGGCTTTAAGTGCAGTGGTCAGCAGTTTTATTTATTTTGATGATTTACTGAATCAGTTATCTCTCAGAGTTGAACAGGTTCAGAATGCTGTTGATGAGACTTATCAAAGTTCTGGTGTGTTCTGGAATCTGATACAAAATAATGTTATTATTATACATAAGCAGGAGCATTTATAGATCTTAGTTTACAGCAGCATAAAACGCAGATGAAAGTTTATAAATTCACTGGAATTTACACAATAAATATACATTTAATTTTAAATCTGTTATGTTTCACAGTTTATAAAAATTTATATTGTGTATTATATTAAATGTTTGAGTGGAGATCACTGCTGCCTAAACAGCTGGTCTGTCTTCAGAAAACTCTTTCTGTCTAATGTCATCCAGTTTGAGGTTTCAGCCCACTGCCAATAACCTGGTACCATGAGGACATGGTGTCATGTCAGGTGAACGATCCCCCGCTGAAATAAAGCTATCGATTGGTGAAAAGGGAGCATTTAGTATTCTTTGAATCTCTCCCAAAAGGAGTGGGACGACTAAGGGCACAGGTCTGGAGGACATCAAACTGCGTGGTCGTCTGTGACTCACTCCGAGCATCTGAACATTGTCTTTCTCCTTTTTTGGTGCCCAGTGTCACTTGATCGGCCTGAACTGAGACATGATATAAACGTCAGCTGCAGCAGAAGCCATCGTACCTTCATCCCAGCTCTGCTGACCCTTCAGGCCTGTCAGGTCTCTCCTGGAACAGAGGACTGCTCAACATGAAGCTCACCCACGCCCTGTGTCTCTGCCTGGCCCTGGCTCTGGCTTTGCCTTATTCGTAAGCAGTCTTTACACTTTTAACCTGAAAAAACTGGTAATTCAACTCACCAATAACTCTACTCGTGGTGTTTAGTGCAAATTGACCAATAGTTTATATCAAGAAAAGCCATGGGTATAAGCAAAGCATGTATTTGAATATTTTGACTGAATTTTTTGTTCAAAGTCTGACCTGCCAGTGGACGCCTCATCAGTACAAACTTGTTTAGTCTGAATATTTCACTCAGCATCACGTGTTTGTGAACAAACAGAAACCTTTAGAGAGAGATTTGAGAAGAGTTTTTTTATCTGAGTCTTTATTCAACTATAATTATGTTCTTCAAAATTTGAGGGAATAAAAGTGCATTTCTTCATTTTCACTTCTAAGATCGTAAATGTGAAGCAGCCTTATCCTCCGAAATCAGAATCATTTTCAGTTTCTGTTTTCATTATTCAGGCATCAACATCACGGCGGGGATCATAACGACAGTCATGTGCATCATCACGATCATGATGATCATCATATTGAACATCATCAGGATCATCATGGTGAGTGGATGGAAAGCATTCACACAAATTTTTACAACTTGACATCCTGTAACAAAAATATCTCATTATAAATGCTACAACTTTATTTAAAACTTTCTTTCCAACATGACCATGTGCAAAAGAAATCGACCGTTGTCAGGGACTTGAGATGGATGCTGTTGTAGTGAATGAGGATGGAATCCCATTGTTCTTCAAGGGTAAGTCCATTCTTATTGAGATAAGATAGATAGATAGATAAATAGATAGATAGATAGATAGATAGATAGATAGATAGATAGATAGATAGATAGATAGATAGATAGATAGATAGATAGATAGATAGATAGATAGATAGATAGATAGATAGATAGATAGATAGATAGATAGATAGATAGATAGATAGATAGATAGATAGATAGATAGATAGATAGATAGATAGATAGATAGATAGATAGATAGATAGATAGATAGATAGATAGAAGTGGAGGAGAATGTTTCTTGTTCTATCTAATGTTCGTGCCCTTTATCTCCTTTCAGGCAACCATCTGTTCAAGGGTTTCGACGGCAAATCAGAACTGTCTAATGCGTCCTTCGCCGAGATGGATGACCATCACCACCTGGACCACATCGACGCTGCTTTCCACATGCACTGCAAGGAACACCCCAACCACACCCATATGTACTTCTTCTTGGTACGCTCCAGTCTCTTCTTTCTGACCCTTGTCCAATCGGGTTTTTGCATTGGACCCTGAACATTTTGGAGATTACAGACATTCACTGTGTCAGGAAAAACAGCCTGGACCCATTTAGACTGATCAATATTTTCTGTTTTCAACATACTTACAGTTTCATGTCCTAGATTCAACCACTTTCTTGCAATCTGACAAAATTAATAACATATTTAGAGAAGAAAGTTAATTCATGTGCAAGCTGATTATTATTTTTATAAATTACTATCCTTTTTTGTGAATAAAACCACAAGGACACATATCTCTGAGAGAACAGGAAAGGTAGAAAGAAAGTTTACAAGGTCATTGAGTTCGGCAGAAGGTGTTGTCCGAGCAGGGAGAAGATAAAGATTCACAAACTGTTTAAAGTAGAGTTAAACTCTTTAAAGTGGTTTCTTCCACAAGAACACCAAGTGGGGATTTCTCAGATGCCATAGTTTTTATGTTTGAATTCTCATTTTGAAAAGTTTGGTCTGAGCTGAACACAACTTAGGTGATGATGATGGTCAGGACCCTTTAGGCACAAATGCTTGACAAGAAACGTTCTTACTTGTTGTAAAATCGTTTCTTTCAACTTTTCTTGCACAATTATACCATTGGTGTCCAAAGTCTTTATGCATGTTCAGCGTTTTGATGGTGCAAACATTCAACACCACTCCAGCCATACAGAACAAACCACTGTGGAACAATATTCATAGCGACTTGTAAACTGGTATTTTTTGGTACTGGTGCTTTGATGCAGGACCACAAGGTGTTCAGCTATCACCATCACAAGCTGGAGGTAGGTTACCCCAAGGACATCTCCGAGGTCTTCCCTGGAATCCCTAACCACCTGGACGCGGCCGTGGAGTGTCCCAAACCAGAGTGTGACGAACACTCCATCATCTTCTTCAAGGGTCAGTGCACATTACCAAATTCATTGAAACCCTTATAGAATTCACCAAGGTTTGTTTTACCTATAGATTTCTTAACTTTGCAAGATGCCAATTTTGCCAATTTGCTTTCTTGAATCAATCAATCAATCAAATTTTATTTGTATAGCCCATATTCACAAATTACATTCATCTCATAGGGCTTTAACAGGGTGTGGCATCCTCTGTCCTTAACCCTCAGCAAGAGTGAGGAAAAACTACTAAAAACCCTTTTAACAGGGTAAAAATAAGTAGAAACCTCAGAGAGAGCCACATGTGAGGGATCCCTCTCCCAGGACGGACAGAAGTGCAATAGATGCCACGTGTAGAAAACATTCATCATTAAAGTCTTTAGCGGCATTGATGCAGTCCCGCTGCAATCACAGTCCATGGTCAGCAACCAGCAGAACCACGATCCACCATCCAGATCAGAGGCCACTCCAGTCCTCAGTCCCCGTCCACCGCCGCCCACCAGGACCCACCACGAGCCATCGCCGTGGCCCTGGTCCACCTCCTGTACCCAGTGCCAACGCGACACAGGGTCCGCCACCAGCACCACGATCAGCCGACACGACACAGAATCCGCCACACTGGGTCCACCACTGCGACCCCCGATGCGCGATCCACAAACAGCAATCCATGGTGCGGCCACAGAGGCCCTGGATCTGCGGGTGTTAAAGCAAAGGGACCCCGGGGAAGGGGGGGGGGTTAGGGATGGAGAAGAGGAAGGAGAAGCTGGAAAAAGAAGCTCCGTGTGTCATATGTCATTAAATAGAGCAAGTTACGTTCTGCCTCACTAATTAACTCTAACTATAAGCTTTATCAAAAAGAAAGGTTTTGAGCCTACTCTTAAACAAACTGATGGTGTCTGCCTCCCGAACTGAAATTGGTAGATTATTCCACAAGTGAGGGGCTTGATGGCTAAAAGCTCTGGCTCCTACTCTACTTTTAGAGACTTTAGGGACGACAAGTAAGCCTGAATTCTGGGAGCGGAGTGCTCTAGCTGGTTTATAAGGTATTAACAGCTCTTTAAGGTAAAAAGGCGCTATATTATTAAGGGCCTTGAAGGTGAGGAGGAGAATTTTAAATTCTACTCTAGATTTAACTGGAAGCCAGTGTAGCGAAGCTAATACTGGAGAAATGTGCTCTCTTTTCTTTGTTCTTGTCAGGACACGTGCTGCGGCATTTTGGACAAGCTGTAGAGTCTTTAACGACTTACTGCTGGAGCCTGATAATAATGAGTTACAATAGTCCAGTCTCGATGTAACGAAGGCGTGGACTAGTTTTTCTGCATCTTTTTGCGAAAGGACATGTCTGATTTTTGAGATATTACGCAAGTGGAAAAAGGCAGTCCGAGAAATTTGTTTTAAATGACTATTAAATGATAAATCAGGATCGAAGATCACTCCCAAGTTCCTGACTGTTTCGTTGGAAGCAAGGGCAATGTCGTCTAGCGCAGCTATATCATTAGATAATTTATCTCTAAGGTGTTTGGGGCCAAGTATTATAACCTCTGTTTTGTCTGAGTTTAATAAGAGAAAATTGCGGGTCATCCAGGTTTTTATGTCCTTGAGACATGCTCGAAGTTTAGTTAATTGATTACTTTGTTCAGGTTTTATTGACAAGTATAACTGGGTGTCATCCGCATAGCAGTGGAAATTTACCGAGTGTGTCCTGATAATGTTTCCTAGTGGAAGCATATATAATGAGAATAAAATTGGGCCGAGCACAGAGCCCTGTGGAACACCATGGTTAACTTTGGTGCGCACAGATGCATAGCTTATGT